>JADLSH010000324.1:0-88440 GCA_016169945.1 Trachythela sp. YZ-2020
AAGTAAATCCACCTCACCTTGTAATGCCGCTTACCGTGGAAGCTTCGAAGCCGCGCTATGTAATGATGACCGATTCTTAAACCTTTGGATCAAGGACACGCCTTTTAAACTTGATCGTTTGGTAGATTTGCCTCGTTATGTTTTACGCCCAATTCATTTCAAACCGTTTGTGACGACAAGTCTGGTTATGATCACATCGCCCTCTCCATGACAGTCGGACATTTTTTGGTTTTGAGTGGGCTGGCTGGTATTTCGTCAGTAACACCATACCTTTTGGCTGGAAATCATCCGCATATATCTACCAAACAACTGGTCTCCTCGCTTCCCACTATTTCCGATCGGTGTCAATTCCGTGTTCTTTATATATTGACGATCGACATTCTGGCCAACTCCGTAACTCTCTCAATTCTCCTACTTACGAATGTATTGTTCCACAACGTCGACGAGATTCGGCTTCTGCCTCAGCAGCCATTTTCTTAGTCTGCCACACCTTAATCGCTTTGGGTTATTTCATTGGCCTCAACAAATCGATCCTCATCCCTACGCAAGCAGTCCCGTATCTTGGCTTCTTGGTCGATTCTATTAGGCAAGCTTTTGCACTCTTACCAAACAAAAGGAAAATCTTCTGTGATTTGCTTAATTCCATTCTTCTCAACAGCCATACCGATCTAAAAACCTTGCAAAGACTTGCGGGTAAATGCCTTTCCTTCTCCCTGGCTATCCCAGGAGCCCGTCTGTTCACGAATGACATCAACATTGCCATTGGGAAAGCCTCACGTAATTCCCGCCCGATACCCTTGTCCCGACATCTCCGAGCTGAACTTGAATGGTGGAGTTTCATTGAGACTTGGCAGGGCTGCCTTTCGTGGCGAAAGGAGGCCCATGAGAGTATCGTCGTCCTCTGCTCGGACGCCAGCAATTTCGCCTGGGGTGGAGTCCTCACTTCTGAGCACCGTCGTCTGGACATTCATGACTACTGGCCAGTTGAGCAATCTGCACTCGGTATTAATTCAAAAGGTTCTTGCCCTCTCTAATGTCCTTGAGTCATTTTTCCCGCTATTCAGCACTGCTGGGTTGATGTCTTCACAGATAGTCAAGTCCTAATCAATGCGTGGACGCGCCAAGTGGCTAGATCGTCCGATCTAATCTCATCACTTAAACGCTTGTTTCTTGTCGTGTCTAACCACAATATCAACCTCCATCTGCATTATATTTCATCCTGCGACAACCCAGCTGACCGACCTTCGCGCACTCTGTCACTGCAGGACGCCAAACTTTCCGCCTCTTCTTGGAAAACGGTGCAACAGCGTTTTGGAGGGGATTTGGGGCACACGGTTGATTTAATGGCTCTTCAGTCAAATGCGCAAAGTTCCCTTTCTGGATCACAGCTACCATTTTTCTCCCCTTACCCAGTTTTGGGAGCTGCCGGGGTTAATGTATTTGCACAACGCCCGTCGCGTAATCCGCAGCTCTTTGTAAATCCCTATGTTTTTCCCCCTATTGCCCTCATTCCCCAGCTGCTTCGTTTCCTTTCCGAGGTCGTTGTCTCATGTACCATCGTGATACCTGATGTTCGTCCTCGTGCTTTCTGGTGGCCACTTCTTCCGCATTCCCAAGCGTTCCTGTTAGCCAAGAAAGGGGAAAAAGGTGTAGTGTTGCCCCCCACCTCGAAAGGTTTCTCGGACACGTGGTCCCTACCTTGGGACCTGTGGGTCTTCCGCTTGACCCTATAGTGTGACATTCTCTAGCAGTACTTAGACGTTATAATGCTAGCTGTCGTTCGACTTTCATATATGGACATTTAACTTTATCACTGTAATTACATAGTTACCATATGTGTTTTCATATTACATTTTTCCTTTCATTTATGTATTGTCGCTCTAATATTTTATTGTGTTTCTTTCGTCTTAAAATTTAATGTTCTCTATTTACAGGCTCTTCCTCATGTAGCTCGCCTGTTTAAACCCGCCGTCGCTTGCCCAACATGCAATTATGCCAACGACCATATATTCAAATTCTGTCAACAATGCGGTTATGTCAGGCGCATTGTTCCCTGCACCCTGAAGGATTCTGTGTCCTTTGACTTACTTTCAATAGACAATAGGCTTGACCAACTTCAACAGCAGCGTCTGTCCTCTGCTTATTCGAAGCAAAAACAGTCTTTAAAACAGGAGTTCGAGTCGTTCCTGTTTTCGTTGCCTGCCAGAAAGTCTCTCTTCGATGCCCTCCCATTGGATGTATGTCGTTTCCTGGTATTTAAAGATTCTGGCGCCAAGACCCAGCCCTTCCACAAAAATGGTTGTCAATACTTGGGTAAACGGGGGCTACAATCATGTGGTTGTCCGCGGCGTCTTGCATACGGTACAGTAGATTCGTACATCGGAAAGCTACGCTCCATCCTTTCGGAGGCAGGACACCAAGGCGATTGGAACAGGTCGCTCTTGCTAGGGAATCCTGCTACGGATGATCGGGTGAAGGCGTACTTGAAGCAAGTGACTGCGGAACAGCTTCAGGCACGGGTTACTCCGAAACAGGCAACTCCACTTTTTCCTGACAAGTTATTGTCATTATCCCGGCATCTGGACCAACGGCTTGTTCTCCCGCATCTTTCCCCAACAGAAATATTTATCAGCGCTCGTGACCAAGCCTATTTTAAGTGTCTTTTTTATTCTGGAGACAGAGCAGGAGATTTGGGTCAAGTGAAGACAGCTGAAATCGCACGATTTCCCGATGATAACGGGTTCCTATTTAACCATATATGGGGTAAGACTCTTCGTAACGGAGCTACCAATTTGTTTGGAATGCGCCGGCATCCTAACCCGAGCCTTTGCCCAGTCACCGCAGTTGAGACGTACATGCATGGCAGTGTGTCGGGAGATCGGTATTGACCTCACCAAGGGCTATCTGTTTCGTCCCATCACTCCGCGGGGTGAGGTAATAGATCGGCCGTTTGCAAGTTCCGCGGCGGAGGCTAGATTTAAGTTGCTTCTCCGTGAAGCCAAACTTGACGCGGGCGAAACTCTTCATAGCTTTCGAGCTGGTTGCGCACTTACCTTGACGTTGTCGGGTTCGCCCCTTGCTGACGTGATGGCTCATATTGGATGGTCTGCACCGGCTACTGCTCAGTATTACCTCAAATTATCGAATGTCATCCGGGCTGGTGCCCCACCTGATCTTCTTTCTCAAGAATCTCCAGCCAGTTCTTTAGTTTTTGAAAAGTATACAGATTTCAACCATTTAAAAAACTTTGTGCTTGCCTTTCCTGCTGCCACTACCACCCCTACCCATTAATTTACATCAACATATTTCCTTTAATTCACGTATTGTATTTTGTATTTCTGTGATTTGAGGTTTGGATAGTTTTTGGGGTTTGAATAGTTTTGAGGTTTGGGTAATTTTGGGGGGGCTTGGATAGCTTTGAGGTTGGGATAGTTTTGAGGTTTGGATAGCTTAAGGTTTGGAATCTGGTGGCCTGTCATAGGTACGAAACCGTATAGTGAGTGTGGCCGCCATACATTCCATATCTTAAAGGAGTACGGGTGAGACCAGTGTAAATGGTATACTATATATATGACTGGATCGCTTAATTATTTGCTAGCATGAATTACATTTCAAGTATTTGGACAAATACACTACCAAGTCTAATTTTACAAACAAAATGTGAATTCCCTATTTGTAGACAAGTAATTATCATGCGGGAAAGTCTAAAGAGCACAAGTAACCGCACGTCTCCACAAGTAACCATCTTTAAGCATTCAAATAAGATGCAATGTGTAGTTATTTTGGACAAATATAACTGTCTAATGTTACACACAAATTGTGAATTCGCTATTTGTTGACGAATAATCGTCATCCAAGTATAAATAGCGCAATTAAGTTACCACAAGTAACCACAAGTAACCATCAGTAAGCTTATATAAGTAAGTATATCATATATAGTTATTTAATCAAATGGTTACTTGTGGTTACTTGTGGTTACTTGTGCAAAAAGTCTGTTATTTTTAGATAAACACATGGTTACTTGGCATTAATATATATGTGTATTATATATACATATATATATAATCTGTATATAAGCATAATATACGCAATAAACACAACAATTTTGTTTGCATTAGCCACGGCTATAAGCATTATGTAATACGACACCAATGCATTAGTTAGGCAAATTTGCGAGATTTAAAATATATTTTGCTACTAGTATGCATGTATTCAGTAAACATTATACACCAATAAAATAAAATAAGTATGAAATTAGGACTTCTTTCTCGGAGTTGAATAATTGCTCTTTTGAGTTTGCGCTCATCTCGTTGTGTCAATGATTTACGCCGACCTTGATAAGACTTTTTCAGCTTTTCGGTATTTTTATTTTTAGTATCAAACCGCTTAAAAACTCTTAGAAGGCTTGACTTTGACATGTTAACGCAATTTTCCGATACGAATATTTGAATTCGCGCCTCAGCAAGAGGGCTAAAGCTCGCTGCTCTGCAGTTAAATCATGAATTCGTGCTATGTTTGTATATTAAAATGAAACTATTGTTACGCAATATAATTAATCTTGGAATGATATCGACCAATCAATAGCTCAATTACCACTGAATTCTTGCTGAAAGTTTCATAAAGATATCTTGTTTAGTTTTCAAGTTACAGACATTTCAAAAGTATGATAACGCAGTAAAATACTCAGACAATCAGTGACATAATTATTGGACCGATTAGCCTGAAAAGGCAAAATTGCCCCCCTCCCCCCTTTTCAATGTTGGTAGTCTAACATGCATTTTCTATGTTACATGCTATTGTCTCGTATTAGGCTGTCGATGCTTTTTCCAGCAGATAAACCAACATTGAAACGGGGAGGGGGTTTACCAGTGAATTTTGCACAATTGTGTACAAAAATACCCTTTCTATACAAGTGTCCCAAATTTCAATGTCACTGATTGTCTGAGTTTTTCTTATGGCTTGCTGTTAGTTAGGAATTTGTTGGTATTAGTTTGCTAGATAATTAAGTCTTATAAGTTGCTATGGTGGTTCTTTAAACATCGTTATATCACATAAAGATGTGATTCGTATGAAATTGTACCCTAAAGCTACGTTTGCTGCAGATTTTGCTATCTATATATATATTTTATATATAGTGTAGCTTAAAACGCGCGCGCTATATTATTGTAATTTTGCGTGGTTGTAATACAAGCTATGCTTGCCGGCACTATTTGAAATATTTATTATTGGCCGTTCAATGACACCTCAACTATATATATGACTGGATCGCTTAATTATTTGCTAGCATGAATTACATTTCAAGTATTTGGACAAATACACTACCAAGTCTAATTTTACAAACAAAATGTGAATTCTATTTGTAGACAAGTAATTATCATGCGGGAAAGTCTAAAGAGCACAAGTAACCGCACGTCTCCACAAGTAACCATCTTTAAGCATTCAAATAAGATGCAATGTGTAGTTATTTTGGACAAATATAACTGTCTAATGTTACACACAAATTGTGAATTCGCTATTTGTTGACGAATAATCGTCATCCAAGTATAAATAGCGCAAGTTACCACAAGTAACCACAAGTAACCATCAGTAAGCTTATATAAGTAAGTATATCATATATAGTTATTTAATCAAATGGTTACTTGTGGTTACTTGTGGTTACTTGTGCAAAAAGTCTGTTATTTTTAGATAAACACATGGTTACTTGGCATTAATATATATGTGTATTATATATACATATATATATAATCTGTATATAAGCATAATATACGCAATAAACACAACAATTTTGTTTGCATTAGCCACGGCTATAAGCATTATGTAATACGACACCAATGCATTAGTTAGGCAAATTTATGAGATTTAAAATATATTTTGCTACTAGTATGCATGTATTCAGTAAACATTATACACCAATAAAATAAAATAAGTATGAAATTAGGACTTCTTTCTCGGAGTTGAATAATTGCTCTTTTGAGTTTGCGCTCATCTCGTTGTGTCAATGATTTACGCCGACCTTGATAAGACTTTTTCAGCTTTTCGGTATTTTTATTTTTAGTATCAAACCGCTTAAAAACTCTTAGAAGGCTTGACTTTGACATGTTAACGCAATTTTCCGATACGAATATTTGAATTCGCGCCTCAGCAAGAGGGCTAAAGCTCGCTGCTCTGCAGTTAAATCATGAATTCGTGCTATGTTTGTATATTAAAATGAAACTATTGTTACGCAATATAATTAATCTTGGAATGATATCGACCAATCAATAGCTCAATTACCACTGAATTCTTGCTGAAAGTTTCATAAAGATATCTTGTTTAGTTTTCAAGTTACAGACATTTCAAAAGTATGATAACGCAGTAAAATACTCAGACAATCAGTGACATAATTATTGGACCGATTAGCCTGAAAAGGCAAAATTGCCCCCTTCCCCCCTTTTCAATGTTGGTAGTCTAACATGCATTTTCTATGTTACATGCTATTGTCTCGTATTAGGCTGTCGATGCTTTTTCCAGCAGATAAACCAACATTGAAACGGGGGGAGGGGGTTTACCAGTGAATTTTGCACAATTGTGTACAAAAATACCCTTTCTATACAAGTGTCCCAAATTTCAATGTCACTGATTGTCTGAGTTTTTCTTATGGCTTGCTGTTAGTTAGGAATTTGTTGGTATTAGTTTGCTAGATAATTAAGTCTTATAAGTTGCTATGGTGGTTCTTTAAACATCGTTATATCACATAAAGATGTGATTCGTATGAAATTGTACCCTAAAGCTACGTTTGCTGCAGATTTTGCTATCTATATATATATTTTATATATAGTGTAGCTTAAAACGCGCGCGCTATATTATTGTAATTTTGCGTGGTTGTAATACAAGCTATGCTTGCCGGCACTATTTGAAATATTTATTATTGGCCGTTCAATGACACCTCAACTATATATATGACTGGATCGCTTAATTATTTGCTAGCATGAATTACATTTCAAGTATTTGGACAAATACACTACCAAGTCTAATTTTACAAACAAAATGTGAATTCCCTATTTGTAGACAAGTAATTATCATGCGGGAAAGTCTAAAGAGCACAAGTAACCGCACGTCTCCACAAGTAACCATCTTTAAGCATTCAAATAAGATGCAATGTGTAGTTATTTTGGACAAATATAACTGTCTAATGTTACACACAAATTGTGAATTCGCTATTTGTTGACGAATAATCGTCATCCAAGTATAAATAGCGCAAGTTACCACAAGTAACCACAAGTAACCATCAGTAAGCTTATATAAGTAAGTATATCATATATAGTTATTTAATCAAATGGTTACTTGTGGTTACTTGTGGTTACTTGTGCAAAAAGTCTGTTATTTTTAGATAAACACATGGTTACTTGGCATTAATATATATGTGTATTATATATACATATATATATAATCTGTATATAAGCATAATATACGCAATAAACACAACAATTTTGTTTGCATTAGCCACGGCTATAAGCATTATGTAATACGACACCAATGCATTAGTTAGGCAAATTTATGAGATTTAAAATATATTTTGCTACTAGTATGCATGTATTCAGTAAACATTATACACCAATAAAATAAAATAAGTATGAAATTAGGACTTCTTTCTCGGAGTTGAATAATTGCTCTTTGAGTTTGCGCTCATCTCGTTGTGTCAATGATTTACGCCGACCTTGATAAGACTTTTTCAGCTTTTCGGTATTTTTATTTTTAGTATCAAACCGCTTAAAAACTCTTAGAAGGCTTGACTTTGACATGTTAACGCAATTTTCCGATACGAATATTTGAATTCGCGCCTCAGCAAGAGGGCTAAAGCTCGCTGCTCTGCAGTTAAATCATGAATTCGTGCTATGTTTGTATATTAAAATGAAACTATTGTTACGCAATATAATTAATCTTGGAATGATATCGACCAATCAATAGCTCAATTACCACTGAATTCTTGCTGAAAGTTTCATAAAGATATCTTGTTTAGTTTTCAAGTTACAGACATTTCAAAAGTATGATAACGCAGTAAAATACTCAGACAATCAGTGACATAATTATTGGACCGATTAGCCTGAAAAGGCAAAATTGCCCCTCCCCTTTTCAATGTTGGTAGTCTAACATGCATTTTCTATGTTACATGCTATTGTCTCGTATTAGGCTGTCGATGCTTTTTCCAGGAGATAAACCAACATTGAAACGGGGAGGGGGTTTACCAGTGAATTTTGCACAATTGTGTACAAAAATACCCTTTCTATACAAGTGTCCCAAATTTCAATGTCACTGATTGTCTGAGTTTTTCTTATGGCTTGCTGTTAGTTAGGAATTTGTTGGTATTAGTTTGCTAGATAATTAAGTCTTATAAGTTGCTATGGTGGTTCTTTAAACATCGTTATATCACATAAAGATGTGATTCGTATGAAATTGTACCCTAAAGCTACGTTTGCTGCAGATTTTGCTATCTATATATATATTTTATATATAGTGTAGCTTAAAACGCGCGCGCTATATTATTGTAATTTTGCGTGGTTGTAATACAAGCTATGCTTGCCGGCACTATTTGAAATATTTATTATTGGCCGTTCAATGACACCTCAACTATATATATGACTGGATCGCTTAATTATTTGCTAGCATGAATTACATTTCAAGTATTTGGACAAATACACTACCAAGTCTAATTTTACAAACAAAATGTGAATTCCCTATTTGTAGACAAGTAATTATCATGCGGGAAAGTCTAAAGAGCACAAGTAACCGCACGTCTCCACAAGTAACCATCTTTAAGCATTCAAATAAGATGCAATGTGTAGTTATTTTGGACAAATATAACTGTCTAATGTTACACACAAATTGTGAATTCGCTATTTGTTGACGAATAATCGTCATCCAAGTATAAATAGCGCAAGTTACCACAAGTAACCACAAGTAACCATCAGTAAGCTTATATAAGTAAGTATATCATATATAGTTATTTAATCAAATGGTTACTTGTGGTTACTTGTGGTTACTTGTGCAAAAAGTCTGTTATTTTTAGATAAACACATGGTTACTTGGCATTAATATATATGTGTATTATATATACATATATATATAATCTGTATATAAGCATAATATACGCAATAAACACAACAATTTTGTTTGCATTAGCTACGGCTATAAGCATTATGTAATACGACACCAATGCATTAGTTAGGCAAATTTGCGAGATTTAAAATATATTTTGCTACTAGTATGCATGTATTCAGTAAACATTATACACCAATAAAATAAAATAAGTATGAAATTAGGACTTCTTTCTCGGAGTTGAATAATTGCTCTTTTGAGTTTGCGCTCATCTCGTTGTGTCAATGATTTACGCCGACCTTGATAAGACTTTTTCAGCTTTTCGGTATTTTTATTTTTAGTATCAAACCGCTTAAAAACTCTTAGAAGGCTTGACTTTGACATGTTAACGCAATTTTCCGATACGAATATTTGAATTCGCGCCTCAGCAAGAGGGCTAAAGCTCGCTGCTCTGCAGTTAAATCATGAATTCGTGCTATGTTTGTATATTAAAATGAAACTATTGTTACGCAATATAATTAATCTTGGAATGATATCGACCAATCAATAGCTCAATTACCACTGAATTCTTGCTGAAAGTTTCATAAAGATATCTTGTTTAGTTTTCAAGTTACAGACATTTCAAAAGTATGATAACGCAGTAAAATACTCAGACAATCAGTGACATAATTATTGGACCGATTAGCCTGAAAAGGCAAAATTGCCCCTCCCCCTTTTCAATGTTGGTAGTCTAACATGCATTTTCTATGTTACATGCTATTGTCTCGTATTAGGCTGTCGATGCTTTTTCCAGCAGATAAACCAACATTGAAACGGGGAGGGGGTTTACCAGTGAATTTTGCACAATTGTGTACAAAAATACCCTTTCTATACAAGTGTCCCAAATTTCAATGTCACTGATTGTCTGAGTTTTTCTTATGGCTTGCTGTTAGTTAGGAATTTGTTGGTATTAGTTTGCTAGATAATTAAGTCTTATAAGTTGCTATGGTGGTTCTTTAAACATCGTTATATCACATAAAGATGTGATTCGTATGAAATTGTACCCTAAAGCTACGTTTGCTGCAGATTTTGCTATCTATATATATATTTTATATATAGTGTAGCTTAAAACGCGCGCGCTATATTATTGTAATTTTGCGTGGTTGTAATACAAGCTATGCTTGCCGGCACTATTTGAAATATTTATTATTGGCCGTTCAATGACACCTCAACTATATATATGACTGGATCGCTTAATTATTTGCTAGCATGAATTACATTTCAAGTATTTGGACAAATACACTACCAAGTCTAATTTTACAAACAAAATGTGAATTCCCTATTTGTAGACAAGTAATTATCATGCGGGAAAGTCTAAAGAGCACAAGTAACCGCACGTCTCCACAAGTAACCATCTTTAAGCATTCAAATAAGATGCAATGTGTAGTTATTTTGGACAAATATAACTGTCTAATGTTACACACAAATTGTGAATTCGCTATTTGTTGACGAATAATCGTCATCCAAGTATAAATAGCGCAAGTTAACATTAGTAACCACAAGTAACCATCAGTAAGCTTATATAAGTAAGTATATCATATATAGTTATTTAATCAAATGGTTACTTGTGGTTACTTGTGGTTACTTGTGCAAAAAGTCTGTTATTTTTAGATAAACACATGGTTACTTGGCATTAATATATATGTGTATTATATATACATATATATATAATCTGTATATAAGCATAATATACGCAATAAACACAACAATTTTGTTTGCATTAGCCACGGCTATAAGCATTATGTAATACGACACCAATGCATTAGTTAGGCAAATTTGCGAGATTTAAAATATATTTTGCTACTAGTATGCATGTATTCAGTAAACATTATACACCAATAAAATAAAATAAGTATGAAATTAGGACTTCTTTCTCGGAGTTGAATAATTGCTCTTTTGAGTTTGCGCTCATCTCGTTGTGTCAATGATTTACGCCGACCTTGATAAGACTTTTTCAGCTTTTCGGTATTTTTATTTTTAGTATCAAACCGCTTAAAAACTCTTAGAAGGCTTGACTTTGACATGTTAACGCAATTTTCCGATACGAATATTTGAATTCGCGCCTCAGCAAGAGGGCTAAAGCTCGCTGCTCTGCAGTTAAATCATGAATTCGTGCTATGTTTGTATATTAAAATGAAACTATTGTTACGCAATATAATTAATCTTGGAATGATATCGACCAATCAATAGCTCAATTACCACTGAATTCTTGCTGAAAGTTTCATAAAGATATCTTGTTTAGTTTTCAAGTTACAGACATTTCAAAAGTATGATAACGCAGTAAAATACTCAGACAATCAGTGACATAATTATTGGACCGATTAGCCTGAAAAGGCAAAATTGCCCCCTCCCCTTTTCAATGTTGGTAGTCTAACATGCATTTTCTATGTTACATGCTATTGTCTCGTATTAGGCTGTCGATGCTTTTTCCAGCAGATAAACCAACATTGAAACGGGGAGGGGGTTTACCAGTGAATTTTGCACAATTGTGTACAAAAATACCCTTTCTATACAAGTGTCCCAAATTTCAATGTCACTGATTGTCTGAGTTTTTCTTATGGCTTGCTGTTAGTTAGGAATTTGTTGGTATTAGTTTGCTAGATAATTAAGTCTTATAAGTTGCTATGGTGGTTCTTTAAACATCGTTATATCACATAAAGATGTGATTCGTATGAAATTGTACCCTAAAGCTACGTTTGCTGCAGATTTTGCTATCTATATATATATTTTATATATAGTGTAGCTTAAAACGCGCGCGCTATATTATTGTAATTTTGCGTGGTTGTAATACAAGCTATGCTTGCCGGCACTATTTGAAATATTTATTATTGGCCGTTCAATGACACCTCAACTATATATATGACTGGATCGCTTAATTATTTGCTAGCATGAATTACATTTCAAGTATTTGGACAAATACACTACCAAGTCTAATTTTACAAACAAAATGTGAATTCTATTTGTAGACAAGTAATTATCATGCGGAAAGTCTAAAGAGCACAAGTAACCGCACGTCTCCACAAGTAACCATCTTTAAGCATTCAAATAAGATGCAATGTGTAGTTATTTTGGACAAATATAACTGTCTAATGTTACACACAAATTGTGAATTCGCTATTTGTTGACGAATAATCGTCATCCAAGTATAAATAGCGCAGTTACCACAGTAACCACAAGTAACCATCAGTAAGCTTATATAAGTAAGTATATCATATATAGTTATTTAATCAAATGGTTACTTGTGGTTACTTGTGGTTACTTGTGCAAAAAGTCTGTTATTTTTAGATAAACACATGGTTACTTGGCATTAATATATATGTGTATTATATATACATATATATATAATCTGTATATTAGCATAATATACGCAATAAACACAACAATTTTGTTTGCATTATAGCCACTCTATAAGCATTATGTAATACGACACCAATGCATTAGTTAGGCAAATTTGCGAGATTTAAAATATATTTTGCTACTAGTATGCATGTATTCAGTAAACATTATACACCAATAAAATAAAATAAGTATGAAATTAGGACTTCTTTCTCGGAGTTGAATAATTGCTCTTTTGAGTTTGCGCTCATCTCGTTGTGTCAATGATTTACGCCGACCTTGATAAGACTTTTTCAGCTTTTCGGTATTTTTATTTTTAGTATCAAACCGCTTAAAAACTCTTAGAAGGCTTGACTTTGACATGTTAACGCAATTTTCCGATACGAATATTTGAATTCGCGCCTCAGCAAGAGGGCTAAAGCTCGCTGCTCTGCAGTTAAATCATGAATTCGTGCTATGTTTGTATATTAAAATGAAACTATTGTTACGCAATATAATTAATCTTGGAATGATATCGACCAATCAATAGCTCAATTACCACTGAATTCTTGCTGAAAGTTTCATAAAGATATCTTGTTTAGTTTTCAAGTTACAGACATTTCAAAAGTATGATAACGCAGTAAAATACTCAGACAATCAGTGACATAATTATTGGACCGATTAGCCTGAAAAGGCAAAATTGCCCCCTTCCCCCCTTTTCAATGTTGGTAGTCTAACATGCATTTTCTATGTTACATGCTATTGTCTCGTATTAGGCTGTCGATGCTTTTTCCAGCAGATAAACCAACATTGAAACGGGGGGAGGGGGTTTACCAGTGAATTTTGCACAATTGTGTACAAAAATACCCTTTCTATACAAGTGTCCCAAATTTCAATGTCACTGATTGTCTGAGTTTTTCTTATGGCTTGCTGTTAGTTAGGAATTTGTTGGTATTAGTTTGCTAGATAATTAAGTCTTATAAGTTGCTATGGTGGTTCTTTAAACATCGTTATATCACATAAAGATGTGATTCGTATGAAATTGTACCCTAAAGCTACGTTTGCTGCAGATTTTGCTATCTATATATATATTTTATATAGTGTAGCTTAAAACGCGCGCGCTATATTATTGTAATTTTGCGTGGTTGTAATACAAGCTATGCTTGCCGGCACTATTTGAAATATTTATTATTGGCCGTTCAATGACACCTCAACTATATATATGACTGGATCGCTTAATTATTTGCTAGCATGAATTACATTTCAAGTATTTGGACAAATACACTACCAAGTCTAATTTTACAAACAAAATGTGAATTCCTATTTGTAGACAAGTAATTATCATGCGGGAAAGTCTAAAGAGCACAAGTAACCGCACGTCTCCACAAGTAACCATCTTTAAGCATTCAAATAAGATGCAATGTGTAGTTATTTTGGACAAATATAACTGTCTAATGTTACACACAAATTGTGAATTCGCTATTTGTTGACGAATAATCGTCATCCAAGTATAAATAGCGCAAGTTAACAAGTAACCACAAGTAACCATCAGTAAGCTTATATAAGTAAGTATATCATATATAGTTATTTAATCAAATGGTTACTTGTGGTTACTTGTGGTTACTTGTGCAAAAAGTCTGTTATTTTTAGCTAAACACATGGTTACTTGGCATTAATATATATGTGTATTATATATACATATATATATTCTCTGTATATAAGCATAATATACGCAATAAACACAACAATTTTGTTTGCATTAGCTACGGCTATAAGCATTATGTAATACGACACCAATGCATTAGTTAGGCAAATTTGCGAGATTTAAAATATATTTTGCTACTAGTATGCATGTATTCAGTAAACATTATACACCAATAAAATAAAATAAGTATGAAATTAGGACTTCTTTCTCGGAGTTGAATAATTGCTCTTTGAGTTTGCGCTCATCTCGTTGTGTCAATGATTTACGCCGACCTTGATAAGACTTTTTCAGCTTTTCGGTATTTTTATTTTTAGTATCAAACCGCTTAAAAACTCTTAGAAGGCTTGACTTTGACATGTTAACGCAATTTTCCGATACGAATATTTGAATTCGCGCCTCAGCAAGAGGGCTAAAGCTCGCTGCTCTGCAGTTAAATCATGAATTCGTGCTATGTTTGTATATTAAAATGAAACTATTGTTACGCAATATAATTAATCTTGGAATGATATCGACCAATCAATAGCTCAATTACCACTGAATTCTTGCTGAAAGTTTCATAAAGATATCTTGTTTAGTTTTCAAGTTACAGACATTTCAAAAGTATGATAACGCAGTAAAATACTCAGACAATCAGTGACATAATTATTGGACCGATTAGCCTGAAAAGGCAAAATTGCCCCCCGCCCCCCTTTTCAATGTTGGTAGTCTAACATGCATTTTCTATGTTACATGCTATTGTCTCGTATTAGGCTGTCGATGCTTTTTCCAGCAGATAAACCAACATTGAAACGGGGGGAGGGGGTTTACCAGTGAATTTTGCACAATTGTGTACAAAAATACCCTTTCTATACAAGTGTCCCAAATTTCAATGTCACTGATTGTCTGAGTTTTTCTTATGGCTTGCTGTTAGTTAGGAATTTGTTGGTATTAGTTTGCTAGATAATTAAGTCTTATAAGTTGCTATGGTGGTTCTTTAAACATCGTTATATCACATAAAGATGTGATTCGTATGAAATTGTACCCTAAAGCTACGTTTGCTGCAGATTTTGCTATCTATATATATATTTTATATATAGTGTAGCTTAAAACGCGCGCGCTATATTATTGTAATTTTGCGTGGTTGTAATACAAGTTTATGCTTGCCGGCACTATTTGAAATATTTATTATTGGCCGTTCAATGACACCTCAACTATATATATGACTGGATCGCTTAATTATTTGCTAGCATGAATTACATTTCAAGTATTTGGACAAATACACTACCAAGTCTAATTTTACAAACAAAATGTGAATTCCCTATTTGTAGACAAGTAATTATCATGCGGGAAAGTCTAAAGAGCACAAGTAACCGCACGTCTCCACAAGTAACCATCTTTAAGCATTCAAATAAGATGCAATGTGTAGTTATTTTGGACAAATATAACTGTCTAATGTTACACACAAATTGTGAATTCGCTATTTGTTGACGAATAATCGTCATCCAAGTATAAATAGCGCAAGTTACCACAAGTAACCACAAGTAACCATCAGTAAGCTTATATAAGTAAGTATATCATATATAGTTATTTAATCAAATGGTTACTTGTGGTTACTTGTGGTTACTTGTGCAAAAGTCTGTTATTTTTAGATAAACACATGGTTACTTGGCATTAATATATATGTGTATTATATATACATATATATATAATCTGTATATAAGCATAATATACGCAATAAACACAACAATTTTGTTTGCATTAGCCACGGCTATAAGCATTATGTAATACGACACCAATGCATTAGTTAGGCAAATTTGCGAGATTTAAAATATATTTTGCTACTAGTATGCATGTATTCAGTAAACATTATACACCAATAAAATAAAATAAGTATGAAATTAGGACTTCTTTCTCGGAGTTGAATAATTGCTCTTGAGTTTGCGCTCATCTCGTTGTGTCAATGATTTACGCCGACCTTGATAAGACTTTTTCAGCTTTTCGGTATTTTTATTTTTAGTATCAAACCGCTTAAAAACTCTTAGAAGGCTTGACTTTGACATGTTAACGCAATTTTCCGATACGAATATTTGAATTCGCGCCTCAGCAAGAGGGCTAAAGCTCGCTGCTCTGCAGTTAAATCATGAATTCGTGCTATGTTTGTATATTAAAATGAAACTATTGTTACGCAATATAATTAATCTTGGAATGATATCGACCAATCAATAGCTCAATTACCACTGAATTCTTGCTGAAAGTTTCATAAAGATATCTTGTTTAGTTTTCAAGTTACAGACATTTCAAAAGTATGATAACGCAGTAAAATACTCAGACAATCAGTGACATAATTATTGGACCGATTAGCCTGAAAAGGCAAAATTGCCCTCCCCTTTTCAATGTTGGTAGTCTAACATGCATTTTCTATGTTACATGCTATTGTCTCGTATTAGGCTGTCGATGCTTTTTCCAGCAGATAAACCAACATTGAAACGGGGAGGGGGTTTACCAGTGAATTTTGCACAATTGTGTACAAAAATACCCTTTCTATACAAGTGTCCCAAATTTCAATGTCACTGATTGTCTGAGTTTTTCTTATGGCTTGCTGTTAGTTAGGAATTTGTTGGTATTAGTTTGCTAGATAATTAAGTCTTATAAGTTGCTATGGTGGTTCTTTAAACATCGTTATATCACATAAAGATGTGATTCGTATGAAATTGTACCCTAAAGCTACGTTTGCTGCAGATTTTGCTATCTATATATATATTTTATATATAGTGTAGCTTAAAACGCGCGCTATATTATTGTAATTTTGCGTGGTTGTAATACAAGCTATGCTTGCCGGCACTATTTGAAATATTTATTATTGGCCGTTCAATGACACCTCAACTATATATATGACTGGATCGCTTAATTATTTGCTAGCATGAATTACATTTCAAGTATTTGGACAAATACACTACCAAGTCTAATTTTACAAACAAAATGTGAATTCCTATTTGTAGACAAGTAATTATCATGCGGGAAAGTCTAAAGAGCACAAGTAACCGCACGTCTCCACAAGTAACCATCTTTAAGCATTCAAATAAGATGCAATGTGTAGTTATTTTGGACAAATATAACTGTCTAATGTTACACACAAATTGTGAATTCTATTTGTTGACGAATAATCGTCATCCAAGTATAAATAGCGCAAGTTACCACAAGTAACCACAAGTAACCATCAGTAAGCTTATATAAGTAAGTATATCATATATAGTTATTTAATCAAATGGTTACTTGTGGTTACTTGTGGTTACTTGTGCAAAAGTCTGTTATTTTTAGATAAACACATGGTTACTTGGCATTAATATATATGTGTATTATATATACATATATATATAATCTGTATATAAGCATAATATACGCAATAAACACAACAATTTTGTTTGCATTAGCCACGGCTATAAGCATTATGTAATACGACACCAATGCATTAGTTAGGCAAATTTGCGAGATTTAAAATATATTTTGCTACTAGTATGCATGTATTCAGTAAACATTATACACCAATAAAATAAAATAAGTATGAAATTAGGACTTCTTTCTCTCGGAGTTGAATAATTGCTCTTTGAGTTTGCGCTCATCTCGTTGTGTCAATGATTTACGCCGACCTTGATAAGACTTTTTCAGCTTTTCGGTATTTTTATTTTTAGTATCAAACCGCTTAAAAACTCTTAGAAGGCTTGACTTTGACATGTTAACGCAATTTTCCGATACGAATATTTGAATTCGCGCCTCAGCAAGAGGGCTAAAGCTCGCTGCTCTGCAGTTAAATCATGAATTCGTGCTATGTTTGTATATTAAAATGAAACTATTGTTACGCAATATAATTAATCTTGGAATGATATCGACCAATCAATAGCTCAATTACCACTGAATTCTTGCTGAAAGTTTCATAAAGATATCTTGTTTAGTTTTCAAGTTACAGACATTTCAAAAGTATGATAACGCAGTAAAATACTCAGACAATCAGTGACATAATTATTGGACCGATTAGCCTGAAAAGGCCAAATTGACCCCCTCCCCTTTTCAATGTTGGTAGTCTAACATGCATTTTCTATGTTACATGCTATTGTCTCGTATTAGGCTGTCGATGCTTTTTCCAGCAGATAAACCAACATTGAAACGGGGAGGGGGTTTACCAGTGAATTTTGCACAATTGTGTACAAAAATACCCTTTCTATACAAGTGTCCCAAATTTCAATGTCACTGATTGTCTGAGTTTTTCTTATGGCTTGCTGTTAGTTAGGAATTTGTTGGTATTAGTTTGCTAGATAATTAAGTCTTATAAGTTGCTATGGTGGTTCTTTAAACATCGTTATATCACATAAAGATGTGATTCGTATGAAATTGTACCCTAAAGCTACGTTTGCTGCAGATTTTGCTATCTATATATATATTTTATATATAGTGTAGCTTAAAACGCGCGCGCTATATTATTGTAATTTTGCGTGGTTGTAATACAAGCTATGCTTGCCGGCACTATTTGAAATATTTATTATTGGCCGTTCAATGACACCTCAACTATATATATGACTGGATCGCTTAATTATTTGCTAGCATGAATTACATTTCAAGTATTTGGACAAATACACTACCAAGTCTAATTTTACAAACAAAATGTGAATTCTATTTGTAGACAAGTAATTATCATGCGGGAAAGTCTAAAGAGCACAAGTAACCGCACGTCTCCACAAGTAACCATCTTTAAGCATTCAAATAAGATGCAATGTGTAGTTATTTTGGACAAATATAACTGTCTAATGTTACACACAAATTGTGAATTCGCTATTTGTTGACGAATAATCGTCATCCAAGTATAAATAGCGTAGTTACCACAAGTAACCACAAGTAACCATCAGTAAGCTTATATAAGTAAGTATATCATATATAGTTATTTAATCAAATGGTTACTTGTGGTTACTTGTGGTTACTTGTGCAAAAAGTCTGTTATTTTTAGATAAACACATGGTTACTTGGCATTAATATATATGTGTATTATATATACATATATATATAATCTGTATATAAGCATAATATACGCAATAAACACAACAATTTTGTTTGCATTAGCATTAGCACGGCTATAAGCATTATGTAATACGACACCAATGCATTAGTTAGGCAAATTTATGAGATTTAAAATATATTTTGCTACTAGTATGCATGTATTCAGTAAACATTATACACCAATAAAATAAAATAAGTATGAAATTAGGACTTCTTTCTCGGAGTTGAATAATTGCTCTTTGAGTTTGCGCTCATCTCGTTGTGTCAATGATTTACGCCGACCTTGATAAGACTTTTTCAGCTTTTCGGTATTTTTATTTTTAGTATCAAACCGCTTAAAAACTCTTAGAAGGCTTGACTTTGACATGTTAACGCAATTTTCCGATACGAATATTTGAATTCGCGCCTCAGCAAGAGGGCTAAAGCTCGCTGCTCTGCAGTTAAATCATGAATTCGTGCTATGTTTGTATATTAAAATGAAACTATTGTTACGCAATATAATTAATCTTGGAATGATATCGACCAATCAATAGCTCAATTACCACTGAATTCTTGCTGAAAGTTTCATAAAGATATCTTGTTTAGTTTTCAAGTTACAGACATTTCAAAAGTATGATAACGCAGTAAAATACTCAGACAATCAGTGACATAATTATTGGACCGATTAGCCTGAAAAGGCAAAATTGCCCCCCTCCCCCCTTTTCAATGTTGGTAGTCTAACATGCATTTTCTATGTTACATGCTATTGTCTCGTATTAGGCTGTCGATGCTTTTTCCAGCAGATAAACCAACATTGAAACGGGGAGGGGGTTTACCAGTGAATTTTGCACAATTGTGTACAAAAATACCTTTCTATACAAGTGTCCCAAATTTCAATGTCACTGATTGTCTGAGTTTTTCTTATGGCTTGCTGTTAGTTAGGAATTTGTTGGTATTAGTTTGCTAGATAATTAAGTCTTATAAGTTGCTATGGTGGTTCTTTAAACATCGTTATATCACATAAAGATGTGATTCGTATGAAATTGTACCCTAAAGCTACGTTTGCTGCAGATTTTGCTATCTATATATATATTTTATATATAGTGTAGCTTAAAACGCGCGCGCTATATTATTGTAATTTTGCGTGGTTGTAATACAAGCTATGCTTGCCGGCACTATTTGAAATATTTATTATTGGCCGTTCAATGACACCTCAACTATATATATGACTGGATCGCTTAATTATTTGCTAGCATGAATTACATTTCAAGTATTTGGACAAATACACTACCAAGTCTAATTTTACAAACAAAATGTGAATTCTATTTGTAGACAAGTAATTATCATGCGGGAAAGTCTAAAGAGCACAAGTAACCGCACGTCTCCACAAGTAACCATCTTTAAGCATTCAAATAAGATGCAATGTGTAGTTATTTTGGACAAATATAACTGTCTAATGTTACACACAAATTGTGAATTCGCTATTTGTTGACGAATAATCGTCATCCAAGTATAAATAGCGCAAGTTACCACAAGTAACCACAAGTAACCATCAGTAAGCTTATATAAGTAAGTATATCATATATAGTTATTTAATCAAATGGTTACTTGTGGTTACTTGTGGTTACTTGTGCAAAAGTCTGTTATTTTTAGATAAACACATGGTTACTTGGCATTAATATATATGTGTATTATATATACATATATATATAATCTGTATATAAGCATAATATACGCAATAAACACAACAATTTTGTTTGCATTAGCCACGGCTATAAGCATTATGTAATACGACACCAATGCATTAGTTAGGCAAATTTATGCGAGATTTAAAATATATTTTGCTACTAGTATGCATGTATTCAGTAAACATTATACACCAATAAAATAAAATAAGTATGAAATTAGGACTTCTTTCTCGGAGTTGAATAATTGCTCTTTTGAGTTTGCGCTCATCTCGTTGTGTCAATGATTTACGCCGACCTTGATAAGACTTTTTCAGCTTTTCGGTATTTTTATTTTTAGTATCAAACCGCTTAAAAACTCTTAGAAGGCTTGACTTTGACATGTTAACGCAATTTTCCGATACGAATATTTGAATTCGCGCCTCAGCAAGAGGGCTAAAGCTCGCTGCTCTGCAGTTAAATCATGAATTCGTGCTATGTTTGTATATTAAAATGAAACTATTGTTACGCAATATAATTAATCTTGGAATGATATCGACCAATCAATAGCTCAATTACCACTGAATTCTTGCTGAAAGTTTCATAAAGATATCTTGTTTAGTTTTCAAGTTACAGACATTTCAAAAGTATGATAACGCAGTAAAATACTCAGACAATCAGTGACATAATTATTGGACCGATTAGCCTGAAAAGGCAAAATTGCCCCCTTCCCCCCTTTTCAATGTTGGTAGTCTAACATGCATTTTCTATGTTACATGCTATTGTCTCGTATTAGGCTGTCGATGCTTTTTCCAGCAGATAAACCAACATTGAAACGGGGGGAGGGGGTTTACCAGTGAATTTTGCACAATTGTGTACAAAAATACCCTTTCTATACAAGTGTCCCAAATTTCAATGTCACTGATTGTCTGAGTTTTTCTTATGGCTTGCTGTTAGTTAGGAATTTGTTGGTATTAGTTTGCTAGATAATTAAGTCTTATAAGTTGCTATGGTGGTTCTTTAAACATCGTTATATCACATAAAGATGTGATTCGTATGAAATTGTACCCTAAAGCTACGTTTGCTGCAGATTTTGCTATCTATATATATATTTTATATATAGTGTAGCTTAAAACGCGCGCTATATTATTGTAATTTTGCGTGGTTGTAATACAAGCTATGCTTGCCGGCACTATTTGAAATATTTATTATTGGCCGTTCAATGACACCTCAACTATATATATGACTGGATCGCTTAATTATTTGCTAGCATGAATTACATTTCAAGTATTTGGACAAATACACTACCAAGTCTAATTTTACAAACAAAATGTGAATTCCTATTTGTAGACAAGTAATTATCATGCGGGAAAGTCTAAAGAGCACAAGTAACCGCACGTCTCCACAAGTAACCATCTTTAAGCATTCAAATAAGATGCAATGTGTAGTTATTTTGGACAAATATAACTGTCTAATGTTACACACAAATTGTGAATTCGCTATTTGTTGACGAATAATCGTCATCCAAGTATAAATAGCGCAAGTTACCACAAGTAACCACAAGTAACCATCAGTAAGCTTATATAAGTAAGTATATCATATATAGTTATTTAATCAAATGGTTACTTGTGGTTACTTGTGGTTACTTGTGTCTGTTATTTTTAGATAAACACATGGTTACTTGGCATTAATATATATGTGTATTATATATACATATATATATAATCTGTATATAAGCATAATATACGCAATAAACACAACAATTTTGTTTGCATTAGCCACGGCTATAAGCATTATGTAATACGACACCAATGCATTAGTTAGGCAAATTTGCGAGATTTAAAATATATTTTGCTACTAGTATGCATGTATTCAGTAAACATTATACACCAATAAAATAAAATAAGTATGAAATTAGGACTTCTTTCTCGGAGTTGAATAATTGCTCTTTTGAGTTTGCGCTCATCTCGTTGTGTCAATGATTTACGCCGACCTTGATAAGACTTTTTCAGCTTTTCGGTATTTTTATTTTTAGTATCAAACCGCTTAAAAACTCTTAGAAGGCTTGACTTTGACATGTTAACGCAATTTTCCGATACGAATATTTGAATTCGCGCCTCAGCAAGAGGGCTAAAGCTCGCTGCTCTGCAGTTAAATCATGAATTCGTGCTATGTTTGTATATTAAAATGAAACTATTGTTACGCAATATAATTAATCTTGGAATGATATCGACCAATCAATAGCTCAATTACCACTGAATTCTTGCTGAAAGTTTCATAAAGATATCTTGTTTAGTTTTCAAGTTACAGACATTTCAAAAGTATGATAACGCAGTAAAATACTCAGACAATCAGTGACATAATTATTGGACCGATTAGCCTGAAAAGGCAAAATTGCCCCCTTCCCCCCGTTTCAATGTTGGTAGTCTATCATGCATTTTCTATGTTACATGATATTGTCTCGTATTAGGCTGTCGATGCTTTTTCCAGCAGATAAACCAACATTGAAACGGGGAGGGGGTTTACCAGTGAATTTTGCACAATTGTGTACAAAAATACCCTTTCTATACAAGTGTCCCAAATTTCAATGTCACTGATTGTCTGAGTTTTTCTTATGGCTTGCTGTTAGTTAGGAATTTGTTGGTATTAGTTTGCTAGATAATTAAGTCTTATAAGTTGCTATGGTGGTTCTTTAAACATCGTTATATCACATAAAGATGTGATTCGTATGAAATTGTACCCTAAAGCTACGTTTGCTGCAGATTTTGCTATCTATATATATATTTTATATATAGTGTAGCTTAAAACGCGCGCGCTATATTATTGTAATTTTGCGTGGTTGTAATACAAGCTATGCTTGCCGGCACTATTTGAAATATTTATTATTGGCCGTTCAATGACACCTCAACTATATATATGACTGGATCGCTTAATTATTTGCTAGCATGAATTACATTTCAAGTATTTGGACAAATACACTACCAAGTCTAATTTTACAAACAAAATGTGAATTCTATTTGTAGACAAGTAATTATCATGCGGAAAGTCTAAAGAGCACAAGTAACCGCACGTCTCCACAAGTAACCATCTTTAAGCATTCAAATAAGATGCAATGTGTAGTTATTTTGGACAAATATAACTGTCTAATGTTACACACAAATTGTGAATTCGCTATTTGTTGACGAATAATCGTCATCCAAGTATAAATAGCGCAAGTAACCACAAGTAACCATCAGTAAGCTTATATAAGTAAGTATATCATATATAGTTATTTAATCAAATGGTTACTTGTGGTTACTTGTGGTTACTTGTGCAAAAGTCTGTTATTTTTAGATAAACACATGGTTACTTGGCATTAATATATATGTGTATTATATATACATATATATATAATCTGTATATAAGCATAATATACGCAATAAACACAACAATTTTGTTTGCATTAGCCACGGCTATAAGCATTATGTAATACGACACCAATGCATTAGTTAGGCAAATTTGCGAGATTTAAAATATATTTTGCTACTAGTATGCATGTATTCAGTAAACATTATACACCAATAAAATAAAATAAGTATGAAATTAGGACTTCTTTCTCGGAGTTGAATAATTGCTCTTTGAGTTTGCGCTCATCTCGTTGTGTCAATGATTTACGCCGACCTTGATAAGACTTTTTCAGCTTTTCGGTATTTTTATTTTTAGTATCAAACCGCTTAAAAACTCTTAGAAGGCTTGACTTTGACATGTTAACGCAATTTTCCGATACGAATATTTGAATTCGCGCCTCAGCAAGAGGGCTAAAGCTCGCTGCTCTGCAGTTAAATCATGAATTCGTGCTATGTTTGTATATTAAAATGAAACTATTGTTACGCAATATAATTAATCTTGGAATGATATCGACCAATCAATAGCTCAATTACCACTGAATTCTTGCTGAAAGTTTCATAAAGATATCTTGTTTAGTTTTCAAGTTACAGACATTTCAAAAGTATGATAACGCAGTAAAATACTCAGACAATCAGTGACATAATTATTGGACCGATTAGCCTGAAAAGGCAAAATTGCCCTCCCCCTTTTCAATGTTGGTAGTCTAACATGCATTTTCTATGTTACATGCTATTGTCTCGTTTTAGTCTGTCGATGATTTTTCCAGCATATAATCCAACATTGAAACGGGGGGAGGGGGTTTACCAGTGAATTTTGCACAATTGTGTACAAAAATACCCTTTCTATACAAGTGTCCCAAATTTCAATGTCACTGATTGTCTGAGTTTTTCTTATGGCTTGCTGTTAGTTAGGAATTTGTTGGTATTAGTTTGCTAGATAATTAAGTCTTATAAGTTGCTATGGTGGTTCTTTAAACATCGTTATATCACATAAAGATGTGATTCGTATGAAATTGTACCCTAAAGCTACGTTTGCTGCAGATTTTGCTATCTATATATATATTTTATATATAGTGTAGCTTAAAACGCGCGCGCTATATTATTGTAATTTTGCGTGGTTGTAATACAAGCTATGCTTGCCGGCACTATTTGAAATATTTATTATTGGCCGTTCAATGACACCTCAACTATATATATGACTGGATCGCTTAATTATTTGCTAGCATGAATTACATTTCAAGTATTTGGACAAATACACTACCAAGTCTAATTTTACAAACAAAATGTGAATTCCCTATTTGTAGACAAGTAATTATCATGCGGGAAAGTCTAAAGAGCACAAGTAACCGCACGTCTCCACAAGTAACCATCTTTAAGCATTCAAATAAGATGCAATGTGTAGTTATTTTGGACAAATATAACTGTCTAATGTTACACACAAATTGTGAATTCGCTATTTGTTGACGAATAATCGTCATCCAAGTATAAATAGCGCAAGTTACCACAAGTAACCACAAGTAACCATCAGTAAGCTTATATAAGTAAGTATATCATATATAGTTATTTAATCAAATGGTTACTTGTGGTTACTTGTGGTTACTTGTGCAAAAAGTCTGTTATTTTTAGATAAACACATGGTTACTTGGCATTAATATATATGTGTATTATATATACATATATATATAATCTGTATATAAGCATAATATACGCAATAAACACAACAATTTTGTTTGCATTAGCCACGGCTATAAGCATTATGTAATACGACACCAATGCATTAGTTAGGCAAATTTATGAGATTTAAAATATATTTTGCTACTAGTATGCATGTATTCAGTAAACATTATACACCAATAAAATAAAATAAGTATGAAATTAGGACTTCTTTCTCGGAGTTGAATAATTGCTCTTTTGAGTTTGCGCTCATCTCGTTGTGTCAATGATTTACGCCGACCTTGATAAGACTTTTTCAGCTTTTCGGTATTTTTATTTTTAGTATCAAACCGCTTAAAAACTCTTAGAAGGCTTGACTTTGACATGTTAACGCAATTTTCCGATACGAATATTTGAATTCGCGCCTCAGCAAGAGGGCTAAAGCTCGCTGCTCTGCAGTTAAATCATGAATTCGTGCTATGTTTGTATATTAAAATGAAACTATTGTTACGCAATATAATTAATCTTGGAATGATATCGACCAATCAATAGCTCAATTACCACTGAATTCTTGCTGAAAGTTTCATAAAGATATCTTGTTTAGTTTTCAAGTTACAGACATTTCAAAAGTATGATAACGCAGTAAAATACTCAGACAATCAGTGACATAATTATTGGACCGATTAGCCTGAAAGGCAAAATTGCCCCTCCCCTTTTCAATGTTGGTAGTCTAACATGCATTTTCTATGTTACATGCTATTGTCTCGTATTAGGCTGTCGATGCTTTTTCCAGCAGATAAACCAACATTGAAACGGGGAGGGGGTTTACCAGTGAATTTTGCACAATTGTGTACAAAAATACCCTTTCTATACAAGTGTCCCAAATTTCAATGTCACTGATTGTCTGAGTTTTTCTTATGGCTTGCTGTTAGTTAGGAATTTGTTGGTATTAGTTTGCTAGATAATTAAGTCTTATAAGTTGCTATGGTGGTTCTTTAAACATCGTTATATCACATAAAGATGTGATTCGTATGAAATTGTACCTAAAGCTACGTTTGCTGCAGATTTTGCTATCTATATATATATTTTATATATAGTGTAGCTTAAAACGCGCGCGCTATATTATTGTAATTTTGCGTGGTTGTAATACAAGCTATGCTTGCCGGCACTATTTGAAATATTTATTATTGGCCGTTCAATGACACCTCAACTATATATATGACTGGATCGCTTAATTATTTGCTAGCATGAATTACATTTCAAGTATTTGGACAAATACACTACCAAGTCTAATTTTACAAACAAAATGTGAATTCCTATTTGTAGACAAGTAATTATCATGCGGGAAAGTCTAAAGAGCACAAGTAACCGCACGTCTCCACAAGTAACCATCTTTAAGCATTCAAATAAGATGCAATGTGTAGTTATTTTGGACAAATATAACTGTCTAATGTTACACACAAATTGTGAATTCGCTATTTGTTGACGAATAATCGTCATCCAAGTATAAATAGCGTAGTTAATATAGTAACCACAAGTAACCATCAGTAAGCTTATATAAGTAAGTATATCATATATAGTTATTTAATCAAATGGTTACTTGTGGTTACTTGTGGTTACTTGTGCAAAAGTCTGTTATTTTTAGATAAACACATGGTTACTTGGCATTAATATATATGTGTATTATATATACATATATATATAATCTGTATATAAGCATAATATACGCAATAAACACAACAATTTTGTTTGCATTAGCCACGGCTATAAGCATTATGTAATACGACACCAATGCATTAGTTAGGCAAATTTATGAGATTTAAAATATATTTTGCTACTAGTATGCATGTATTCAGTAAACATTATACACCAATAAAATAAAATAAGTATGAAATTAGGACTTCTTTCTCGGAGTTGAATAATTGCTCTTTTGAGTTTGCGCTCATCTCGTTGTGTCAATGATTTACGCCGACCTTGATAAGACTTTTTCAGCTTTTCGGTATTTTTATTTTTAGTATCAAACCGCTTAAAAACTCTTAGAAGGCTTGACTTTGACATGTTAACGCAATTTTCCGATACGAATATTTGAATTCGCGCCTCAGCAAGAGGGCTAAAGCTCGCTGCTCTGCAGTTAAATCATGAATTCGTGCTATGTTTGTATATTAAAATGAAACTATTGTTACGCAATATAATTAATCTTGGAATGATATCGACCAATCAATAGCTCAATTACCACTGAATTCTTGCTGAAAGTTTCATAATGATATCTTGTTTAGTTTTCAAGTTACAGACATTTCAAAAGTATGATAACGCAGTAAAATACTCAGACAATCAGTGACATAATTATTGGACCGATTAGCCTGAAAAGGCAAAATTGCCCCCTTCCCCCGTTTTCAATGTTGGTAGTCTAACATGCATTTTCTATGTTACATGCTATTGTCTCGTATTAGGCTGTCAATGCTTTTTCCAGCAGATAAACCAACATTGAAACGGGGGGAGGGGTTTACCAGTGAATTTTGCACAATTGTGTACAAAAATACCCTTTCTATACAAGTGTCCCAAATTTCAATGTCACTGATTGTCTGAGTTTTTCTTATGGCTTGCTGTTAGTTAGGAATTTGTTGGTATTAGTTTGCTAGATAATTAAGTCTTATAAGTTGCTATGGTGGTTCTTTAAACATCGTTATATCACATAAAGATGTGATTCGTATGAAATTGTACCCTAAAGCTACGTTTGCTGCAGATTTTGCTATCTATATATATATTTTATATATAGTGTAGCTTAAAACGCGCGCGCTATATTATTGTAATTTTGCGTGGTTGTAATACAAGCTATGCTTGCCGGCACTATTTGAAATATTTATTATTGGCCGTTCAATGACACCTCAACTATATATATGACTGGATCGCTTAATTATTTGCTAGCATGAATTACATTTCAAGTATTTGGACAAATACACTACCAAGTCTAATTTTACAAACAAAATGTGAATTCCTATTTGTAGACAAGTAATTATCATGCGGGAAAGTCTAAAGAGCACAAGTAACCGCACGTCTCCACAAGTAACCATCTTTAAGCATTCAAATAAGATGCAATGTGTAGTTATTTTGGACAAATATAACTGTCTAATGTTACACACAAATTGTGAATTCGCTATTTGTTGACGAATAATCGTCATCCAAGTATAAATAGCGAAGTTACCACAAGTAACCACAAGTAACCATCAGTAAGCTTATATAAGTAAGTATATCATATATAGTTATTTAATCAAATGGTTACTTGTGGTTACTTGTGGTAACTTGTGCAAAAGTCTGTTATTTTTAGATAAACACATGGTTACTTGGCATTAATATATATGTGTATTATATATACATATATATATAATCTGTATATAAGCATAATATACGCAATAAACACAACAATTTTGTTTGCATTAGCCACGGCTATAAGCATTATGTAATACGACACCAATGCATTAGTTAGGCAAATTTGCGAGATTTAAAATATATTTTGCTACTAGTATGCATGTATTCAGTAAACATTATACACCAATAAAATAAAATAAGTATGAAATTAGGACTTCTTTCTCGGAGTTGAATAATTGCTCTTTTGAGTTTGCGCTCATCTCGTTGTGTCAATGATTTACGCCGACCTTGATAAGACTTTTCAGCTTTTCGGTATTTTTATTTTTAGTATCAAACCGCTTAAAAACTCTTAGAAGGCTTGACTTTGACATGTTAACGCAATTTTCCGATACGAATATTTGAATTCGCGCCTCAGCAAGAGGGCTAAAGCTCGCTGCTCTGCAGTTAAATCATGAATTCGTGCTATGTTTGTATATTAAAATGAAACTATTGTTACGCAATATAATTAATCTTGGAATGATATCGACCAATCAATAGCTCAATTACCACTGAATTCTTGCTGAAAGTTTCATAATGATATCTTGTTTAGTTTTCAAGTTACAGACATTTCAAAAGTATGATAACGCAGTAAAATACTCAGACAATCAGTGACATAATTATTGGACCGATTAGCCTGAAAAGGCAAAATTGCCCCCTTCCCCCCTTTTCAATGTTGGTAGTCTAACATGCATTTTCTATGTTACATGCTATTGTCTCGTATTAGGCTGTCGATGCTTTTTCCAGCAGATAAACCAACATTGAAACGGGGGGAGGGGGTTTACCAGTGAATTTTGCACAATTGTGTACAAAAATACCCTTTCTATACAAGTGTCCCAAATTTCAATGTCACTGATTGTCTGAGTTTTTCTTATGGCTTGCTGTTAGTTAGGAATTTGTTGGTATTAGTTTGCTAGATAATTAAGTCTTATAAGTTGCTATGGTGGTTCTTTAAACATCGTTATATCACATAAAGATGTGATTCGTATGAAATTGTACCCTAAAGCTACGTTTGCTGCAGATTTTGCTATCTATATATATATTTTATATATAGTGTAGCTTAAAACGCGCGCGCTATATTATTGTAATTTTGCGTGGTTGTAATACAAGCTATGCTTGCCGGCACTATTTGAAATATTTATTATTGGCCGTTCAATGACACATCAACTATATATATGACTGGATCGCTTAATTATTTGCTAGCATGAATTACATTTCAAGTATTTGGACAAATACACTACCAAGTCTAATTTTACAAACAAAATGTGAATTCCCTGTTTGTAGCACAGGACGAAAAGCGCACCCTTAATATGCTATTAAAGTATGATTATTGGCGTATTTTATTCGTGTTTAATTGCACTTAATGCGATTGATTAAAGATACTAAATGTGTCTTTTAACACCTTTAGTATGTTGTATTAAGTGCATGTATTAACGACGTATTTAATACCGATATACTAAAGCTCGATTAAATGAGACTAAGTGTGCATTTAATTTAGGTGTTTAAAGGCTCGTGAAAGCGGTTTAAGGAGATATTTAATCGTCTTTAATATTGGTAGAATTGTTGCTTAAAGACGAATTTAATCATACAAAGACTTGTTGCTTAAGCTGTATTAAAGATGAATTTATTCCGTCGATTAAAGACGGCTTAAAGCGCATGTTAATAATGACTAGGTTTTAGTGCACTTTTGAAGATGTCGAATTTCTTTAGTATCGATCTTCTGCCAACATTGTTCATAAATACAAAAACTCCACCATACTCGATTCAAGGTTCATGTAGCATCGATAACATAAAACATGCAAAAAATATAATGACGAAGATTCCCGTCTAACTTTCCCGTCCGTTTGGACGGGAAATTTAGACGGGAAACTCGTCTGCCCCCGGATTCATATTAGACGAGTTTCCCGTCCCTAATATGAATTGGGCTAATCAACTCACGAAATATACACAGCAGTCAACAGGCGTTCATTTTGAAAATAATTTATTATAACATATACCTCATGTGTATGTACAAAAATGAAGCTAAAATACATTTAACATGCAGTCGTTATTCTTTATATATATAATTATATGAGTTCAATTGGTTATCATGCGTGAGCGAAACAATTGAGTTTAACTTTCATATTATACCATGACAATAAAGACGCATTAATTTTAGTCAGCTGCAACCTAAAATGATCACGTTGTGTGATTGCCTTTCTAAGACAAAAGTGACTATAGTGTACACGTCGTGTTGTGTTTCATTGTTATAATCAACGAATCACAAACCCTGTTCACACAGGTTCGTTGCGACCCTTAGCTTTCGAATGAAACCTTTAAAATTGTGCCGTCAAAAGTAAAATGCCTCTACTTGGTCTTGGATCTGATGCGATTTAATTAAGAGCGGGAATTTTTAGTAGAAGATCGAGTATATATATATTTGGTATTTTCTAAATATAAAATAGGCATGCACTGTTGAAAACTTAAAGCTCGTTTTATTACTATATATCAAGAGTGAATTGTTTCTAAACTCTCAATATATATTAAGCGCAAATAAGCCTGCAATTGAGTATTTACCAGAAATTGTGTTACTAATTTACGTATACAACTAAATGCACTAACATTGTCCTGGACAAAGCCAAAGGTAAAAGCCATTGCAAAACTGAACGGTCAAATTTCCAACCGAATAATGCAATTTTCATAAATCTTTTAGCTCCTAACTGTAAGCTTTCTCATGTATTTAAATTCAATGAATTTATATGCATGAATAGTATACTTTTCGCACTTGGCTTAATTTTAATGCATTAAGCTGCATATAGAACATGGAGAAACTTAATTATTAAAGCATCGCTGAAAAATGAATAAAGTGTGTGATATATATAGAAGCCCATAAGTAATTAAGTATTCTAGAGTAAACCGTTCAGAATTATTGTTCACCGAGAGACGTTTAGATCCACTGCATCAGTATCTGGCGTTCCCACTATAGGATCTGTGGAAACATTTGCGACTTGCGCTGGTGGATTTTCAACAGTACATGCCCAATCTGGACAGTTAGCTGGTTTTGGCTTGATCGATGGTTCCCCTTGCTCCCTTGGGACCATAATCCTTTTTGATAGTCCAGGCAACGATTCGAGATGACTCTTATCGAGCTTTTTCTTTGCCCGTCTTAATTCTCTGCTTTCCCACGAAAGCTTTCGAATGTTATAATGTTTAACCCTACGGGTTTCTTCGTCCATCTCGCTTTCGTCTGAAGACATGTACTCCATCCTGAGGACATCCGCAATCTTCGCGACTTTCTCCTGGCTCCAGTTAACTTTGTTCAGATACTTCAATCTTCTTGCCAGTTTCTAAAACATACCGACAATATTAGCATAATTAGGGTTTTTATACATCATCTGCCAACAAACTTTGAAACTTATTGCTACAATATATTATACGTGGTATACAATAGCCGAATTCATATTAGAGATGGGAAACTCGTCTCAGATGGATAAATTTTCCATATGAATTTAAGACGAATTTCTCGTCTGAGACGAGATTGCCGTCTAACTTTGCCGAACTTACCCGTCTGTTTAGACTGGAAAGTTAGACGGATAAGTTTAGACGGGAAACTGGTACAGAACAGTACTGAATTCATATTAGACGAGTTTCCGTTTAAGACGTGTTTCCTGTCTGAGACAAGTTTCCTGTCTCTAATATCATGCATTCGGTTAAAATGTACAAGATTTTCTAACATTAACACAACAGGACAATTCAGTGTTCTTAATTAATCACTCTTACAATTAATCGAATAATAGTACACAATCAAAATAACGCCGGGTTATTGTAGCTTCGAATCTATTTCAGATGAAACATTGAAAGCTTCTAAAAACAAAACAAAACATTAAACGTAACTATGACTTTCCGAGTTTAGTTTTTTCCTTGGCATAAAATGTCGGAAAATTTTATAGCTGTGTCCTGTCTGCATATAGAATGGCCGAGTATCGATAATCCAATATCGAGCAAAAGGTCTGGAACTAGCAACAGAGTATTATTCAAGTCGTTATAATCGTCGTTATAACATTTTGTAATGATGTTAGATGAAAGCAAATGCCACGGCAAATTTGAAAGCAAAACAATTTAAACAAATTTCGCCTGATAATAAGTATAGCTTTAACCTACTTGACAACTTGTCCCAGTCCTTTTCATTGCTATCAGATCACTGGAAGTATTTGCATTTTCATCTCATTGTTTTACATGAAATGTTGACACTCCCGGTTTAATCTGTCGTGAGCAGTGCCAATTAAGGTTACATCACATGAAAAGTGCGTTTTGGTAGATTAGACATTGCGCAAGGAAAATAGGTGTAATTTTACCAAATGTTCAGTGGGAAAAGCCAGAAAAATGCTGATTTCGAAAAACTTAGTTTGACGAGTGTTTAAGTAAAACCGTTCAGGTTTTGTCTGATTAAACAGAATGAAAAACAAGAAAATAAGTTTACAGTTGATCCCATATTTCATCTTTATATCGCCATATAAAATTTTCATATGTAGAGTAAAAAAATTGTGCGCGGAACTTTTCTCTACTTCAATGGTTTATTTTTTATAATGATCTTAATTGATCTTCTCATGATATCTCACGAAGCCATACAACAACACGGCATCACAAAATAACGCACACGTCAAATCTAGACAAACTTTGGGGCAAACTGTAAACCTATTTTCTTGTTTTTGATGGAGTATATATAGTTTTGTTTAGTCAGACAAAACTTGAAAGTTTTTGGGTGAACATCCATCATACCAAGTACTTCGAAATCAACATTTTTCTAGCTTTTTTTACGGAAAATTTGCTAAAATTAGACTTAAAATTCGTTGCGCATACAATGTCCAATCTACCAAAACGCATGTTTATCATGCGATGTAACCTTCAGTAGGATACTACTATAAGCCTGAAAAAAGCGTAACGAAACACCAAAATATTGCGAATGACGTCTGAATTAGAATAGAACTAGACTAAACTATACCAACGGCAGACCGTTTCGTTACACTCTTATTTTATTATTTCCACCTTCGGTTCTTAGAGTTTCAATAACAATCTGAGGTTTGACACTGTGATCAATTTGTTAGCCCTATAAAATGTAAAGTTACTAAACCATGCAAAAAATATAACCGGTATAAGAGGATTGTCAAAGATTGGAATGAAGTTTCGTTCCTCTGATTTTTCGTGCAGGGTAGGCGCGCGCCCGTACCAGTCATACATTGCTCGCATTTCAGTATTTCTCGATATTTAATTGTATATTGATTGTAATATTGAATTATAAAAATATTTTCAAAAATTAGCCGAGCCTGCAAAGGAGGCAGCAGGGTAGACAAATCAGTATCACAAATTTTTAGCGTTGATAAAACAGGCTAATATACCTTTTAAAACAACAGGTGACCATGGACAATTTTCCTCTCCACCAAATTCATGGTGCAATTCTTGCACTAATCTTCTAAACAGTAGAGCATTTTGCTGAGATTCTGGGCTACAGTAAATGGAAAATGAAATATGAAATAAGCACTTGTAGCAAATACACGTACTATCAAAATGCATTGCTTGGTTATTCTAGATCTGCTTATGTTACAGTAACTTTTTTTAATTCATGAATACAGAGCAAATATAAAATCACAACCATGCAATAAAAAAGAGGACCTGAAAACACTTCAAGTCAGATTTCTCAGATTTACTGTAAGGTTTTATCATAATTTTATCAGGTACAGTAATTGACATTAGCTGCATCAATGCTTTCCACACCTGGACGCTTCTACTAACCATTTCAGGCTTATGTGGATTCTCCTAAGCCTGAAATGGTATTGTATGGAGAAACTTCTTGGGTTTTCAAGCAAAGGCCTTTCGTCAGGATGATAGGCGGATATACTGGGTGGGGGTATGCAAATGCACACCAAGTTGTGATTTGGACTCTGGCGGACACTCTCTATTGAAGACCACAAATTTAAATATTTTCATTACATACAAAGTTGCGTCTCACTGTACATACCTTTCGTTTAATCGGAAGTACAAATCTTCATCTGCACTTTTGAGGGCCTTGATTTTTCTTCGGACATTATTCTAATAAATGTACAGTAAAGCAATAAATATATTTGTGTTTTCCATTCCACCAAGGTATCACAAATTATTAAGATTGTATCCGATTAAGCTAACAGAAACATCGATCTTATGCCCAGTAAATAATTGAACCGTCCCGGCCTATATTGGCAAGTAAAGTATTTGGCTTTTGGCATGGTACAATATGTAACAGTGAAATGAGTGAATATCAAAGTTGGATGCACCTTGGTAAATAATTACCCATTAACTGTCAGTATTCTACCACTGATGAGTAAAATCGTTTGGCATTAGACAGAGTAAAATACTAAAGTAGAGTGCATCTGGGTGCATTGTCAGCTAATGGGTTAATTTGAAGTGCAATGAGTTAACTAACCCATTAATGCCCAATATGCCTCACATGACAAGAAAAATCATTTAGTATTCAATATACTAAAATAACAAATTAGGGTGTACATGGGTACAATTGCAGCTATGTCAACACATTAGCTGGCAATTAATCAATACATTTGGATGCTCTATAAACTGGCTATACAGCAAGTCAAGGGCACAGGTTTAGTCAGGGTTGAGAAACGTCAGTGTGCTTGATAGGCTCGTGTAAGTTGAGATCGGTTGATTCTCTCCTGTGCTTTGAGGGTTTTCTACCGGTATTGCAGGGATAATATGTGGCATAATAGGGTTCTAGCTCAGTTCATTGTTTTGCATGCACTGAGGTGGGACAATCTCAACCTTGATTTTATAAAGTCTCAACAAACAAATTTCATCTCAACACTGAAACTGCAGTGAGTTTTGACACTCATCAATTACCCAAACTTTAATGAAGCAAAGCACATAATTAAATGTTCACAAGGGACATTGACAAATAGTTTGATTTGACTTTTCGTGTTAAATGTTCATATTAGCCTAGTAATACCACTGATATAGTAATACTAGTATATCCCATGAACTTTGCACTATCCTTGGGATCTCTGAGTTCAAATTGGTGGCACAGTGGTTAGTGCATGTGTCTTTCACTACTGTGCCCAGGCTTTGATTCCTGGAATATGTAGTTGTCTGATTATGATTTTGCCTAGGTTATGGGTCACTATATAAATGTGAAAATTTATCACGTATTGGGTATTTGACAATGTTTTTTTACCCATACCAAGGGGAATTTGACGATGATTTTCACCCACATAGGGGATTCGCCAAGGGAGGGGATGACCTCAGTTGGAATTGACTCCTACATTATGGTACCAATAAAGTTGTTAAATGCATGTAAAAATGCATAGCCATCTTAAACACAACATGATTATTTACCAATTCAAATCATATGGACTATATATATACTGTATAGTATATAAAATTGATTTTGAAAATGATTCCAATTTTGGCGCCAATATTTCAAATTAACAGTATTTATAACGGTCAAATAGACAAAGCATGTAAATGATATATATACGAAGCATTGTTTGATGTATTCTTGAAATGATAACTGTATAAACACATAAATATATACACTGTTAAACGTTTTACTTACACTGCAAGCCTTGGGCACTTTCTGTATATTTTGCCCGGTTTGTCTGACTCGTCTCCCAGTATTTGTTCGGCCCATGATCTCGATCTTCTCGTTAATACTCTTTAACGCATTCTCATTCCTGGTCACAGTATTGGCCATTTGTTCTCTGAGGAGCCTGTTTTCTTCTACGACATTTTGCAACAGCAAAACATACTGGTCTGGTAGGGAAACGCCGGTGGTCATTTTGATATTTCAGCTGGCTAGTGTTAGTACTGTGACTGCATGTGAGAGCTATAAAGCGTCGTAAAAGGATTTCGAACCTCGATACGGTAGTTCAAAACATCTGCAGTTTATAATTGAGCGCCATATAATCCGATCACAAGTCATTCTATTGGTTGTAGAATATTTTCACAGTAGGAATCTTTCGTTGTATCATGTTTCTTCTGTACACTAGGGAGGTCACACACATGTACATCAAATCCCATTTGCCCCAAAAGCAGTGAGCAAAGTACAGATTTGGCTTGTTAACGTATACTAACTAATTTGAAAATTGATTCCGTGCATAGTTCTTCTACAATGATGAACAGCCATTGTTTACATCGATCAGTCGATCAAACAGACTGTCAGACACAGCCTACGGGGGACAGTTACCCGACCGGGCCTGTTTAAAAAAGCGCGCGCGCGCGGGAAGGATAAGATCATATTCACTGTTGTGCATAGCACGAACGACAGTTTGATACGCGCAAAGACGCAAAATTCTGTAAAGCTTTTGGTGGTATACTTTGCGCAAAGCCGGTTGAAATGGCACATTTTAACCAGCCATCCCACACAGCGAGTGACGCACTTGCTATTAGTGGAATGCGCAGCCGTCTGGACGCTACAATCCCAGTGCCAACAAAGGCTGCACAGAATATTTGTTTACCTGCCAAGCAACGACGTCTTTCAAGACCAAATAACGCGGAAGAACTGCGTCTTAAACGCCGCAGACGTAATAAAAAGTTGCGAGAAAAAAATCGCAAAGAGTCTAGAAGTGCCAAACAAAGGCGAATAAAAGAGAAATTAAGGAATCAGATCGAGAACGAGCTCAAAGCCACAACCCGTACAGCAGCATCTCAACTACGGTCCAGGGCAAACTATTATTGGAGAAAGTGGAAAGAAGAAAGATCCTTGCGTACGACTAGCTGTGTGTAAGTATCTATAGGAATTGTATATATTGGTTAATACTGTACAGGATAAACATTAAACAAGTCAGTTGGGCGGTCTGTAGCTGGATGGCTTTCATGTTTAACACTGTTTTTTACAGTATAAATTGTTAGCAAATAATTACTTTGTACTTTAATTTAATACAAGCTTTTAATACTATATAATGCTTATTATAAACCAGGAGCGATGGGGTAGCTGAAGCCATCATAATACTGTAAAAGTGCAGAAACGTTTGTAAGATCTGGTGATAATTTCCCCCCCCCCAAAAGGCCCCTGATTTGCCTGCCTACTATCAGTCCTCCTGGCTTAGCATTTATAGGCTATTTTACCCCTGGGTATATTTGGTATAAATGTTATAATTACCTGAAAAATATCTATTTCTTTTGTATTGAAATGCTATGATTGAATTGTCCAAGAATGACCCATCAGACACCAGGGGCCATTAGGGGGGTGATGCCCCACAATAATTTCTCAAATCCTTTATGATACCTGACTCACTTTGTAACAAAGCTGTATTAATTATTTGAAAAAGCCTTGATAGGTTACAATTTAGGCAGATTTGCATGGTATTTAAGCAAAAAGGTTTAGGATCGCAACCCCAATATTTCACAAACTGTCCACCCCTAATATTTCACGAAGTGTCCAATACTGCCTTTACTCAGTCACATACAGTGCTCTCTCAATCCTGGTGCATCTGGGCGCATTGCCAGCTATGATGGGCAGAATGGGCTAACAATAAGAGACATTATGGCAGATAGTTTTGTTAACCAATTAACTGGCAGTACTCTACCAGTGACGACTAAAATTGTCTGGTATTAGACAAAATAAAGTACTACAGTAGTTCGCATTGGGTTTATAATTATAATTCCTTTTTAAGGATATTGTTTAATTTAGTTTGTAATTAGTGGTAAATATTATATCTGTTTTTATATTTTGTAGATCTGCTTTCCATGAAATTGAGCTGGCTAATTTGAAGGAATTTTCAGAAAATAAAGGTGACAACATAATCGGAGAAGGAACATTTGGTATCTGCGCGAAAAAATATTACCGAGGGTTTGTGGTTGCTGTGAAGCAGTTTAAAGGCAAAACTAGCAGAGCTGATATCGAACAAGAAGCCGTGATGATCAAGTCATTTGATCACCAATGTATGAAAATGTTTATAATTTTGATAATATTGAGTTTTAATATATTACTATATATCATATGATGGAATTCTTATTGTGTAGTAATACATTGCACAGCTTGAAAGCTCATCAGTATTAATTAGTAATTGGACATGGTACATTAGTTAAATGTGCATAAAGAGAACTTTAATTAAGGCACAATGATTTTACACTTTGATGTATTAGACATGTTTAACATTTTTATGTTAGACAGCCTAGAGTAAAATAATAAAGCAGGGTGCACCGGGGTGCGTTGTGCCTTAATGGGTTAAGGTGGTCCCCGGATCTGCTCTTCAGATCGATACATGTAGCGTCATTTTGTGATATATAGTTTTCGCCTATGTCTGTATGTTTAGTCGTATTTATTTTACTATATACAGGGTTCTCCGCAGTAATGTGAGCAGGGCAGGTAAAAGAGGTGTCTGAACAGGATCCCGGCATGATCCCCCGGAAAATTTTGAAATCTGAAGTCTCTGAAATTCCATTTTCGGGATTTTGAGGGAAGATATAAGCTTTCATAGGTTTCAAAATATATCATAACAATAAAACGTCATATCAATTATAAAACACAACACTGTTTTACACAAAACTGTGTTTACAACAAAAAGCTACTACACAAACTCTAAGATTTTTTTGCACTTCACTTGGTTGAACTAGAATACTGGGTTTGGTGGATAATCCAAGTGAGTAGATATACACACAATTTAAGAGCTAACCAGGAACGGTTGCGAAAAATGCAACACTAGGTCCTCTCGCAGGAATTGAACCCACGGCCCTGCGATTCCGGTGCAGCGCTCTAACCAACTGAGCTACAGAGGTCAGTTGCTGAGCTGTAACCGTAAGTTATGTAGATATAGGTTAAAAAATTGAAGTTTACCTTATCACAACCCGCACACCCGATAACCTATATATACAGAACTTACGGTTGGAACTGGCCTCTGTAGTTCAGTTGGTTAGAGCGCTGCACCGGAATCGCAGGGCCGTGGGTTCAATTCCTGCCAGAGGACCTAGTGTTGCATTTTTCGCAACCGTTCCTGGTTAGGTCTTAAATTGTGTATATATCTACTCACTTGGATTATCCACCAAACCCAGTACACAAACTCTAGGAGTCTCGGAGCGGTAAACAATAGTTGTGGAAACAGTACATTTTTACCGGTTACCACCTGATAAGGAGAACCCTGTGTATACATTCTTGTGCAGTCTCACTGTTAGTCTATGGTGTGAAAAGATTAACCCATTAGCTGTCGATGTGCCCGGAGTTAAATATCATCTTGCATTGGACACAGTTAAATGCTTGTAAGGTAGGTCATCTAAAAAAGATGGCCTTTAAAGGGGTGGGCCATGCAAAAAATATTAGCAAAAGGAGATGGGCCACATCAAAACTGTACAATGTCTGTTACAAAAATGTCACCCTGAAAAATATCATTATTTACGGGTGGACCAATGGGAAAATGTTGAGTTTGAAGGGGTGGACCATGCAAAAGATTTGAGACAGCTCAAGAAATTCCAGCCATCAACCCTCCCCTCTCCCAGATAGATAACAAATGATCCCTTTGATACCGGTACTATTACTGTAATATGCAAATATACTGTGCTTAAAATCTGTTCCTGATTTTATTATATGTTTTCTTTAAATAAGGTCTACCTTTTCTATTTGGTGTCCATGTTCAATCCAAACCATATGCATTGGTTACTGAATTCCATGGAATTGGTGGTGAATTCCAGCCGTCTGGACGCTACAATCCCAGTGCCAACAAAGGCTGCACAGAATATTTGTTTACCTGCCAAGCAACGACGTCTTTCAAGACCAAATAACGCGGAAGAACTGCGTCTTAAACGCCGCAGACGTAATAAAAAGTTGCGAGAAAAAAATCGCAAAGAGTCTAGAAGTGCCAAACAAAGGCGAATAAAAGAGAAATTAAGGAATCAGATCGAGAACGAGCTCAAAGCCACAACCCGTACAGCAGCATCTCAACTACGGTCCAGGGCAAACTATTATTGGAGAAAGTGGAAAGAAGAAAGATCCTTGCGTACGACTAGCTGTGTGTAAGTATCTATAGGAATTGTATATATTGGTTACTGTACAGGATAAACAAGTCAGTTGGGCGGTCTGAAGCTGGATGGCTTTCATGTTTAACACTGTTTTTTACAGTATAAATTGTTAGCAAATAATTACTTTGTACTTTAATTTAATACAAGCTTTTAATACTATATAATGCTTATTATAAACCAGGAGCGATGGGGTAGCTGAAGCCATCATAATACTGTAAAAGTGCAGAAACGTTTGTAAGATTTGGTGATAATTCTCCCCCCCCCCCCAAAATGCCCCTGATTTGCCGGCCTACTATCAGTCCCCTGGCTTAGCATTTATAGGCTATTTTACCCCTGGGTATATTTGGTATAAATGTTATAATTACCTGAAAAATATCTATTTCTTTTGTATTGAAATGCTATGATTGAATTGTCCAAGAATGACCCATCAGACACCAGGGGCCATTAGGGGGGTGATGCCCCCCACAATAATTTCTCAAATCCTTTATGATACCTGACTCACTTTGTAACAAAGCTGTATTAATTATTTGAAAAAGCCTTGATAGGTTACAATTTAGGCAGATTTGCATGGTATTTAAGCAAAAGGTTTAGGATCGCAACCCCAATATTTCACAAACTGTCCACCCATAATATTTCACGAAGTGTCCAATACTGCCTTTACTCAGTCACATACAGTGCTCTCTCAATCCTGGTGCATCTGGGCGCATTGCCAGCTATGATGGGCAGAATGGGCTAACAATAAGAGACATTATGGCAGATAGTTTTGTTAACCAATTAACTGGCAGTACTCTACCAGTGACGACTAAAATTGTCTGGTATTAGACAAAATAAAGTACTACAGTAGTTCGCATTGGGTTTATAATTATAATTCCTTTTTAAGGATATTGTTTAATTTAGTTTGTAATTAGTGGTAAATATTATATCTGTTTTTATATTTTGTAGATCTGCTTTCCATGAAATTGAGCTGGCTAATTTGAAGGAATTTTCAGAAAATAAAGGTGACAACATAATCGGAGAAGGAACATTTGGTATCTGCGCGAAAAAATATTACCGAGGGTTTGTGGTTGCTGTGAAGCAGTTTAAAGGCAAAACTAGCAGAGCTGATATCGAACAAGAAGCCGTGATGATCAAGTCATTTGATCACCAATGTATGAAAATGTTTATAATTTTGATAATATTGAGTTTTAATATATTACTATATATCATATGATGGAATTCTTATTGTGTAGTAATACATTGCACAGCTTGAAAGCTCATCAGTATTAATTAGTAATTGGACATGGTACATTAGTTAAATGTGCATAAAGAGAACTTTAATTAAGGCACAATGATTTTACACTTTGATGTATTAGACATGTTTAACATTTTTATGTTAGACAGCCTAGAGTAAAATAATAAAGCAGGGTGCACTGTGGTGCGTTGTGCCTTAATGGGTTAAGGTGGTCCCCGGATCTGCTCTTCAGATCGATACATGTAGCGTCATTTTGTGATATATAGTTTTCGCCTATGTCTGTATGTTTAGTCGTATTTATTTTACTATATACAGGGTTCTCCGCAGTAATGTGAGCAGGGCAGGTAAAAGAGGTGTCTGAACAGGATCCCGGCATGATCCCCCGGAAAATTTTGAAATCTGAAGTCTCTGAAATTCCATTTTCAGGATTTTGAGGAAGATATAAGCTTTCATAGGTTTCAAAATATATCATAACAATAAAACGTCATATCAATTATAAAACACAACACTGTTTTACACAAAACTGTGTTTACAACAAAAAGCTACTACACAAACTCTAAGATTTTTTTGCACTTCACTTGGTTGAACTAGAATACTGGGTTTGGTGGATAATCCAAGTGAGTAGATATACACACAATTTAAGAGCTAACCAGGAACGGTTGCGAAAAATGCAACACTAGGTCCTCTCGCAGGAATTGAACCCACGGCCCTGCGATTGCGGTGCAGCGCTCTAACCAACTGAGCTACAGAGGTCAGTTGCTGAGCTGTAACCGTAAGTTATGTAGATATAGGTTAAAAAATTGAAGTTTACCTTATCACAACCCGCACACCCGATAACCTATATATACAGAACTTACGGTTGGAACTGGCCTCTGTAGTTCAGTTGGTTAGAGCGCTGCACCGGAATCGCAGGGCCGTGGGTTCAATTCCTGCCAGAGGACCTAGTGTTGCATTTTTCGCAACCGTTCCTGGTTAGGTCTTAAATTGTGTATATATCTACTCACTTGGATTATCCACCAAACCCAGTACACAAACTCTAGGAGTCTCGGAGCGGTAAACAATAGTTGTGGAAACAGTAAATTTTTACCGGTTACCACCTGATAAGGAGAACCCTGTGTATACATTCTTGTGCAGTCTCACTGTTAGTCTATGGTGTGAAAAGATTAACCCATTAAAGAAATTCCAGCCATCAACCCTATGTTCAATCCAAACCATATGCATTGGTTACTGAATTCCATGGAATTGGTGGTGAATTCCAGCCGTCTGGACGCTACAATCCCAGTGCCAACAAAGGCTGCACAGAATATTTGTTTACCTGCCAAGCAACGACGTCTTTCAAGACCAAATAACGCGGAAGAACTGCGTCTTAAACGCCGCAGACGTAATAAAAAGTTGCGAGAAAAAAATCGCAAAGAGTCTAGAAGTGCCAAACAAAGGCGAATAAAAGAGAAATTAAGGAATCAGATCGAGAACGAGCTCAAAGCCACAACCCGTACAGCAGCATCTCAACTACGGTCCAGGGCAAACTATTATTGGAGAAAGTGGAAAGAAGAAAGATCCTTGCGTACGACTAGCTGTGTGTAAGTATCTATAGGAATTGTATATATTGGTTACTGTACAGGATAAACAAGTCAGTTGGGCGGTCTGAAGCTGGATGGCTTTCATGTTTAACACTGTTTTTTACAGTATAAATTGTTAGCAAATAATTACTTTGTACTTTAATTTAATACAAGCTTTTAATACTATATAATGCTTATTATAAACCAGGAGCGATGGGGTAGCTGAAGCCATCATAATACTGTAAAAGTGCAGAAACGTTTGTAAGATTTGGTGATAATTCTCCCCCCCCCCAAAATGCCCCTGATTTGCCTGCCTACTATCAGTCCCCCCCCCTGGCTTAGCATTTATAGGCTATTTTACCCCTGGGTATATTTGGTATAAATGTTATAATTACCTGAAAAATATCTATTTCTTTTGTATTGAAATGCTATGATTGAATTGTCCAAGAATGACCCATCAGACACCAGGGGCCATTAGGGGGGTGATGCCCCCCACAATAATTTCTCAAATCCTTTATGATACCTGACTCACTTTGTAACAAAGCTGTATTAATTATTTGAAAAAGCCTTGATAGGTTACAATTTAGGCAGATTTGCATGGTATTTAAGCAAAAAGGTTTAGGATCGCAACCCCAATATTTCACAAACTGTCCACCCCTAATATTTCACGAAGTGTCCAATACTGCCTTTACTCAGTCACATACAGTGCTCTCTCAATCCTGGTGCATCTGGGCGCATTGCCAGCTATGATGGGCAGAATGGGCTAACAATAAGAGACATTATGGCAGATAGTTTTGTTAACCAATTAACTGGCAGTACTCTACCAGTGACGACTAAAATTGTCTGGTATTAGACAAAATAAAGTACTACAGTAGTTCGCATTGGGTTTATAATTATAATTCCTTTTTAAGGATATTGTTTAATTTAGTTTGTAATTAGTGGTAAATATTATATCTGTTTTTATATTTTGTAGATCTGCTTTCCATGAAATTGAGCTGGCTAATTTGAAGGAATTTTCAGAAAATAAAGGTGACAACATAATCGGAGAAGGAACATTTGGTATCTGCGCGAAAAAATATTACCGAGGGTTTGTGGTTGCTGTGAAGCAGTTTAAAGGCAAAACTAGCAGAGCTGATATCGAACAAGAAGCCGTGATGATCAAGTCATTTGATCACCAATGTATGAAAATGTTTATAATTTTGATAATATTGAGTTTTAATATATTACTATATATCATATGATGGAATTCTTATGATGAAATGTAGTAATACATTGCACAGCTTGAAAGCTCATCAGTATTAATTAGTAATTGGACATGGTACATTAGTTAAATGTGCATAAAGAGAACTTTAATTAAGGCACAATGATTTTACACTTTGATGTATTAGACATGTTTAACATTTTTATGTTAGACAGCCTAGAGTAAAATAATAAAGCAGGGTTCACCGGGGTGCGTTGTGCCTTAATGGGTTAAGGTGGTCCCCGGATCTGCTCTTCAGATCGATACATGTAGCGTCATTTTGTGATATATAGTTTTCGCCTATGTCTGTATGTTTAGTCGTATTTATTTTACTATATACAGGGTTCTCCGCAGTAATGTGAGCAGGGCAGGTAAAAGAGGTGTCTGAACAGGATCCCGGCATGATCCCCCGGAAAATTTTGAAATCTGAAGTCTCTGAAATTCCATTTTCGGGATTTTGAGGGAAGATATAAGCTTTCATAGGTTTCAAAATATATCATAACAATAAAACGTCATATCAATTATAAAACACAACACTGTTTTACACAAAACTGTGTTTACAACAAAAAGCTACTACACAAACTCTAAGATTTTTTTGCACCTCACTTGGTTGAACTAGAATACTGGGTTTGGTGGATAATCCAAGTGAGTAGATATACACACAATTTAAGAGCTAACCAGGAACGGTTGCGAAAAATGCAACACTAGGTCCTCTCGCAGGAATTGAACCCACGGCCCTGCGATTCCGGTGCAGCGCTCTAACCAACTGAGCTACAGAGGTCAGTTGCTGAGCTGTAACCGTAAGTTATGTAGATATAGGTTAAAAAATTGAAGTTTACCTTATCACAACCCGCACACCCGATAACCTATATATACAGAACTTACGGTTGGAACTGGCCTCTGTAGTTCAGTTGGTTAGAGCGCTGCACCGGAATCGCAGGGCCGTGGGTTCAATTCCTGCCAGAGGACCTAGTGTTGCATTTTTCGCAACCGTTCCTGGTTAGGTCTTAAATTGTGTATATATCTACTCACTTGGATTATCCACCAAACCCAGTACACAAACTCTAGGAGTCTCGGAGCGGTAAACAATAGTTGTGGAAACAATAAATTTTTACCGGTTACCACCTGATAAGGAGAACCCTGTGTATACATTCTTGTGCAGTCTCACTGTTAGTCTATGGTGTGAAAAGATTAACCCATTAGCTGTCGATGTGCCCGGAGTTAAATATCATCTTGCATTGGACACAGTTAAATGCTTGTAAGGTAGGTCATCTAAAAAAGATGGCCTTTAAAGGGGTGGGCCATGCAAAAAATATTAGCAAAAGGAGATGGGCCACATCAAAACTGTACAATGTCTGTTACAAAAATGTCACCCTGAAAAATATCATTATTTACGGGTGGACCAATGGGAAAATGTTGAGTTTGAAGGGGTGGACCATGCAAAAGATTTGAGACAGCTCAAGAAATTCCAGCCATCAACCCTCCCCTCTCCCAGATAGATAACAAATGATCCCTTTGATACCGGTACTATTACTGTAATATGCAAATATACTGTGCTTAAAATCTGTTCCTGATTTTATTATATGTTTTCTTTAAATAAGGTCTACCTTTTCTATTTGGTGTCCATGTTCAATCCAAACCATATGCATTGGTTACTGAATTCCGTGGAATTGGTGGACAATGTGTTACCATTGGTCATGCAGCAAAGAACCTCTCTCTGGAAATTATGGAATGGGCATTCATACTGGAGAAATGTGCCGGTGCTCTTGCTCATATTCACGAAAAAGGTTTTATTCATTGTGATATTAAACATAATAATATTATTTTGCACAACAGCACAGGCATTCGTGAACCAGTAATAATTGATTTTGGGCAAATGAAAAAAGCCGAAAATGTAAAACTTTATAAGCTGAACTCGAAGGAGCAAGATCGCTATATAAAATTTTATAAACATATAGCACCAGAAATAATTTGGGGAAGAAGTACAGCATCCCCAGCAAGCGACATCTACTCATTCGGCCAAATAATTTCTCTGGTTGTTTATTACACTAAATCGACTGGTCTGCAAAAAATAGCCAAGAAATGTATCAATGGAACACCTGAAAGACGACCTAAAGCTGTTGGTGTAGCTTTAGAACTTAACGAACTTTATAAAAATTGAGCACATAGGCTACTGTATATACACTAGAGCACTGATCCAATAACTAAAATATACATATGTCATAGCTTGCCATCTCGATATTATAGAGTTTGTAGTAACTCGTTGCATTAATTTATGTTTGTCGGTGGGTTTTACGATAAATGAAAAACTCGTTTGTGCCTAACAGTAATACACTGTACATGCACGTCATTCTACCAACAAAATTATACATCTTAAATGTCTATGAATATTTCAAGTTTTAGGCTAATGTCTTCTGCTAACGAATAAATGAAATACTTAGTTATTAAACACCCACTAGATATTTTTAGGATTTTTCGGTAAATAAAATGTGTGGTGCAAAAACGACTGTTTCGCCCAATATCAGGGCTCATCAGCATGCCTATGACACACATAAAAAACCACACCGCACACGGCAGGCTTGTGATTCCGACATGGACAGCCTTTGAAAGGCCGAAAAAGAGCAAACTGGTTTTAAGGCGCCAGCACCCGCCTTTCACACCTTGCTCTGGAGCCAAAGGAGTTTGGTTGGACATGGTGACTATATGGGACACTTTGTAGATGTGAAATTGCTCAATTTGTCACACCATCCCAGTCTATTCCAACCCTTTATCCCTCCCCTCCCTAGTTCCTAATACACTCCATGTTTACTCAACGAAGTATTATGTTTTTCTCCAGCTCTTTAAGTTTGGCAATCTATTGAGGCTTTATGGATGTTTTTGTATTACATGAACATGTTATTCGTTTAATCTAGTGTTTGGATAATGTATAGTTTTAGTATTTGGAGAAGGATAGAAGAAGTTTGAAAAGACAAACTGGTATTAATTACTGTACTACCGCATAATGGATAGACACGATTTTAGTTAAAGAACTTATTCGTTTATTTTATATTATCTAGTACTAGTACTATTATTAATGTACTCTAATGTACACCAATAAAATCAATTAGGAAACAAAATGACGTGATAAAGGTGAGATAATGTACATCTTGTCCTTATGTTCATTTTCTTCGATTGCCATTGCACATTTGGTCGAAATGCGTTGAACTGGTAAAAATCGCGAAGACCCAACCGGTAGTTTATCCTCCATGCTTGCCACACACAAAGGGTTTAAGTTGAAGCTTGTGTCGTCGACTGTTTGATGCCACGTTACACATGCAAAGTAGAACATGATAAATTCCCCACCAAAGTTCAGCGAGTGAGAAAAATAAAAATCTATCATTCCAAACGACATAGCGTTGCGTGTTTGATCAATGTCACCGTCTAATCCCGGCCATGCTGCTAAAATCCCTGTTGATCGTTTACTTCTGTAAGCCGCCTTTGAACCAAACTGTTGGTTGAATATTTCGATGGTACTATATTTATAAATAGTTCTGCTTAGATGTTCAATTAAAATATTCTTCCCTGGAAACATTGTACTGTACACTTTAAACAGAAGAGCTAAATCGTCATTATCAACACTTCTTTCTTTGTAACAAAGGGGAAGTTTTATAGCAGAAGTATTTTTCCAATTAATCGTATTCAGTGGTGCCACGTCGATATTGAAGAAGTTGAGGAGTTCCGATAGTGTGAAAGCTGAATAACCATTTGTGGCATCATTTTTTACTAAAGTGACAACATCTTCAAAGTATGGGTGTAAATCTTTGTCTAGCGTCATATTATCAAGGAACCGCAGTGTTGTTAACTTTCGCATAAGTTGCAGCTCAATGGACCAGTTGTTCGTTGTGAAGCTTCCCAGAATACCATTATAGCGCTCAAAGCTGAAGCACCAAAATGAGTGGATAGGTCCATAATCTCGAATGATATCTTTCAAATGGCAGTGCAAATGCATATTTGGTGTACAAAAGTTATCACCATATAGCTTTTGACATTCTGTACCGAACTTCAACAGCAAAAAATGTGATCGTATAATGTCGTCGTTGGATAAAATTGGTTTGCACAAATATTTACACGCCAATACAAACGACTGCCAGCATTGAAAATGTTGTTCCGGTAAAACGTCTTTTAGGGCATATAAGGAGTATACGAGCGTCCAATTTTTCCATTGTTCTGCAGTGTAGGAACCGTAATTTGAAGAAATGACCTTTGGAAGTCTTCCGATATCAACAGGTACCTCGAGTCCATCTATCCTTTCTTCTAATGTTTCAAGATTTTTTTTGTTCAGAATTCCTTCTGCTACCCAGTTTTTAGAAATATATTTTGCGGTACCAAGATACTCGAGTTTTAACAGTTCACTGTAATAGTTTATTCCATACTTTCTGGACAACTTCTCCGCATCTTTTTTTTGTCTTGCATTGCGATATTCTGCTTGCTTGACGCCTGTGCTCGTTACTTTTACGTTTTTGCCAGTTTTCTTCGTCAAATCCTGAATAATTTGTCTTTTCACCAAAACCACCTGGAAACTTTTTGAGACACCGTGAGCATCCTAATTCTGCACTGTGGCCTTTGAACCCACACAGCTTTCTCGATGCTGGTATGTCTGAGGAGGTGCACAGCAAGGCTACTTTAAATATAAGTGGTATTGTGCTAAGACTAGATAACAAGCGAACTCCTTTCCACAGTGCTTTCAATTCTTCCACGAGAGGTTTCAGGAAAGAATTTAGATTCTTCGGTTCCTTCCCCATAGCAGGAATGATGCCAACCACTAAAACATTTTCCCATTTGAAACGTTCAGCACGAGGTAAATTAAGTAAAACTAAGTAGAGTACGCCAACAGAATAATCCTTCCTGTGTTTCATTGGCTGAAAGAAGTCAAAGTTCAGCATTAATCCATAATTTCTGGGAGCGTTTAAGAAATCAATACCGTTATATTTTTGGAAGTCTTTCCAAAGCTGACCATCAAAAATATCTGTCATTTGTTCGGAATCCAAATGCCCCCTTTTTCTCCATTCTTCGCATCTTTCTGGAAAGCCAGGCTTTTGAAGTAACTTCTCCAAAGAATTTAAAACACTTGAATAACAGTAATAATAAATTGGATAATACTTAACAACATTGTTTTTCAAAACAACTCTTTTTACCAATTGTCCGTTACAGATATTCATTTTCCCACGTAAATAATGCTTGCTTGAGCATCTTTTCACAACGTGTCGACCATCCACATCACGAACACATTCACTATATTCATAACATGCAGTGCATTTCGGACAAACAACATACTTGCTAAAATTATCGCGATCTAAAACGAGAAACTGGCGAACCATGTACAACGAGGTCGGAAAAATTGCTATCAGTTCGGTCAAAAGCTCACCAGTTACATGGATATTCAAAACCTTAAGGAACTGTAAAAGGAAACGCAACAACCATGCAAGCCCATTGTCACTTACGTGACAAACACCTTGCCAGATTAGAATAAAATATAACAACCATTGAAGAATGGAGTTGGCGACCTGTACTTTTCTTCGCTTCGGTTCAGGATCTGGAAGAGGTTTGTTGGAAGAGATGTCTTGATCCAATAGCTGCTCTGATATCTCAGGCCAAATTTCATCATCAGTATTGTCATCTTCTGACAATTCAGTATTGTCGTCTTCCGACAATTCACCACCTGCGTCATCGTTACTATCATCTGAACAAATATCACTATCGGCGTCCTACATATTTAAAGAGTGACAAGAACAACATATTAATAACTTGCCACATGTTGGAATACACATGCATGGGTCCATGCAGAGTTGGTAGTTTGGAGACTCGATTCGGCTTATCTCTGTTGGTCTAGAGCTGTCTTGAAATAGGCAAAAATGCTGTCACAATCAAATAATTATGGCTTGTTTCATACGTCGCACAACCCGACAACCGTCGAAATTACTTGAGACAAATTTAATAACACGAATTAAATGAATGAATGCATGAAACGACTAAGGCATAACTTTCTCCAGGCCTAAATTGCCCCAGTCAAGAATGGATTACTTTTATTATTCGGGCACAAAATAGAATATACATGTAGCCAACGAGAACCACATTTTGCACAAACATATATAATGAGTTTTATTGTACTTCCATCGAGTCTCCACACCACTAGCTATGATGAATAAATTTCCTCGAATTTCGCACACAGTTAAATATAACTTACACTTACTGTAGAACACGTCCTAGTTCTACTGAAATTATATTTCTGAATATTAATTGATTATTAGATTAAAAGAGCTAATCAATGAATAGTTTAGTATTATACACTCAGTTTGTTACTTTGCTGAATTGCCCACGGGTATAATAAATAATATAGTTTCAATGTCAATCAACCATTCTCTGTTGAGTAAAATGAAATGGGAATGTCGTCAGTGGCAGACACTTCGCGAAATATTGGTGGTGCAAACTTAGTCATCTTACATTTGAGTACATTGCTTTAAGAGGAAAATATATCTCTGGGTTATGCAATGTTGATTCAATTTTTGTATCGTTTATTATATGTTTTTTAGACAGGATGTTTCGGACCAACTCGGACCGAATTAAGTAGTGTATTTTTACAATTTAGGACCGACATTTTTGGAAAATTCACAATTGATGGGGGGGTGTCACCCCCCCCCCCTCCCACACCACCCCTAATGTGCGACCCTGCCTCTAGTGTCCGCCACTAAATGTGGTTATGGTATGCATATTTTCATTGAATGTATTATACGGTACTTTACATTCCGTTTAGATTCAGCTTAGTACACAATGTAGGTAGGCTTCAAATGTTTCAGGAAGGACATGTCATTCTGCCTTATCAGGTTGATTCTGGAATGGCAGAGTATGGTAATAAAATGTATACCTCCGCCCGTCACAGGTTTTGGCCAAAAATTTACTCAACTCATTAAAAGTCCCAGTATGTCTTTTTGTGCAATCAGTGTTTCACTAGTCTTGTAGAGGGAATATAGTATGGGTAGTTATTCCGTTATTATAGTTATATATATTATAATCTTGGTTATCACCTGCTATGCCCTTGGGATCAGAGTCTAAGACTAACATATATTTAATGCTGAATACAGGAGAAGTTTTTAGGAAACTGATAATTTGGTGAGTATAATGTACTGTAGCAGTGATTTTAAGGCTTGGTTATAGAGGATGAAAGAACCAGGTAGAAATGGAATTAATGTATGTAATACATAGTACAACTCCTTCACTCTCGGTTGATGACTTGCACTCTCGGTTGATGACTTGTAGTCTTTCATGTGAGTCAAATATTCCTACCCCCACAATCGAAATAAAAGTCAATTTCCCGAAGTAGAGGGTGAACATCTAACATTGATAGGTGCATAAAAGTAATAGTAAACTAGGCAGGTAAAAACTAATTGGAACTACAATACAAAGGCTAGCTAGGTTCCTGTCAAGGCTGAATTTCAAATTGGGTAGCTCAATAGGAGCTGAAATGTTACCAGGATTTTATTATTGGCTGGGCTGAAATTTCAGCTCGGTTTACTGGGATAAAACTGAGCCTGGGCTGAAAATCATCGATGAATGTGCAAGCATACAATAATTTTTAGTTGAAATTCAAACCCAGCACCCATCACCCTAGCCTGCGTAGCTGGCGGTTTTAAGTGGTTGAGGCAAAGGTAGTTTTGAGGCGAGCGCAGAGCCTAAAAACTACCTTCACCTTAACCCCCAACCCCTTACTGTCGTTGCAATGGAAGTGTTGCAAACATATTACATCAATTCATTACATAAGTTGATCAATACATTTGCTCAAAAAATTCTCAACTTCCTGTTTACTAGCATACTTTTTCCCAATTGGTCAATCAGTCACTGAAATGAGACGCCATTGGTCGATTCACACACAGGAAGTTGATCAATTTTTCAACGAATGAATTGGTCAATTCTAAGTAATGAATTGATGCAATATTTCAGGAACACTTCCATTGCAACGACAGTAAAACTGCCAGCTACACAGGCTACCGTAACCCCTTCTCATTACCATTCCATTATTTCATGAATTGGTAAAATTTGTAATTTACAAGACTCTTTTTTTCTGCATCTCACTCGATGGAAATTATACCATCCACCTAAACCTTCTACAAAATTTGTAATTGTTGATGTGTCAAATATTGATTGTTTAAACATACTTACATGTTCAGCTCCAGAATTGCCTGGCATATTTGTGTCAGAAATAGTCTTATCACAAGCTACATGGGACACATCTACAAGAAAATTTATATACTCATAAGACATAAATCATCTGGTACGAGCATGCTATTGCAGCATAAGATGCTGGAAACAATTGATATCAATAATAAGTCGATATATCCAATTCGCTGAATATCCATGTGGTTAAGTGATTTACTATTAAATGTAGAATTGGAATGTTTTAATGTAAGTTGCATGTTTTCAAGGCATTCATGTTAAGGAATTTATATACCCGGAAAGTAGCAACTGTCAAAACCAGTTTCCCCATCTGTGTCGGACGAAGAAGTCGAAGAATCTCTTTTATTCAATCTCTGCTTTAGTTGACGAGATTGATCCAAAGCCATATGACGCCGGAATGTTTTTTCTGAAACGCTTTGCTTGCAGTGGTCGCAAAAAACGTATTTCCCAACCTTATTCATATCGCCGGTATCTTTAAATATTTACGAAGCGTATTAAAGAATAAATTGGTGAAATATAAAGCGTTTCACTTCTAAATTAAACGAGTAGAAATGTAGAATCACAGCGAACTTGCATGTGGTGGAACACAATCTCAAATCTGTGACAAATGTATCGAATATCATCATGTTTATTGGTTACCATGACTACAAATAAGATTATCTTTAATTCCTTTAATATTGTCGCAATAAAGAGAATTAATGAAGCTGTCGGCTTTTGACTTCCTTTAAATTCAAATTAAAGGTGGTTAAATTCCATTACTCTCTTTAATCAAATTTAAAACACGCATTAAAGGTGACTAAAGCAAGCATGGTTTAAAGTCGGTTTTATGCTGCTTTAAAAGCCAGACTAAGTTTAACTAAATCCATAGGTAATACAAAACCCGTCTTTTGGTCTTACTAAATGTGATTAAATGTATTTTTTTATTTAATCACATTTAAGCAACATATTAAAGGTGTAAACAGACATTTAATATCTTTAGTGTTCTTATTAAAGCTAATTAATGACGCGCTTTTCGTCCTGTGTATAACCATATAACCATATAACCACATAACCATATAACCATATAACCATATAACCATTAAACCATATAACAGCATAACCACATAACCACATTACCGCAAAACCCCATAACCATATAACCATTAAACCATATAACCATATAACCATATAACTATATAACCATATAACCATATAACCACATAGCCATTAAACAATATAACAATACAACCATATAACCATATAACAATATAACCATATAACCATATAACAACATAACCATATAACCATTAAACCATATAACCACACAACCACTAAACCACATAACCACATAACCATATAACCATATAATCATATAACAATATATACATATAAACGTTAACGACCTTGAAGACTGTATTCCTAACTATTTTCAGATTAATACGCATAAATACGCTGATGATTGCACTCAGGATGAGGCAATCTCATATTGCTCTACTAGTAACATGCAAATGGTGCTTGATTTAATGAATGACTGGGCCTTCAGAAATAAGATGGAACTTAACGCAAAAAAGACTAAAGATATGTGGATCTGTTTTAAAGAAGGTATTCCCGAACCACCTTTACTTACGATTGGTAATGATGTGATTGAAAGAGTTAAATCGTTTAAGCTGCTGGGCCTTTGGTGTAATAATACCCTTAAATGGAACACACATGTCGAAGAAATTACAAGAAAGGCAAGCAAACGTTTATTCCACCTTCGGGAATGTCGTCGAGCTAATCTACCGACAGAAGTAGGTCTAACCTGTTACCTCTCCAAAATCAGACCGGTATTGGAATACGCGTCCCCAATATGGAGTGGATTACCACAATACTTAATAGATGAGGTGGAGAATATCCAAACTAGAAGTCAAAAAATACTTGCCCTGCCGTTCGACCTACTTCAGTCTCTTGAAGAACGTCGTAATATGCTCGCCATTCGTGAATATAAGAAAATTATTGATGATGAAACGCATCCATGCAGAAAATATATACCAGATATCGTGACGAAAAAATATGATCTAAGAACAGTAAATACTCTCCCACAATTTTTCTCACATACTAAAAGGCACAAACTCTCGTTTATCCCAAGAACAAATGCGTTATTATAATCTAAATTTTATACTCTTTTTGCTCTTAACATTTTTACTATATTTGTCATAATAAATTTTACTCAACTGCCAAATTTAACTTGTGGCAATTTTGGCAGTATATACATATACTGTATATAACATATACTATACTTAACACAATGTACATATACTTGTATCAACTTTATAAACTGTAAATCCATTGTAATTTTATACTAAAGATGGATATCAATAAATTATTATTATTATTATTATTATATAACCACATAACCATATAACCATTAAACCATACAACCACACAACCACTAAACCACATAACCATGTGACAACATAACCACATAGCCACATAACCACATAACCACGCAACAACATAAGCACATTACCACATAACCCCATAACCATATAACCATTAAACTATATAACCAAATAACCATATAACCATATAACCATATAACCACATAACCACATAACCATATACCCATATAACCACATAACCACATAAACATATAACCACATAACCACATAACCACATAAACACTAAACCACATAACCATGTGACAACATAACCACATAACCACGTAACCACATAACCACATAACAACATAACCACATAGCCACATTACCGCATAACCCCATAACCATATAACCATTAAACCATATAACCATATAACCATATAACCATATAACTATATAACCATATAACCATATAACCATATAACCATATAATCATATAACCATATAACAATACAACCATATAACCATATAACCATATAACCATATAACCATATAACCATATAACCATATAACCATATAACCATATAACAACATAACCATATAACCATTAAACCATATAACCACACAACCACTAAACCACATAACCACATAACCATATAACCATATAACCATATAACCATATAACCATATAACCATATAACCATATAACCATATAACCATATAAACATATAACCACATAACCATATAACCATTAAACCATATAACCACACAACAACTAAACCACATAACCATGTAACAACATAACCACATAGCCACATAACCACATAACCATATAACCATTAAACCATATAACCACATAACCACATAACTATAAAACCACATAACCACATAACCTTATAACGACATAACCATATAACCATATAACCACATAAACATATAACCACATAACCACATAACCATTAAACCACATAACCATATGACAACATAACCACATAGCCACGTAACCACATAACAGCATAACCACATAACCACATTACCGCAAAACCCCATAACCATATAACCATTAAACCATATAACCATATAACCATATAACTATATAACCATATAACCATATAACCACATAGCCATTAAACAATATAACCACACAACCACTAAACCACATAACCACATAACCATATAACCATATAACCATATAACCATATAACCATATAACCATATAACCATATAACCATATAACCATATAACCATATAACCATATAACCATATAACCATATAACCATATAACCATATAACCATATAACCATATAACCATATAACCACATAACCATATAACCATTAAACCATACAACCACACAACCACTAAACCACATAACCATGTAACAATATAACCACATAGCCACATAACTACATAAACACATAACAAAATAAGCACATTGCCACATAACCCCATAACCATATAACCATTAAACTATATAACCATATAACCATATAACCACATAACCACATAACCACATAATCACATAACCACATGACCATTAAACCATTAAATCAAATAACCACGCAACTACTATTTACATAGCCACATAACCATATAACCATATAACCACATAACCAATAAACCATTAAACCAAATAACCACATAACCATATAACCATATAACCATATAACCATATAACCATATAACCATATAACCATATAACCATATAACCATATAACCATATAACCATATAACCATATAACCATATAACCATATAACCATATAACCACATAACCATATAACCCTTAAGCCATTAAACCATATAACCACATAGCCATTAAACCACATAAGCACATAACCGTTATACCATATAACCATATAACCACATAACCATATAACCATATAACCACATAACCATATAACCATTAAACCATATAACCACATAACCATATAACCATATAATCACATAACCACGTAACCACATAACCATATAACCACATAACCACATAACCACATAACTATATAACCACATAACCACATAACCATTAAACCACATAACCACATATAACCATATAACCATATAACGACATAACCATATAACCACATAACCATTAAACCACATAACCATATAACCAGTAAACCATATAACCACATAACCATTAAACCATATAACCATATAACCATATAACCATATAACCATATAACCATATAACCATATAACCATATAACCATATAACCATATAACCATATAACCATATAACCATATAACCATATAACCATATAACCATATAACCATATAACCATATAACCATATAACCATATAACCATATAACCATATAACCATATAACCATATAACCATATAACCATATAACCATAACCATATAACACCATATAACCACATAACCATATAACCACATAACCATATAACCATATAACCATATAACCACATAACCACATAACCATATAACCATATAACCATATAACCATAAAACCATATAACCACATAAGCATATAACCATTAAACCATGTAACCACATAACCACATAACCTCATAACCATAACCACATAACCACATAACCACATAACCACATAACCATATAACCATTAAACCATATAACCATATAACCATATAACCATATAACCATATAACCATATAACCATATAACCATATAACCATATAACCATATAACTATATAACCACATAACCATATAACCACATAACCATATAACCACATAGCAACATAACCACATAACCATATAACCACATAACCATATAACCATTAAACCATATAGCCACATAACCACATAACCACATAACCATATAAACATATAACTACATAACAATATAACCATATAACCATATAACCATATAACCATATAACCATATAACCATATAACCATATAACCATATAACCATATAACCACATAACCACATAACCACATAACCACATAACCACATAACCATATAACCACATAACCATATAACCATATAACCATATAACCATATAACCATATAACCATATAACCATATAACCATATAACCATATAACCACATAAACATATAACCACATAACCACATAACCACATAACCATTAAACCACATAACCATGTAACAACATAACCACATAGCCACGTAACCACATAACCACATAACCACATAACCACATAACCACATAACCACATAACCACATAACCACATAACCACATAACCACATAACCACATAACCACATAACCACATAACCATATAAAATAACATAACCATATAACCATATAACCATTAAACCATATAACCACATAACCATATAACCATTAAACCATTAAACCATATAACCATATAACCATATAACCATATAACCATATAACCATATAACCATATAACCATATAACCATATAACCATATAACCATATAACCATATAACCATATAACCATATAACCATATAACCATATAACCACATAACCATATAACCATTAAACCATATAACCATATAACCATATAACCATATAACCATATAACCATATAACCATATAACCATATAACCATAACCATATAACCACATAACCACATAACCATGTAACAACATAACCACATAGCCACATAACCACATAAACACATAACAACATAAGCACATTGCCACATAACCCCATGACCATATAACCATTAAACTATATAACCATATAACAATATAACCACATAACCACATAACCACATAACCACATAACCACATAACCATATAACCATATAACCATATAACCACATAACCACATAACCATTAAACCATATAACCGCATAACCATATAACCATATAACCACATAACCACATAACCATATAACCATATAACCATATAAACAACCATATAACCATATAACCATATAACCATATAACCATATAACCATATAACCATAACCACATAACCACATAACCATATAACCATTAAACCATATAACCATATAACCATTAAACCATATAACCATATAACCATATAACATAACCACATAACCATATAACCATATAACCACATAACCATATAACCATATAACCATTAAACCATATAACCACATAATCATATAACCATATAACCATATAACCATATAACCATATAACCATATAACCATATAACCATATAACCATATAACCATATAACCATATAACCATATAACCACATAACCATATAACCATTAAACCATACAACCACACAACCACTAAACCACATAACCATGTAACAATATAACCACATAGCCACATAACTACATAAACACATAACAAAATAAGCACATTGCCACATAACCATATAACCATTAAACTATATAACCATATAACCATATAACCATATAACCACATAACCACATAACCACATAATCACATAACCACATGACCATTAAACCATTAAATCAAATAACCACGCAACTACTATTTACATAGCCACATAACCATATAACCATATAACCATATAACCACATAACCACATAAACATATAACCATATAACAATTAAACCATATAACCACATAACCATAAAACCACGTAACCACATAACCATATAACGACATAACCATATAACCATATAACCATATAACCACATAACCACATAAACATATAACCACATAACCACATAACCACATAACCATTAAACCACATAACCATGTAACAACATAACCACATAACCACATAACCATATAACCACATAACCACATAACCATTAAACCACATAACCACATACCACATAACCACACAACCACATAACCACATAACTATAAAACCACATAACCACATAACCATATAACGACATAACCATATAACCATATAACCATATAACCACATAACCACATAAACATATAACCACATAACCACATAACCATTAAACCACATAACCATGTAACAACATAACCACATAGCCACGTAACCACATAACCACATAACAACATAACCACATTACCACATAAACATAACCATTAAACCACATAACCACATACCACATAACCACACAACCACATAACTATAAAACCACATAACCATATAACGACATAACCATATAAACATATAACCATATAACCACATAACCACATAAACATATAACCACATAACCATTAAACCACATAACCATGTAACAACATAACCACATAGCCACGTAACCACATAACCACATAACAACATAACCACATTACCGCAAAACCCCATAACCATGTAACCATATAAGCATTAAACCATATAACCATATAACCATATAACCATATAACCATATAACCATATAACCATATAACCATATAACCATATAATCGTATAACCATATAACCATATAACCATTAAACCATACAACCACACAACCACTAAACCACATAACCATGTAACAACATAACCACATAGCCACATAACCACATAAACACATAACAACATAAGCACATTGCCACATAACCCCATGACCATATAACCATTAAACTATATAACCATATAACAATATAACCACATAACCACATAACCACATAACCACATAACCATATAACCATATAACCACATAACCATGTAACCATTAAACCATTAAACCATATAACCACATAACTATTAAACCACTTAAGCACATAACCGTTAGACCATATAACCATATAACCACATAACCACATAACCATATAACCATATAACCATTAAACCATATAACCACTTAACCATATAGCCACATAACCACATAACCACGTAACCACATAACCATATAATCATTAAATCATATAACCACATAACCATTAAACCATATTACTATATAACCATGTAACCATATAACCATATTACCATATAACCTCATAACCATATAACCACATAACCACATAACCACATAACTATAAAACCACATAACCACATAACCATATAACGACATAACCATATAACCATATAACCATATAACCACATAACCACATAACCACATAAACATATAACCACATAACCACATAACCATTAAACCACATAACCACATAACAACATAACCACATTACCGCAAAACCCCATAACCATATAACCATATAACCATTAAACCATATAACCATATAACCATATAACCATATAACCATATAACCATATAACCATATAACCATATAACCATATAACCATATAACCATATAACCATATAACCATATAACCATATAACCATATAACCATATAACCATATAACCATTAAACCATATAACAATATAACCATATAACCATATAACCATATAACCATATAACCATATAACCATATAACCATATAACCATATAACCATATAACCATATAACCACATAACCACATAACCATAACCACATAACCATATAACCATATAACCATTAAACCATATAACCACATAACCACATAACCACATAACCATTAAACCATATAACCATATAACCATATAACCATATAACCATATAACCATATAACCACATAACCACATAACCACATAATCACATAACCACATAACCCTTAAACCATTAAATCAAATAACCACACAACTACTATTTACATAACCACATAACCATATAACCATATAACCACATAACCATGTAACCATTAAACCATTAAACCATATAACCACATAACTATTAAACCACTTAAGCACATAACCGTTAGACCATATAACCATATAACCACATAACCACATAACCATATAACCATATAACCATTAAACCATATAACCACATAACCACATAACCATATAGCCACATAACCACATAACCACGTAACCACGTAACCACATAACCACATAACAACATAACCACATTACCGCAAAACCCCATAACCATGTAACCATATAACCATTAAACCATATAACCATATAACCATATAACCATATAACCATATAACTATATAACCATATAACCATATAACCATATAACCATATAACCATATAACCATATAACCATATAACCATATAACCATATAACCATATAACCATATAACCATATAACCATATATAACCACATAACCATATAACCATTAAACCATATAACCATATAACCATATAACCATTAAACCATATAACAATATAACCATATAACCATATAACCATATAACCATATAACCATATAACCATATAACCATATAACCATGTAACCATATAACAACATAACCATATAACCATTAAACCATTAAACCACATAACCACACAACCACTAAACCACATAACCACATAACCATATAACCATATAACCATATAACCATATAACCATATAACCATATAACCACATAACCATATAACCATTAAACCATACAACCACACAACCACTAAACCACATAACCATGTAACAACATAACCACATAGCCACATAACCACATAAACACATAACAACATAAGCACATTGCCACATAACCCCATGACCATATAACCATTAAACTATATAACCATATAACCATATAACCAAATAACCATATAACCACATAACCACATAACCACATAATCACATAACCACATAACCATTAAACCATTAAATCAAATAACTACACGACTACTATTTACATAACCACATAACCATACAACCATATAACCACATAGCCATATAACCATTAAACCATTAAACCATTAAACCATTAAACCATATAAGCACATAACCATTAAACCATATAACCACATAACCATTAGACCATATAACCATATAACCATATAACCACATAACCACATAACCATATAACCATATAACCATTAAACCATATAACCACATAACCACATAACCACTTAACCATATAGCCACATAACCACATAACCACGTAACCACATAACCATATAACCATATAACCACATAACCATATAATCATTAAATCATATAACCACATAACCATTAAACCATATTACTATATAACCATGTAACCATATAACCATATTACCATATAACCACATAACCAAATAACCATATAACCACATAACCACATAAACACATAACTATAAAACCACATAACCACATAACCATATAACGACATAACCATATAACCATATAACCACATAAACACATAAACATATAACCACATAACCACATAACCATATAACCATATAACCACATAACCACATAGCCACGTAACCACATAACCACATAACAACATAACCACATTACCGCAGAACCCCATAACCATATAAAAATATAACCATTAAACCATATAACCATATAACCATATAACCATATAACTATGTAACTATATAACTATATAACCATATAACCATATAACCATATAACCATATAACCATGTAACCATATAACCATTAAACCATCTAACAATATAACCATATAACCATATTACCATATAACCATATAACCATTTATATTATAAGTAGTATCTAACGAGCAATTTGATTGGCTAATGCGCGTGCTTTATGACGCAATAAAGCACGGCCAGCGTTTTCATTTTTCTCACTTCGTCCCCACTTGTTAAATTTTCCTCGGAATTGTCAATACAATATGAACAAAATTATAATAGTTTTAAATCCAAAGTGTGTCAAAAAGCAAGAAAAAATAGACCTAAACGAGATGGAAAAAAGCCAGCCAACAAATAACAACGGAACATAAACGGTGAATAAAGATTCGTAGCTGTTTCTGAGTTTGAAATATACTTTTTTGCTTGAAAGTTGGCATTCATCGGCGACAAGAAACGCGAAAATCTGTACTATTTTGACATTTAAAGGTACAAAAACTGTTTTTAAACACAAACCAAACCAAATTTATCCACAGTTTTAGGTGCTAAAAATTAAAATTAACCATTTTGGCATTGATTTAGATATAAACAATATGTGTACAGTTTTTAAGCTGTCAAGATGCAACGGCAAAAACCTACACAAATACGACATGTTTATGCATTTCTTGACAGTTTGCTGGGAAAATTTTTAACCACTAACCACTGAACTAGCAAAAAACACAAAAAATATTCAAACAGTACCTTCAAACAAAAACTGCCTGATATATTTGGTTCAAGATGAAAAATCAACTTGACAGCCAATGTCATCAAAGCAGCTTGACAAAAACGGAAAAACCCTTCGCTTTTATACGAATCCAGGACAATAGTGAAGCAGAACAACGAAAAACCAATCTGTCTCATTGTGCACTATATTTGAAAAAATTTCAACAGTTCTTGTGCCTTTTTAATCCCTAATTTTTGTTGAGTTGCAAGTTTTTCGCTCCTTCGCCGGCCAGAATTCAAGCGTAGTTGTTTCCAAGCAATGAAAACATTAAAAAGCTTGCGAGTGACGTCAGTGATTACATGTTAGGAGAATATCAATATTGATCTTTGAACAAAATTGTTTACTGTGCTTATCTACCACTTATAATATAAAAGAATTAAAAAACTCGTCTTGTGCCGCTATGGTGTTTTAATGCACTCGGGGAAATGTTGGGAGAATACTCGAGAAGCGTGTAAAACACTCGGCTACGCCTCGTGTTTTACAAGCTTCTCTCGTATTCTCCCAACATTCACCCCTCGTGTATTATTACACCATAACGGCACGCGACTCGTTTTTTAATTCTTAAATAACCATGTAACCATATAACAACATATCCATATAACCATTAAACCATTAAACCACATAACCACGCAACCACTAAACCACATAACCACATAACCATATAACCGTATAACCATATAACCATATAACCAAAAACCATATAACCACATAACCATATAACCATTAAACCATACAACCACACAACCACTAAACCACATAACCATGTAACAACATAACCACATAGCCACATAACCACATAAACACATAACTACATAAGCACATTGCCACATAAACCCATAACCGTATAACCATTAAACTATATAGCCATATAACCTTGTAACCATATAACAACATAACCATATAACCATTAAACCATTAAACCACATAACCACACAACCACTAAACCACATAACCACATAACCATATAACCATATAACCATATAACCATATAACCATATAACCATATAACCATATAACCATATAACCATATAACCATATAACCATATAACCATTAAACCATACAACCACACAACCACTAAACCACATAACCATGTAACAACATAACCACATAGCCACATAACCACATAAACACATAACAACATAAGCACATTGCCACATAACCCCATGACCATATAACCATTAAACTATATAACCATATAACAATATAACCACATAACCACATAACCACATAATCACATAACCACATAACCCTTAAACCATTAAATCAAATAACCACACAACTACTATTTACATAACCACATAACCATATAACCATATAACCATATAACCACATAACCATATAACCATTAAACCATTAAACCATATAACCACATAACCATTAAGCTACATTAGCGCATAACCGTTAGACCTTATAACGATATAACGATATAACCACATAACAACATAACCACATAAACATATAACCATATAACCATTAAACCATATAACCACATAACCACATAACCATATAGCCACATAACCACATAACCACGTAACCACATAACCATATAACCACATAACCACATAACCATTAAACCACATAACCACATACCACATAACCACACAACCACATTACCATATAATCATTAAACCATATAACCACATAACCATTAAACTATTAAAGCATATAACCATATAACCATATAACCATATAACCATATAACCATATAACCTCATAACCATATATCCATATAATCACGTAACCACTAAACCATATAACCACATAACCACATAACCACATAACCATTAAACGATATAACGACATAACCATGTAACCACATATTAACCATATAATCATTAAACCATATAACCACATAACCATTAAACCATTAAACCATATTACTATATAACCATGTAACCATATAACCATATTACCATATTACCACATAACCTCATAACCATATAACCACATAACCACATAACCACATAACACATAACCATATAACCATATAACCATATAACCACATAACCACATAACTATAAAACCACATAACCACATAACCATATTACGACATAACCATATACCCATATAACCACATAACCACATAAACATATAACCACATAACCACATAACCACATAAACACTAAACCACATAACCATGTGACAACATAACCACATAACCACGTAACCACATAACCACATAACAACATAACCACATAGCCACATTACCGCATAACCCCATAACCATATAACCATATAACCATATAACCATATAACCATATAACCATATAATTATATATAACCATATAACCATATAACCATATAACCATATAATCATATAACCATATAACAATACAACCATATAACCATATAACCATATAACCATATAACCATATAACCATATAACCATATAACCATATAACCATATAACCATATAACCATATAACCATATAACCATATAACAACATAAACATATAACCATTAAACCATATAACCACACAACCACTAAACCACATAACCACATAACCATATAACCATATAACCATATAACCATATAACCATATAACCATATAACCATATAACCATATAACCATATAACCATATAACCATATATACATATAACCACATAACCACATAACCATTAAACCATATAACCACACAACAACTAAACCACATAACCATGTAACAACATAACCACATAGCCACATAACCACATAACCATATAACCATTAAACCATATAACCACATAACCACATAACCACATAACTATAAAACCACATAACCACATAACCTTATAACGACATAACCATATAACCATATAACCACATAAACATATAACCACATAACCACATAACCATTAAACCACATAACCATGTGACAACATAACCACATAGCCAGGTAACCACATAACAGCATAACCACATAACCACATTACCGCAAAACCCCATAACCATATAACCATTAAACCATATAACCATATACCATATAACTATATAACCATATAACCATATAACCACATAGGCATTAAACAATATAACAATACAACCATATAACCATATAACAATATAACCATATAACCATATAACAACATAACCATATAACCATTAAACCATATAACCACACAACCACTAAACCACATAACCACATAACCATATAACCATATAATCATATAACAATATATACATATAACCACATAACCAAATAACCATTAAACCATACAACCACACAACCACTAAACCACATAACCATGTGACAACATAACCACATAGCCACATAACCACATAACCACGCAACAACATAAGCACATTACCACATAACCCCATAACCATATAACCATTAAACTATATAACCAAATAACCATATAACCATATAACCATATAACCACATAACCACATAACCACATAACCACATAACCACATAATCACATAATCACATAACCACATAACCGTTAAACCATTAAATCAAATAACCACACAACCACTATTTATATAACCACATAACCATTTAACCATATAGCCATATAACCATATAACCATATAACCATATAATAATATAACCATATAACCATATAACCACATAACCATATAACCATTAAACCATATAACCACATAACCATTAAAACAAATGAGCATATAACCGTTAGACCATATAACCATATAACCACATAACCACATAACCATATAACCATATAACCATATAACCATATAATCATTAAACCATATAACAGCATAACCACCTAACCACATTACCGCAAAACCCCATAACCATATAACCATTAAACCATATAACCATATAACCATATAACTATATAACCATATAACCATATAACCACATAGCCATTAAACAATATAACAATACAACCATATAACCATATAACAATATAACCATATAACCACATAACAACATAACAACATAACCATATAACCATTAAACCATATAACCACACAACCACTAAACCACATAACCATATAACCATATAATCATATAACAATATATACATATAACCACATAACCATATAACCATTAAACCATACAACCACACAACCACTAAGCCACATAACCATGTGACAACATAACCACATAACCACATAACCACATAACCACATAACCACGCAACAACATAAGCACATTACCACATAACCCCATAACCATATAACCATTAAACTATATAACCAAATAACCATATAACCATATAACCATATAACCACATAACCACATAACCATATACCCATATAACCACATAACCACATAAACATATAACCACATAACCACATAACCACATAAACACTAAACCACATAACCATGTGACAACATAACCACATAACCACGTAACCACATAACCACATAACAACATAACCACATAGCCACATTACCGCATAACCCCATAACCATATAACCATTAAACCATATAACCATATAACCATATAACTATATAACCATATAACCATATAACCATATAACCATATAATCATATAACCATATAACAATACAACCATATAACCATATAACCATATAACCATATAACCATATAACCATATAACAGCAAAACCATATAACCATTAAACCATATAACCACACAACCACTAAACCACATAACCATATAACCATATAACCATATAACCATATAACCATATAACCATATAACCATATAACCATATAACCATATAACCACATAACCATATAACCATTAAACCATATATAACCACATAACCACATAACCACATAACTATAAAACCACATAACCTTATAACGACATAACCATATAACCATATAACCACATAAACATATAACCACATAACCACATAACCATTAAAACACATAACCATGTGACAACATAACCACATAGCCACGTAACCACATAACAGCATAACCACATAACCACATTACCGCAAAACCCCATAACCATATAACCATTAAACCATATAACCATATAACCATATAACTATATAACCATATAACCATATAACCACATAGCCATTAAACAATATAACAATACAACCATATAACCATATAACAATATAACCATATAACCATATAACAACATAACCATATAACCATTAAACCATATAACCACACAACCACTAAACCACATAACCACATAACCATATAACCATATAATCATATAACAATATATACATATAACCACATAACCATATAACCATTAAACCATACAACCACACAACCACTAAACCACATAACCATGTGACAACATAACCACATAGCCACATAACCACATAACCACGCAACAACATAAGCACATTATCACATAACCCCATAACCATATAACCATTAAACTATATAACCAAATAACCATATAACCATATAACCATATAACCACATAACCACATAACCACATAGCCACATAACCACATAACCACATAATCACATAATCACATAACAACATAACCATTAAACCATTAAATAACCACACAACCACTATTTATATAACCACATAATCATTTAACCATATAGCCATATAACCATATAACCATATAATAATATAACCATATAACCATATAACCACATAACCATATAACCATTAAACCATTAAACCATATAACCACATAACCATTAAAACAAATAAGCACATAACCGTTAGACCATATAACCATATAACCATATAACCACATAACCATATAACCATATAACCATATAACCATATAACCATTAAACCATATAACAACATAACCACATAACCATAAAACCATATAACCACATAACCACGTAACCAAATAACCATATAACCACATAACCACATAACCATTAAACCACATAACCACATAACCACACAACCACATTACCATATAATCATTAAACCATATAACCACATAACCATTAAACTATTAAAGCATATAACCATAAAACCATATAACCTCATAACCATATAACCATATAATCACGTAACCACATAACCACATAACCACATAACCACATAACCATTAAACCATTAAACCATATAAACACATAACCATATAACCACATAACCATATAACGACATAACCATGTAACCACATATTAACCATATAATCATTAAACCATATAACCACATAACCATTAAACCATTAAACCATATTACTATATAACCATGTAACCATATAACCATATAACCATATTACCATATAACCTCATAACCATATAACCACATAACCACATAACCATATAACCATATAACCACATAACCACATAACCACATAACTATAAAACCACATAACCACATAACCATATTACGACATAACCATATAACCATATAACCACATAACCACATAAACATATAACCACATAACCACATAACCACATAAACACTAAACCACATAACCACGTGACAACATAACCACATAACCACGTAACCACATAACCACATAACAACATAACCACATAGCCACATTACCGCAAAACCCCATAACCATATAACCATTAAACCATATAACCATATAACCATATAACCATATAACCATATAACCATATAACCATATAACCATATAACCATATAACCATATAATCATATAACCATATAACCATACAACCATATAACCATATAACCATATAACCATATAACCATATAACCATATAACAACATAACCATATAACCATTAAACCATATAACCACACAACCACTAAACCACATAACCACATAACCATATAACCATATAACCATATAACCATATAACCATATAAACATATAACCACATAACCATATAACCATTAAACCATATAACCACAGAACAACTAAACCACATAACCATGTAACAACATAACCACATAGCCACATAACCACATAAACATTAAACCATATAACCACATAACCACATAACTATAAAACCACATAACCACATAACCTTATAACGACATAACCATATAACCATATAACCACATAAACATATAACCACATAACCACATAACCATTAAGCCACATAACCATGTGACAACATAACCACATAGCCACGTAACCACATAACAGCATAACCACATAACCACATTACCGCAAAACCCCATAACCATATAACCATTAAACCATATAACCATATAACCATATAACTATATAACCATATAACCATATAACCACATAGCCATTAAACAATATAACAATACAACCATATAACCATATAACAATATAACAATATAACCATATAACCATATAACAACATAACCATATAACCATTAAACCATATAACCACACAACCACTAAACCACATAACCACATAACCATATAACCATATAATCATATAACAATATATACATATAACCACATAACCATATAACCATTAAACCATACAACCACTAAACCACATAACCATGTGACAACATAACCACATAGCCACATAACCACATAACCACACAACAACATAAGCACATTACCACATAACCCCATAACCATTAAACTATATAACCAAATAAACATATAACCATATAACCATATAACCACATAACCACATAACCACATAAACACATAACCACATAACCACATAGCCACATAACCACATAACAACATAACCATTAAACCATTAAATCAAATAACCACACAACCACTATTTATATAACCATATAGCCATATAACCATATAACCATATAATAATATAACCATATAACCATATAACCACATAACCATATAACCATATAACCATTAAACCATATAACCACATAACCATTAAAACAAATAAGCACATAACCGTTAGACCATATAACCATATAACCATATAACCACATAACCATATAACCATATAACCATATAACCATATAACAACATAACAACATAACCATATAACCATTAAACCATATAACCACACAACCACTAAACCACATAACCATATAACCATATAATCATATAACAATATATACATATAACCACATAACCATATAACCATATAATCATATAACAATATATACATATAACCACATAACCATATAACCATTAAACCATACAACCACACAACCACTAAACCACATAACCATGTGACAACATAACCACATAACCACATAACCACGCAACAACATAAGCACATTACCACATAACCCCATAACCATATAACCATTAAACTATATAACCAAATAACCATATAACCATATAACCATATAACCACATAACCACATAACCATATAACCATATAACCACATAACCACATAAACATATAACCACATAACCACATAACCACATAAACACTAAACCACATAACCATGTGACAACATAACCACATAACCACGTTACCACATAACCACATAACAACATAACCACATAGCCACATTACCGCATAACCCTTATACCAAATAACCCTTTAACCATACAACCACATAACCACATAACCACATAACCACATAACCACATAACCACATAATCACATAATCACATAACAACATAACCATTAAACCATTAAATTAAATAACGACACAACCACTATTTATATAACCACATAACCATTTAACCATATAGCCATATAACCATATAACCATATAATAATATAACCATATAACCATATAACCACATAACCATATAACCATTAAACCATTAAACCATATAACCACATAACCATTAAAACAAATAAGCACATAACCGTTAGACCATATAACCATATAACCACATAACCATATAACCATATAACCATATAACCATTAAACCATATAACAACATAACCACATAACCATAAAACCATACAACCACATAACCACGTAACCAAATAACCATATAACCACATAACCACATAACCATTAAACCACATAACCACATACCACATAACCACACAACCACATTACCATATAATCATTAAACCATATAACCACATAACCATTACACTATTAAGCATATAAGCATATAAGCATATAACCATATAACCTCATAACCATATAACCATATAATCACGTAACCACAAAACCACATAACCACATAACCACATAACCATTAAACCATTAAACCATATAAACACATAACCATATAACCACATAACCATATAACGACATAACCATGTAACCACATATTAACCATATAATCATTAAACCATATAACCACATAACCATTAAACCATTAAACCATATTACTATATAACCATGTAACCATATAACCATATTACCATATTACCATATAACCTCATAACCATATAACCACATAACCACATAACCACATAACACATAACCATATAACCACATAACCACATAACCACATAACTATAAAACCACATAACCACATAACCTTATTACGACATAACCATATAACCATATAACCACATAACCACATAAACATATAACCACATAACCACATAACCACATAAACACTAAACCACATAACCACGTGACAACATAACCACATAACCACGTAACCACATAACCACATAACAACATAACCACATAGCCACATTACCGCAAAACCCCATAACCATATAACCATTAAACCATATAACCATATAACCATATAACCATATAACCATATAACTATATAACCATATAACCAAATAACCATATAACCATATAATCATATAACCATATAACAATACAACCATATAACCATATAACCATATAACCATATAACCATATAACCATATAACAACATAACCATATAACCAGTAAACCATATAACCACACAACCACTAAACCACATAATCACATAACCATATAACCATATAACCATATGACCATATAACCATATAAACATATAACCACATAACCATATAACCATTAAACCATATAACCACAGAACAACTAAACCACCTAACCATGTAACAACATAACCACATAGCCACATAACCACATAAACATTAAACCATATAACCACATAACCACATAACCACATAACTATAAAACCACATAACCACATAACCTTATAACGACATAACCATATAACTATATAACCACATAAACATATAACCACATAACCACATAACCATTAAGCCACATAACCACGTGACAACATAACCACATAGCCACGTAACCACATAACAGCATAACCACATAACCACATTACCGCAAAACCCCATAACCATATAACCATTAAACCATATAACCATATAACCATATAACTATATAACCATATAACCATATAACCACATAGCCATTAAACAATATAACAATACAACCATATAACCATATAACAATATAACCATATAACCATATAACCATATAACAACATAACCATATAACCATTAAACCATATAACCACACAACCACTAAACCACATAACCACATAACCATATAACCATATAATCATATAACAATATATACATATAACCACATAACCATATAACCATTAAACCATACAACCACTAAACCACATAACCATGTGACAACATAACCACATAGCCACATAACCACATAACCACACAACAACATAAGCACATTACCACATAACCCCATAACCATTAAACTATATAACCAAATAAACATATAACCATATAACCATATAACCACATAACCACATAACCACATAACCACATAACCACATAACCACATAGCCACATAACCACATAACAACATAACCATTAAACCATTAAATCAAATAACCACACAACCACTATTTATATAACCACATAACCATTTAACCATATAGCCATATAACCATATAACCATATAATAATATAACCATATAACCATATAACCACATAACCATATAACCATTAAACCATTAAACCATATAACCACATAACCATTAAAACAAATAAGCACATAACCGTTAGACCATATAACCATATAACCATATAACCACATAACCACATAACCATATAACCATATAACCATATAACAACATAACAACATAACCATATAACCATTAAACCATATAACCACACAACCACTAAACCACATAACCATATAACCATATAATCATATAACAATATATACATATAACCACATAACCATATAACCATATAATCATATAACAATATATACATATAACCACATAACCATATAACCATTAAACCATACAACCACACAACCACTAAACCACATAACCATGTGACAACATAACCACATAACCACATAACCACGCAACAACATAAGCACATTACCACATAACCCCATAACCATATAACCATTAAACTATATAACCAAATAACCATATAACCATATAACCATATAACCACATAACCACATAACCATATACCCATATAACCACATAACCACATAAACATATAACCACATAACCACATAACCACATAAACACTAAACCACATAACCATGTGACAACATAACCACATAACCACATAACAACATAACCACATAGCCACATTACCGCATAACCCCATAACCATATAACCATTAAACCATATAACCATATAACTATATAACCATATAACCATATAACCATATAACCATATAATCATATAACCATATAACAATACAACCATATAACCATATAACCATATAACCATATAACCATATAACCATATAACAACAAAACCATATAACCATTAAACCATATAACCACACAACCACTAAACCACATAACCATATAACCATATAACCATATAACCATATAACCATATAACCATATAACCATATAACCATATAAACTTATAACCACATAACCATATAACCATTAAACCATATAACCACATAACCACATAACCACATAACTATAAAACCACATAACCTTATAACGACATAACCATATAACCATATAACCACATAAACATATAACCGCATAACCACATAACCATTAAAACACATAACCATGTGACAACATAACCACATAGCCACGTAACCACATAACAGCATAACCACATAACCACATTACCGCAAAACCCCATAACCATATAACCATTAAACCATATAACCATATAACCATATAACTATATAACCATATAACCATATAACCACATAGCCATTAAACAATATAACAATACAACCATATAACCATATAACAATATAACCATATAACCATATAACCACTAAACCACATAACCACATAACCATATAACCATATAATCATATAACAATATATACATATAACCACATAACCATATAACCATTAAACCATATAACCACACAACCACTAAACCACATAACCATGTGACAACATAACCACATAACCACATAACCACACAACCACTCAACCACATAACCACATAATCACATAACCCCATAACCATATAACCATTAAACTATATAACCATACAACCATATAACCATATAACCATATAACCATATAACCACATAACCACATAACCATATAACCATATAACCACATAACCATATAACCACATAACCACATAACCACATAAACACTAAACCACATAACGTGACAACGTAACCACATAACCACGTAACCACATAACCACATAACAACATAACCACATAACAATATAATCACATAACCACATAATCATTAAACCATTAAACCGTATAACTATATAACCATATAACCTTATACCCATATAAGCATATAACCATATAACCATATAACCATACAACCATATAACAATATAACCATATAACCATATAACAACATAACCATATAACCATTAAACCATATAACCACACAACCACTAAACCACATAACCACATAACCATATAACCATATAATCATATAACAATATATACATATAACCACATAACCATATAACCATTAAACCATACAACCACACAACCACTAAACCACATAACCATGTGACAACATAACCACATAGCCACATAACCACATAACCACAACAACATAAGCACATTACCACATAACCATATAACCATTAAACTATATAACCAAATAACCATATAACCATATAACCATATAACCACATAACCACATAACCACATAACCACATAACCACATAACCACATAATCACATAATCACATAACAACATAACCATTAAACCATTAAATCAAATAACCACACAACCACTATTTATATAACCACATAACCATTTAACCATATAGCCATATAACCATATAACCATATAATAATATAACCATATAACCATATAACCACATAACCATATAACCATTAAACCATTAAACCATATAACCACATAACCATTAAAACAAATAAGCACATAACCGTTAGACCATATAACCATATAACCACATAACCATATAACCATATAACCATATAACCATTAAACCATATAACAACATAACCACATAACCATAAAACCATATAACCACATAACCACGTAACCAAATAACCATATAACCACATAACCACATAACCATTAAACCACATAACCACATACCACATAACCACACAACCACATAACCATATAATCATTAAACCATATAACCACATAACCATTAAACTATTAAAGCATATAACCATATAACCATATAACCTCATAACCATATAACCATATAATCACGTAACCACAAAACCACATATAACCACATAACCACATAACCACATAACCATTAAACCATTAAACCATATAAACACATAACCATATAACCACATAACCATATAACGACATAACCATGTAACCACATATTAACCATATAATCATTAAACCATATAACCACATAACCATTAAACCATTAAACCATATTACTATATAACCATGTAACCATATAACCATATTACCATATTACCATATAACCTCATAACCATATAACCACATAACCACATAACCACATAACTATAAAACCACATAAACACATAACCTTATTACGACATAACCATATAACCACATAACCACATAAACATATAACCACATAACCACATAACCACATAAACACTAAACCACATAACCACGTGACAACATAACCACATAACCACGTAACCACATAACCACATAACAACATAACCACATAGCCACATTACCGCAAAACCCCATAACCATATAACCATTAAACCATATAACCATATAACCATATAACCATATAACCATATAACCATATAACTATATAACCATATAACCATATAACCATATAACCATATAATCATATAACCATATAACAATACAACCATATAACCATATAACCATATAACCATATAACCATATAACAACATAACCATATAACCATTAAACCATATAACCACACAACCACTAAACCACATAACCACATAACCATATAACCATATAACCATATAACCATATAACCATATAAACATATAACCACATAACCATATAACCATTAAACCATATAACCACAGAACAACTAAACCACATAACCATGTAACAACATAACCACATAGCCACATAACCACATAAACATTAAACCATATAACCACATAACCACATAACCACATAACTATAAAACCACATAACCACATAACCTTATAACGACATAACCATATAACTATATAACCACATAAACATATAACCACATAACCACATAACCATTAAGCCACATAACCATGTGACAACATAACCACATAGCCACGTAACCACATAACAGCATAACCACATAACCACATTACCGCAAAACCCCATAACCATATAACCATTAAACCATATAACCATATAACCATATAACTATATAACCATATAACCATATAACCACATAGCCATTAAACAATATAACAATACAACCATATAACCATATAACAATATAACAATATAACCATATAACCATATAACAACATAACCATATAACCATTAAACCATATAACCACACAACCACTAAACCACATAACCACATAAACATGTAACCATATAATCATATAACAATATATACATATAACCACATAACCATATAACCATTAAACCATACAACCACACAACCACTAAACCACATAACCATGTGACAACATAACCACATAGCCACATAACCACATAACCACACAACAACATAAGCACATTACCACATAACCCCATAACCATTAAACTATATAACCAAATAACCATATAACCATATAACCATATAACCACATAACCACATAACCACATAACCACATAGCCACATAACCACATAACAACATAACCATTAAACCATTAAATCAAATAACCACACAACCACTATTTATATAACCACATAACCATTTAACCATATAGCCATATAACCATATAATAATATAACCATATAACCATATAACCACATAACCATATAACCATTAAACCATTAAACCATATAACCACATAACCATTAAAACAAATAAGCACATAACCGTTAGACCATATAACCATATAACCATATAACCACATATAACCATATAACCATATAACCACATAACCATTAAACCATATAACAACATAACCACATAACCATAAAACCATATAACCACATAACCACGTAACCAAATAACCATATAACCACATAACCATTAAACCACATAACCATTAAACCACATAATCACGTAACCATATAACCATATAACTACATAACCACATAACACATAATCATATAACCATATAACCATATAACCATATAACCATATAACCACGTAACCATATAACCATATAACCACATAACCACATAACCACATAACTATAAAACCACATAACGATTAAACCAGATAACCACATAAACATATAACGACATAACCATATAACCATATAACCACATAACCACATAAACATATAACCACATAACCACATAACCATTAATTCACATAAATAACCACCACACTAACCACATAACCACATAACCATATAACCATATAACCACATAACCATTAAACCATTAAACCATATAACCACATAACCTTTAAAACACATAAGCACATAACCGTTAGACCATATAACCATATAACCATATAACCATATAACCACGTAACCATTTAACCATATAACCATATAACCATATAACCATATAACCATATAACCATTAAACCATATAACCACATAACCACATAAACACATAACGATTAAACCAGATAACCACATAAACATATAACGACATAACCATATAACCATATAACCACATAACCACATAAACATATAACCACATAACCACATAATCACATAATCACATAACCACATAACCATTAAACCATTAAATCAAATAAACACACAACCACTATTTACATAACCACATAACCATATAACCATATAACCACATAACCATTAAACCATTAAACCATTAAACCATATAACCACATAACCATTAAAACACATAAGCACATAACCGTTAGACCATATAACCATATAACCATATAACCATATAACCATATAACCATATAACCACGTAACCATATAACCATATAACCATATAACCATATAACCATATAACCATATAACCATATAACCATTAAACCATATAACCACATAACCACATAACCACATAACTATAAAACCACATAACCACATAACCATATAACGACATAACCATATGACCATATAACGACATAAACATATAACCACATAACCACATAACCATTAATCCACATAACCATGTGACAACATAACCACATAGCCACGTAACCACATAACAGCATAACCACATAACCACATTACCGCAAAACCCCATAACCATATAACCATTAAACATATAACCATATAACCATATAACTATATAACCATATAACCACATAGCCATTAAATCATATAACAGTACAACCATATAACCATATAACCATATAACCATATAACAACATAACCATATAACCATTAAACCATATAACCACACAACCACTAAACCACTAAACCACATAACCACATAACCGTATAACCATATAACCATATAACCATATAACCATATAACCATATAACCATATAACCATATAACCATATAACCATATAACCATATAACCATATAACCACATAACCACATAACCATGTAACAACATAACCACATAGCCACATAACCACATAACCACACAACAACATAAGTACATTACCCCATAACCATATAAGCATTAAACTATATAACCAAATAACCATATAACCATATAACCATATAACCACATAACCACATAATCACCTAACAACCATATAACCATATAACCATATAACCGTGTAACCATATAACCATATAACCATATAAGCACATAAGCACATAATATATAACGATATAACCACATAAACATATAACCACATAACCATATAACCATTAAACCATATAACCACATAACCACATAACCACATAACCATATAACCACATAACTACATCACGATATAACCACATAAGCATTAAACCACATAACCACTAAACCATTAAACCATATAACAACATAACCATATAACCACATAACAACATAAGCCGATAACCACATAACCATATAACGATATAACCATATAACCACATAACCACATAACAACATAACCATTAAACCGCATAACCATTAAACCAGATAACCACAAAACCATTAAACCATATAACAACATAACCATATAACCACATAAGCATATAAGCGGATAACCATATAACCACATAACCACATAACCACATAACCATATAACCACATAACCACATAACCGCATAATCACATAACCACATAACCACATAACCATATAACCACATAACCACATAACCACATAACCACGCAACCACATAACCACATAACCGCATAACCGCATAGCCACATAACCAAGTAACCACATAACCATATTACCACATAACCACATAACCATATTACCACATAACCACATAACCACATAAACATATAACCACATAACCATTACCACATAACCATTAAACCATATAACCATATAACCATATAACCATATAACCATATGACCATATAACCATATAACCATTAACACATATAACCACAAAAAACTTAAATCATATAACCATATAACCACATAACCACATAACCATATAACCACATAACCACATAACCGCATAATCACATAACCACATAACCACATAACCATATAACCACATAACCACATAACCACATAACCACACAACCACATAACCACATAACCGCATAACCGCATAGCCACATAACCATGTAACCACATAACCATATTACCACATAACCACATAACCATATTACCACATAACCACATAACCACATAAACATATAACCACATAACCATTAAACCATATAACCATTTGACCATATAACCACATAACCATTAAACCATATAACCATATAACCATATAACCATATAACCATATGACCATATAACCATATAACCATTAACACACATAACCACAAAAAACTTAAACCATATAACCATATCACCACATAACCACATAACCATATAAGCCCATAACCACATTACCATATAACCACATAACCATATAACCATATAACCACATAACCACGTAACCATTAAACCAGATAACCACATAGCCATATAACGACATAACCATATAACCACATAACCATATAACCACATAACCATTAAACCATATAACCATATAATCTTATAACCACATAACCATGTAACCACCTAACCACATAATCACATAACCACATATACACATAACCACATAACCACATAATCCCATAACCATATAACCATTAAACCATATAACCACATAACCACATAACCACATAACTGCATAAACACAAAACCATATAACCATTAAACCATTAAACCATATAACCATATAACCATATAACACACATAACCACAAAACCATTAAACCATAGAGCCATATCACCACATAACCACATAACCACATAACCATATAAGCCCATAACCACATTACCATATAACCACATAACCACATAACCATATAACCACATAACAACATAACCACATAACCATTAAACCAGATAACCACATAGTCATATAACGACATAACCATATAACCAGATAACCTTTAAACCACATAACCATTAAACCATATAACCATATAACCACATAACCATATAAACATATAACCATATAATCATATAACCATATAACGATATAACCATATAAACATATAACCATATAATCGCATAACCAAATAACCATATAACCACAAAGCCATATAACCATTAAATCATTATACCATATAACCACATAACCATTAAACCATATAACCATTAGACCATATAACCATATAACCACATAAACATATAACCATTAAACCACATAACTACATAACTTCATAACCTCATAACCATATAACCATATAACCATATAACCACAAAACCATATTACCACATAACCACATAACCTCATAACCACATAACCACATAACCACATTACCACATAACCATTAAACCATTAAACCATATAACTATATAACCATATAACCATACAACCATATAACGATATAACCATACAATCATATAACCATATAACCATATAACCACACAACCACTAAACCACATAACCATTAAACCATATAACCATATAACCGCATATCCAGATAACCACATAACCACATAACCACGTAACCACATAACCATATAACCATTAAACCACATAATCAGAAAACCATTAAATCATATAACCACATAACCACCTAACCATATAACGACAAAACCACATAACCACATAAACATTAAACCATATATCCACATAACCATCAAACCATTAAACCATTAAACCATTAAATCATATAACTATATAACCATATAACCATATAACCATATAACCATATAACCATATAACCATATGACCATATAACGATATAACGATATAACCATATAAACATATAACCATATAACCGTGTAACCATATAACCATATAACCATATAAGCATATAAGCACATAAGCACATAATATATAACGATATAACCACATAAACATATAGCCACATAAACATATAACCATTAAACCATATAACCACATAACCATATAACCATATAACCATATAACCACATAACCACATAACAACATAACCATTAAACCGCATAACCATTAAACCAGATAACCACAAAACCATTAAACCATATAACCACATAACCGCATAATCACATAACCACATAACCACATAACCATATAACCACGTAACCACATAACCACATAACCACATAACCACATAACCACATAACCACACAACCACATAGCCACATAACCGCATAACCGCATAGCCACATAACCACATAACCACATAACCATATTACCACATAACCACATAACCATATAACCACATAATCATTAAACCATATAACCGCATAACCATATAATCTTATAACCGCATAACCATGTAACCACCTAACCTCATAACCACATAACCACATAACCACATAACCACATAATCCCATAACCATATAACCAATAAACCATATAACCACATAACAACATAACCACATAACCATTAAACCAGATAACCACATAGTCATATAACGACATAACCATATAACCAGATAACCTTTAAACCACATAACCATTAAACCATATAACCATATAACCACATTACCATATAAACATATAACCATATAGTCATATAACCATATAACGATATAACCATATAAACATATAACCATATAATCGCATAACCAAATAACCATATAACCACAAAGCCATATAACCATTAAATCATTATACCATATAACAACATAACCATTAAACCATATAACCATTAGACCATATAACCATATAACCACATAAACATATAACCATTAAACCATATAACTACATAACTTCATAACCTCATAACCATATAACCATATAACCATATAACCACAAAACCATATTACCACATAACCACATAACCTCATAACCACATAACCACATAACCACATTACCACATAACCATTAAACCATTAAACCATATAACTATATAACCATATAACCATACAACCATATAACGATATAACCATACAATCATATAACCATATAACCATATAACCACACAACCACTAAACCACATAACCATTAAACCATATAACCATATAACCGCATATCCAGATAACCACATAACCACATAACCACATAACCACGTAACCACATAACCATATAACCATTAAACCACATAATCAGAAAACCATTAAATCATATAACCACATAACCACCTAACCATATAACCACAAAACCACATAACCACATAAACATTAAACCATATAACCACATAACCATCAAACCATTAAACCATTAAACCATTAAACCATATAACTATATAACCATATAACCATATAACCATATAACCATATAACCATATGACCATATAACGATATAACGATATAACCATATAAACATATAACCATATAACCGTGTAACCATATAACCATATAACCATATAAGCATATAAGCACATAAGCACATAATATATAACGATATAACCACATAAACATATAGCCACATAAACATATAACCATTAAACCATATAACCACATAACCATATAACCATATAACCATATAACCACATAACCACATAACCACATAACAACATAACCATTAAACCGCATAACCATTAAACCAGATAACCACAAAACCATTAAACCATATAACCACATAACCGCATAATCACATAACCACATAATCCCATAACCATATAACCATTAAACCATATAACCACATAACCACATAACGGCATAAACACAAAACCATATAACCATTAAACCATATAACCATATAACCATATAATCATTGACACACATAACCACAAAACCATTAAACCATATAGCCATATCACCACATAACCACATAACCATATAAGCCCATAACCACAATACCATATAACCACATAACCACATAACCATATAACCATATAACCATATAACCACATAACCACATAACTACATAACTACATAACGACATAACCAGATAACAATATAGCCATATAACAACATAACCATATAACCACGTAACCAGATAACCTTTAAACCACATAACCATTAAACCATATAACCATATAACCACATAACCATATAAACATATAACCATATAACCATATAACCATATAACGATATAACAATATAAACATACAACCATATAATCACATAACCAAATAACCATATAACCACAAAGCCATATAACCATTAAATCACTAAACCATATAACCACATAACCATTAAACCATATAACCATTAGACCATATAACCACATAAACATATAACCATTATACCATATAACCACATAACCACATAACCTCATAACCTCATAACCATATAACCATATAACCATATAACCACATAACCATATTACCACTTAACCACATAACCATATAGCCACATAACCACATAACTATTAAACCACATAACCATGTAACAAGATAACCACATAACCACATAGCAACATAACCACATTAACACATAACCCCATAACCATATAACCATTAAACCATATAAACATATAGCCATATAACCAAATAACCATATAACCATATAACCACATAACCATATAACCATTAAACCATATAACCACACAACCACGAATCCACATAACCATTAAACTCTATAACCGTATAACCATATAAAGACATAACCATGTAACCACATAACCACATAACCACATAACCACATAACCACATAACCACATAACCACAAAACCACACAACCACATAACCACATAACCGCATAACCACGTAACCATATAACCACATAACCATATTACCACATAACAACATAAACATATAACCACATAACCATTAAACCACATAACCATGTAACAACATAACCACATAACAACATAACCACATTACCACATTACCACATAACCACATAACCACATAACCCCATAACCATTAAACGATATAAACATAAAGCCATATAACCAAATAACCATATAACCATATAACCACATAACCATTAAACCATATAACCACACAACCACTAATCCACATGACCATTAAAATATATAACCATATAACCTTATAACCATATAACCATATAACCATATAACGACATAACCATGTAACCACATAACCATATAACCACATAAACACATAAACACATAAACACATAACCACATAACCACATAATCATATAACCATATAACCACATAATCACATAACTACACAACCATATAACCGTATAACCATATAACCATATAACGATATAACCATATAACCATATAACCATATAACCACATAACCACATAATATACCGGGTGTCCCAAAAAAAACTGGACAGTGTTTGATTTCATGTAACGTAAAAACTATAAACGGTATTGCACTAAAGTAAAGACCGTTCTATTCAGAAAGGGCTAACTTAGATTTTGATATATAACACCTGAATTTACATACAATATTGAGCGAGATACAACTGTTTGAATTTGGAATGCGTTTTAGGAATTCGTGAAAACCCGGTAAAAATTGGCTAATTAAACTAATTTGAAACATTGCCTCTTCAAGACAAATATTGTTATGGTATAATATTAACTTTAATTTAAGATCATTTTCTAGCAAATTTACTGTTTTGTTGGTCTTGTTAAACACGTGTGAATAAAAATTAAATAATACCGTACAATAATTCATGTTGATATAAAAAATGTTGGAAAACTGCATTTTTGATGTCTCTTGGGATTATAAATTTCGTAAATGCAAGGAAAGAACGGCGTCATTTCAACTTTAAATTTCATTCTCAAAATGCCTCGTTTAACGAAAGACCAAAGAGTTTGGATTTGTATCCAATACGCTCAGACAAATAATGTTCAAGAGGTTTTAAGGCGATGGCCAGAACGGTGGCATTGTATTCCTGCCCCCAATAGGAAAACAATAAAGGCAACGATGAACAAATTTGTACAAGATGGCACTTGTTTGGATCAAAATAAAGGACGAAGTGGACGATCAAGAACAGCAAGAACGCAAGAAAACATTGATTTTGTACGAGAGTCTCTTCTGGAAAATGGACTAAGATCCACAAGAAGAAACGGTGTAGGGTTAAGCCGAAGCACTTTCCATCGGATTGTTAAATTGGATATAAAGTTTCACCCATACGTAATGATACGGAGACATGAACTGAGAGAAGGCGATCCAGAACAACGCTTGGCATTCTGTAATCGATTTGTGGATACAGTTGGGCAGAATCCTGGTTTTCTTGACCAATTAATTGTATCTGATGAAGCGGTTTTCAGCTTGAATTCTGAAATAAATTCGAGGAATGTCATAAAATACGCAGTACGTGGGGATGGCCACCCGCCTGATCATTATGTTGAATT
>JADLSH010000388.1:600000-835000 GCA_016169945.1 Trachythela sp. YZ-2020
TCGCTACCTTGATGACAAGGCTCTATCGGAGTTTTTACCCCTAGGGCATTCCGTCTCTCCTAGCGGGGCTCATGTATACCCCCGCGGGATGAAAACTTTAGGCTAGAATGAGTCTTTGGGTTGACCAGAGTATAAATATTGGTTCTCTTCAGTCTTCACCTCGAACCCGTTCTCCCACAAATTGGGTGTGTTTTTAATTATTTACCGGTGTATTTTAGTATATAATGTGCTTGGATCATTAATTCATTCTAAAACATTCTAAATTAGGTAATGCTAGATTAGTAATATAATAATTTTCAGACAAGGAAGTTGTATCCCATAAACTTGACTTTTACCACTCCAGTAGTGCTTTGTCTACAATATAAGGAATGAGAAAAACATCTCAGTTGATATCCTTACGTTAACATTACTATTTTTTAACTACTTCAAGCTCAAAGAGTTGTTTACATAGTAGCTATGTAATACGATTGACATTGTGCATTCTGCGTATAGACCCTAATAAAGACATTTCTCTACACTATTAATGGGTAATTCATATAAATTTGTGCTTAGAAACACAAAATTTATGTGCGTATGGTTTTTGAACAACTCACTAATCGAAGCAGAGCGATCTAATTGCACATTTTAATTAGCAGCTTGAATGCCACACAATACCACATTTTCAAAATGTGACCCCTCGTTTATTTGTGGAGGTTTTTTTTATTTATTTGTATCGATTGATAGAGAAGCTCTTCATGAATACAGTGATGTTATTTTTATTAACCTTCCCTGTGAATAAGTTTAAAAAACTCCAGCATATTTCAAAGCTATTTTTACACCTTGAGTAGTAACCCGAAAATTAGGTCAATACATATGTAAATTATCACACGATACGGACCTCTCACGTTTTCGCGCGCCAAAATAAACATAGGAGGGAAGACGATTAAAAAATTAAAAAAATACCAAAAATATTAAAGTTAGAAAATTTGCTATAAAATAGTGCAAATGGAAAAATAAACTGACTTTGCTTATATGAACTTCGTACTAAGCAGAAGGTACAGTGGAATTAACTCTATTCTGAACAAAATGCGAAAAAATGGACCAAATATTTGTACTGTATTTGTTTTGTTTTATAAAAACTCGTGCAGTATTCAGCATTTCAGCTACCCTTAGAAGTAGAAAAATGAACGTTTAAACAGAACGATTTGAACATACAACTTTTCCTTAATCATCAAATTTTGAAAAAACACGTTCCACTGCAGTACATTGATTTGTTGACTCAATTGTGTCATATATTTTTCATAAACAATGTCAACAACAAAGTGTTTTCGCCAAGTAAAATTAAGGCTGCGTGTTAAAAAAACATTTTTCAAACTTGTTATTATCGTAAAACAACAAGAAAAGTACAAAATTGTAATCAACATACCTTCTTCGTTGTCTTTTGAGTAGAAAAGCGTCGATTTAATCAAAACCAAATTATATTTTTGTGATGTTTTTGATCGGCAAAGGCAAAGCAAGAGAGCACGAACGTTTTCTTGTCGGGAGACGTTACATCCCGGGCGGAGAGAGAGGGTGCGCACGCGATCCAACATGGTCAGTGGAAATCTTTAGAATAAATTGGCTATGACCCACAATAACCCTGAACATCCCCCAATAATAATTTGTTCGCGCTATTTTTCAAAAAGGAATTTTCCCTCAGTGGTTTTCCCCTTAGCGTTATGGCGGAGGTAAAGCCTCTCAAAGATGTCGAGAGACGAGGCTTCCTTCCTTGCTGGGCGTAGGCGCGGTGGAGATTTAAAATGCCAATTTTCTGTTTACAAAATGCTCTGTAGTAACATAAGTCTTTTAGAAATTGGTTTATATGAGAAATTGTTTGATAAGGATATTGAAGTCCTAATATGAAAAGACTAGGTTATCTTTGTATAGAATTTCAAGTAGAATTCGATGGTGCTTTTGGATTTCTCATTTACTATGAACAAAATGCACAGTATACGAGCGACCAATTCTGCGATATTCTGAGACTAAGTCAACATTCTATTGTCAGCCAGCGCATAAAACCCGCAATAAAAGTTTTGCATTTTAAAATGAATAAGAGTGTCTAGTATGAAAAATAAGCGGAATTTTATGGCGAATGCAATGGTGTTTTCAGATTTTCCATTTACCGTGCACAAAATTATGCGCATAGTATGCGAAGGAAATTACTTAAATTACTAAGAAATATGTCTCAACGCAATTACGCAAAATGTTATTGTTTTGTGTTCCCGGGCGGTTTATTCAGCTGTAAGTGTTCTTATATGATATCAAAGGCTAAATAAAGGGTAATAATGTGCATTAGTAAGATTTGATAGTATGACTAGTGTATTTTTGCGACTTTTGCTGTTATGAGCCAAATGTCAGTTCCGCTATTGTCAGCCAACTTCACGAGGTTAAGGAAACGAAGGGATGAATGGGAACTTTATGTTCCCTAAATCGTTCCACTGACCATGTTGAATCGCGTGCGCACCCTCTCTCTCCGTCCGGGATGTAACGTTTCCCTTTCTTGTCAAAGCCACGATATTTGTAAAGTACCGAAACCCCAGGCCAAAACAATTGATTGCTAGGCTTTGTTGCTACCATAATCTTGAAAAAGTGTGTACATCTCTACCGAAAATATACGTTTTTCTTTATGTTTTTTTTCTGTTTTCGCATGCTTGCTTCTCAATGTTGGTCAACGATGCTTTGAGCCTTTGATTACGCAACATCACTGATCTCAAACTTAGTTCCCAACACTGGAATTTTTCATGATTCAGTTTACTATGGAGCAAAAAAAATAAATACGCTATTTACCGTTTGCGTCGGTTCGTACTTGAGACCTCGGGAAAATATTTCTGCAGTAAGGACCTCCCAGCCGGTAAATGACATATATATATTATTCCGCTCCCCCTCCCTTCGGAGCTTTTCAGTGATCGATGACATCAAGTATCTTGCTGAAATATATTAAGGACTTAGCCTACACTAAATATATATTTTACAACAATTGTGATATTACTTTCTTAATCTATATATTCTAACGCTCCCAGTCAACTTTCCCTGCGGTAGGAAACCGGAGTGCTCGGAGAAAACCCACGAGTCAGTCGTACAGCAGATCATATTTGTTGTCAAGGGGAGATTCATTAATACTGCCATAAGAAATAGTCGAAGAAAGATGCTGGATTATAGCTTGTCATTTCTTGGGTCATGTGTGGCATTTGATTATGATGCAAGCAAATATTGAACAAACACACTTGTAACGACTTATACACCTATATAATTTTGAATATGTTGTGATATACTTGCCAAAGCACACAAATAGTTCTTACTATAGCACCCAGGAACGGTTGACATGATTTTACAATATAATATTTACTTCACATATGTTTATACAATAGACAACATCCCAACAGGTGGGAATTTGGCCAGCGCTGGTCAACAAATTGCGGGCGATCGCAAAAAATTATTTCAAAATTTGTTAAAATGAGCAAAAACAAGTTTTCGAGTGTCGTTTTTGGCCAGAAAACAGTGGATTTATCAGTATTAATATACTTTTCTGCAAAGTTTATGACAAAATAAACAGGACGAAAGAAATTGGACTAAGATCAGAGAATTAGAAAAGACGAAATATGAGCGAGATTTTACTTTGTTTGAAGATGCTAGTTGTTTTGACTCCGTGAGCAGATAAAATTAAAAAGTTAAACTTATGGTGGGTTTGAATTTAATTTTTTACCCATTTTTTATACAAAAATTACTGAAATAGTTTTCTTATTTCAAAATCGTCATTTTGCGAAAAATAAGAAAAAGCCAAATTTTCAACTTCAGATTGTAAAAAAATCTAGCCGAGAGCCTCAAAACGAGAATATCCTGATACGGTAGTTTGAAGCTTTCTTAATCCATTAATCAAAGTAAGATGGATATAAAAATTCGCGCTGATACCAAAAACGGCGACACTGTTTATGTGATCTGTAATTGTTTCCATAAGTACCTTTGAAAATCCTGCCAGAAATTCCATGTTTATACTATTCTTGCTTGTTAAAACGAATCAGTTGAGAGATTAACGCCCATTGATTCCAGAAATACAGACAGTTTTGAAATCATGTGAATATGTTGCCCTTTCTCTCTAATATAATAAATAGGATTTCAAGGTGTGGAAATCAGCACAGTGAAATGAAAAAGAAGTAAAATATTTGCAAATTTCTCGAGAGTCTCAAAACCAAATATGCTTTAAAATAATTCTGATAGCATATACTTTATATCGGGCGAAATTTGTTTACCTCAAAATTCGCGCAAATAAGAATTTTGGGGATTTCGCGTCGAATTCCAAGAGCTTCCGCTTTGTTCCGATACATAAAAAATGATTATTTATGCAATTTTTAAATTTTCAAAAGTTATTTTTCCTTTGTTTGCACCCTCAAACAATCAACCTGTTGAATAATTTTGGTTGGTAGAAAAAACTATACCAAAATCTGTAAATATCGCTCGGAAATTCAATAGCCGAGTTTACTCGCTCCAGATCACATTTCTAATAACCGCGCGAATTCTAACAGATGCCCAAACAGAATTCCCACCTGTTCAACATCCCTGCAACAACAAATGTAATTTCCAACTTGCCGCTGACTTCTCGCGGGCTGGCCAGCTTAATGACTGTTATATGAGCTTTATCATTTTGGGACACCTATTTATAAGCAGGATATAAAAAGCGGAGTAACCTAGGTCCAGATTATAGATGTTGAAATATAGAATATTAGAGTAGATTTATGCTGAGTTGCTGTCCACACAGCTGCATCTATGTAACACTGAAAAAAGGTGAATGTGCATTCAAATTCAGTGTGAGTAAACACAATATCGCTTTCCATACTTGCGACTTATGGATTATCAAAGTAGAGGGGAGACAAGGGCGCGCAAGTATAATCTGGTTAAACTATTAAGACCATTAACATACGACACTTTTCCCTGCAGAAGGCTCTTTTTCTGATAGGTAAAATTGTCTGGCATTAAAGAATAAAGTTTCGGATACTTTACAATTTAATAGTTTTACGGAGGTTCTTCATTATTTTCTTTAGTCGCAAACCGGATCGATCATATTAATTATTCGTGAAAGGGAGATTCGTGCCCATGAACCATTAAATTGACATACTGGCATACGAGAGAGTAAAACAAGTCACATTAATTCGGAATGTTATGGGTTATTGTGTCAAAAGTCAAAAGTGAATGTATTATGATGGAGGGAAATATTGAACAGCAGAACAACAAGGACTTGCAATATCAAGTAATACACTTAGAAAAAGACACAAGCATTTCTTACTATAACACTCGGGGTTTGTTAATTACATGATGCTTCCTTGTTTTTCTAGCTTGCATTGCTACGCTAATTTGTCAATTCTAGTTTCCCTAATAATTTCTCATATATCCCATCTAAACAGACTGAACTTTCAGTTAATGACCCAAGCTGTTGATATAAAACCATTCTCATAAAACGCAATTCAAATACAACATATATTTGTGGGAGAAGGGGTTCTGGGGTGTGAAGACTCATATTTTTAATTATTTTTTTTTAATTTTAATTTAATTTTATAAGCTTTGTCACATCTTCAACATAAGCACATTACATACAAATAACGTCAATATACACAATTACGTGACTTTACAAAATTGTGACCGGGTAATCACAACAGCTTTCGCCAATTACTGTGATCCCATACTACATATATATATAAACTTAAAACTTTGGACACTACAGTTATGATTATACATCTAAAAACAGCATGCAAGAGATTTGGACAAGTCTCGAGCCTGATTGGATTTGAGGCAAATTGTTTTCCAAGTCCTAGGGTCATCAATATCATAGTTAATTTGGAGAGCAGAATGGTAGTAGTTCAGTAACAGATTCTTAAATGTAGCCAGAGTGTTTAATTTATTAGTGATAGGTCTTGGTAGAGCATTCCAGATTCTTGTTGATCTAACGGTATATGTTTGTTGATATGTCGAGGTGTGACATTTCTTGATTTGGTACTTTGGGCTATTTGGATCCACTGATATTGTTTTTCTTAAGGTTGATTGATATTTAGGGAGAACTGTATCTGAGAGACAACCATCATATTATGACAACCATCATCCCCACTCACGACACTCTTTAAGCTGCACTTATTCTGAACTGAATGCTCTGTACATTGTTGCACAGCCTTGCCAGAGGTAGCCAGTTCCAGCTGACGAACCTCAACCAAAATACAATTGGACACTCTTATATAGCGATTTACAGCCGTAAACGAGCTCTGGAAGTTGTCAATATTTACAGCCGTAAACTAGCTCTGGAAGTTGCTAATATTTATAGAGCTGTATTTAAAACTCTGCAAGTTGTTAATAATTACAGCCGTAAATTCTGTAAGTTAATAACACCCTGGAAGTGGTTAATATTTACAGACTTAAACTCAAACAGCCGAAAAGTAGCTCTGGAACATTTGGTTTTCTTGTTTTGATTGTTCACATGATGAAATACCGAAAATATAGCATTGTATTGAATAATAGGTTTAAATAACTTGGAAAAATAGCTTTAAACATTAAAGTAGATGCTATTTTCTCTTTAGTGAATTTACAAACGAATCATGGCTAGAAATTAAGTACAACATGGCTGATAAGCATGCGCGTTAGGTTTCTACCAAATAAATTCAAGAGGGCGGCTTTCTATAGATTTGATAAGAGAAAATTCAAAATACGCATTTTGTATTAGATCCTGTTAAGAATTTCTACGGGCCCACGTCTAAAAATTTAGCAAATTAGGCCACTATCAACTCCCGAAAATCTGCCGACAATCCGAGTAGCGCAGATATGTTCCCGAGAGACTGTGTTTATAATTCTTACCTTGTATATAAACGCCTAACAAATTGACATGATTTGACGAAGTGAGGTTTTCCTAGACGTAAATTTGGCCACATATGTTCGACTTTTCGCACGGGCCCACGTCTAGGAAAATTCGAGGTAGACAATACTTTGTTTTTAGCAACATTTAAAGGCGTTACAGCATCCTTAAGGTGGTCCAATACAAAAAAAAAAAAATTCTATCTTTTATTACTATTGAATCTCTACTGCTAATATGTTGTTAGGCTCGACACTCTGACAAAAAAAATATGTTGCTGCAAAACATTGTTGCCATGGTTACCGAGATAAAGCACCCCCTGTGGTGAAATTCGTGCAATTTTATAAACACAATAACTAAATAAGCATTAATGATAAAATTCTGGAATAACTTTTATTTACTAGCAAATAACATTGTCTAGGGGTTGAACTAAAACAATCAACATTGAAGCATTATCACCAGTTTTACAGGTCAAAAACTGGAAAGGCATTTGACGACTCGCATGGAAACTGTCGCCACTTGAAAACTATTCAACATAACTCAATTCTTATAGTTTACAACCTAGAGCTTGATGTGATGAGTCTATGCTGAAAATTTCATCAAGATAGCTTCAATACCTCTTCAGATATCCTGCGCGCAATAATGGAATCGCTAATTTTTGCTTATTCGAGAAAAATGCATTTAAAGTTCAATGTTCGGTTTATGAACATGATGGTCACATTAAAGTGGTCTTATACATTGAAAACTATTTTTCCTAATTTAATACTTTTTCCTCATTTTTACTCTAATATTATAGAACATGAGTGGCTGACACAAAATCACTCACTGTTAGTACAATTTGTAGATTAGTGTTACAATGTTTAGTGATAGATAGATAGTTGATTATAGTTTATATATTCGGTATATAAATGTGCCCATATAGATATTTGGAAATTATGTAAAAGTTATATTTGTATATGCCAGTTTAAATAAACAACATATTTGCAAGTGTATGCGCCTTGTATTGGAAAACCTTTTATTTACTTACATTACACGCACAAATGAAAAATTCGACATGGAGCTCCCCTATATTTAATATGCAAATGAAAAATTGGGCATGGAGCTCCCCTATATTTTCATATGTTCGGGGTCGAAATCACATAGCCAAACACATCCTAAACGGGAGAGGTAGGCATATATATCATGAAAATGCCATGCTAGATTTTTTCAAAAATCTTTAACACGTACTATTTCAACACCTAAGTTTGGTTCCCAGCTGTGACCTCCGCCGTTGCCGTCTTTAAAAAGACACCAATGTTTAACCCTTCGGTTCTTTGAAAGGTTATGGCAGATCGACTTTCGTCGGACTTTACATGATGTCCTCAATCAGTCATAGCCTTGAAGTGGAACCGTAATTATACAAAATATATAGCATGAAAACAATTTGCTTTCACGCCATTATAACGCCTCTCCCGCCTAAATATAACCGACTTGTACTTGGTGTAATTTGAAATAAAATCGTTTAAAATCACTATATAGCTAGGGAGGGGTAGGTGGGTACTCATTTGGAGAAAAAAACTTTTTCGTAAATGCTACAATGCTCGCGATTTTCCAATAACATGTCGTTGCTATGGTGGTTGCTACGGGACAAAATTTCAAACAACCTGCTCTTTTCCCCTATTTATCCATTTTACGCCAAACAAATACAAAAATTAACACCACAAAACGAAAAAGGGATCATTAATGATGCATAATATGACTAATTTCAAAATAGGATTTTCTTTTAAAGTGCTTATAAACCCAAAATGGGTTTTTACTGATTCGGATAGAACATAAAAAGTTAGTTAATAAGTTCTAGATTAGTTTTTGGCTTAGACTTTTAGTTTCGGAGATATAAAGGCTCAAAGTCGCTATTTTGGAAAAAAAGTAGCGTGTTCCGGGGGACTGGGTCCCAGGAACGTGTGTATTTATTTTTACTATAAAAACTATTACATTTGGATAAATCATCTTGAAAAGTCGGCTATTTCTTGAGGAAAAAAACACATTTTTGAACTCAAACACATTTTTGAGTGTGTAAAGTAACCCTTCTAGTGGTTTGCATCGTCAATCGTGGAATATAGACGAAGGAATGGATTTAAATGCGATTTCAAAGTCGATCGTGGAGACGACCATGACACTTGCAGTAACTTATGTCTATAAATTCTGGGACATAGATGCCTCTTCTGGCGAACCAATTGCTTATAAAATTCTTTCGTATAGTATCAAATAAAGAAAGAAGAAATAAATGAACGAATGCAAGGGTTAAAAGTTTGTTGGAAGGAACTTAAACCTTTTACTGCATTGTATAGTCTTCATGCCTTCATGGACATGGGAATCGGTTGCATTTCATTTCTGATTTCTACACCTGCTTTAAAGTTGGTTCTCACTTTAGCAAGGAAGCTTGTTTCCCTACAAATTTTACATCCAAATTTACCCAAAATTTGGACATTTTCAAGAATAATAACTGGTTAACTGCAACTGGCCAACCCACAATCTAATGAAATTGGCCCCCATGTATATTCTCACAGAACCTTTCATAGGAAGATTGATTGATTGATAGATGATCAATACACAGATATCATAAACTGGATATATATATATAGATATATGGAATTATTGTGACAACACTAAACATTAATTGCCACATAAATAGGCTTAGAATAATATTCATCTTTTGAGAATGTTTTAGTGGGGAAACATATCTAATTTAATAAATAGCCATAAGGCCAGTATGTGATCTGTAAAACATCATACTTTCTATTACAGTAGCTTTGCCTGTGTGGGCAGAGCAAACATGCTTCAACTTTCACATTAGATGTCTGGTGTGAGAGTGATGTTTGCTTTACTCACAGTGTACACACATCCAACTTTCTTGGCATGCCCACATAGCTGATTTAAGTGACTCAGAAAGGTGCTTCTCTGTGCAAGTAAAATGACTTTCTCTCCATGGAGGGAAATGGATGTTGACCCCCTCCCCTACCAGATGTCCTTGCACATTTTATAAGTGGAATCTCTCCTTCCAGATGGGTAAAGTTCCTCCATAGTGGGAGTCTGGCTCTTTTCTAGGTAACCCATTACCCAAAAAGCAGCTAAGGTTTAGCCAATCCAATCAAGCGCAGTTAACCCATTAATTGGCAGTACTCTACCACTGATGAGTAAAATTTGCCAATTAATGGGTTAAGCCAATCCAATCAAGGGGCTGAGCTATTAAAAGTGCACTTGCCCCCAAGAGACAGTAGAGTCACAATACAACATATATTGATAAAGATGTTTAATAAATATTTAATTAAAAATGTTAATTCATCTTTCACTGATGGTTCCAGTTTACTTCACTGATAATCTAGATGAAATGACAAACAAATAGTTTAATGGGCTATACAATTTTGAAGTGTATATCTCTATTCAGGGAATTTTTTCTTAGCCTCCCTAAGGTTCTTCAACATAGGTGGCTAACAAACCAAGGCCTAACCGCAGAAATGCCTGATACTCAGGTTAAGGTGGTTCCACTAGTGGGACAGTGCAGCACTTGGTGATCAACTTTGTGCCAAATACATGTATCAATCAAACATATAGCATCAGTATCTCACTGTCATATAAAACATTTGACATTGACCACATGTGTAGGATAATACAAGACACTGAAAGTCCACATATAAAGTAGGTTGAAATCTAAAAGTAGAATGGCCTATTAATTTATATTAGTTATATACCATAAAGGCATTAAAGTTGTGATAATTTTCACATTGAAACATATATGATATATTATTCTATAACAGCAGTATGTAATCTCTCAGAGGTAGAAGCACTTCAATCGATTTGTGTGCCAACAAACACGGTCCGTTGTACACCGTTGTATACTAAGCAAATAATATGCACATTTAGGTGGCATGATTCAACGTTAAATATCCAAAGTTCATACGCGCGAATAGACATCATTGCATTTGTTAAAATCACAGCTTACCTGTATGTTGATTCCTGTCCTATGTTGGGACAACTGGGTACATTTGTCTTTGTTTATAGGTCGATAACTATGGCCTGTATTTGCCACCAATGTCTCAGATCGATGAGTTTCGGTGTCCTCTTTTCTATCGGTTTAAAGCCGCAATAGGTGATTTATCATCCAAAAAAGGTGTAAGATAGCTAGATATATTACTGTTGGTACTTTCTGTGTAATATCACGCACAAACGAAACATCGTTTAGACAAAATATGCAAAAAAAACACAATACATCGATATCTTCGCCATATATTTCTTAGTTGTTTATCAAAGTTGGGTTCCTGGGATCCAGGCCCCTTGGTGATATTTTGGTCGCGCTACTTTTTTTCAGAAAATGCCAAAATTTGCCTGTTTGAGCCTTTATATCTCCGAAACTAAAAGTCTAAGCCAAAAACTAATCTAGAACTTACTAACTAACTTTTCATGCCTTATCCGAATCAATAAAAACCCATTTTGGGTTTATAAGCACTTTAAAATTTGGTATTGGACCACCTTAAACTTGTTCCCGAACGACGTGAAATATAGCATTTTCATGCCGCAAATTCGTCGTAATTTAATCCATCAAGCGCTGAGATATAGCTCTTAAACTAGCGTAAACAAGCAAAACATTGCTCGTTATTTCGGTTCTTGTTGCCATTTTACATTCTTGAGTTGTTACTAGGTTACCAGGGTCTCTACCGCTGTCTTATTTTCAAATTTTGCTCGTAGGTTCACGAAAAATAGCGCTATTTGGCGCGGCAAATTTAATATTTTGGCTTGCGTTGGCAACAAAATAATAATCGTTCTGGAATTTTAATGATAAATTAAGAGACTGTTGCTGGTATTTGCGTGTGTTTTGTTTGATTATAAATAGTATTTTGTATAATAATAGTTTAATATTGCTTTTATAATGTCGGATGTTCCACCGTTGGGGCTTATTTGCAATTGAAATTTTCAAAATTGTCAAGATCCTCATCAGAATTATCTTCTGGATATAATTCTCTCAACCACGCAGTATTTTCCAGGTTTTTATTGCTCTCACCTATAAAATCCGCCGTACTCAAATTGTTCAATTCCTTATAGAAACGAACCGCCGTCTTGACAAAAAAACCCAAAATAAAACCGCCGTCTTGACTTTTTCCGATGAAATCTGAAATTACGAGCCCGCAAGTCAAGCCGCTGGCTGACCTCGATTTCTAGTCATGTCTTTATATTAAGACAACAAATATTTACCTTAAATCAAAAGGGCACCGTTGCACCCCTGTCCCCAGTTCCAGCGTCCCTACATAATCGTATCTTGAACGAGGGATAGTCTATTTGACGCGGGTCGTGGGTTATCTTAGACTGGCGAAGATACAATTAGAAATGCTAACTTGCAATTAGAAATTGGTCGGTCTCCACAGTCAATTTTACAATTTGTTCAAACCGAAAGCAAAAAGTGTGGGTGTGGAGGATACTGCGGGGGGAGGGGGGGCATAAAGTGTGGGTGTGGAGGATACTGCGGGGGGGGGGGTAGTAAGTTCGTAGGATTGGCCCAAAAATAAGTAAGCCGAGGATTCTAGATTTAAAATTTTCTGGGGAGAACGCCTGCTGACAATTATTGCGCCTTCGGCTCTCAACCTTCCCTTGCCACATTTCGCACCCTGGAGCTGCCATTGATGGAACAAAATACACTCTATTCAAGTAATTTCTTTTTATTATTGGCAGAATTTGGGGCAGAATCGACTTTTTTGCAGTGATGAAAGCAGCAGCATTGGTTCATATAATTGAAATATAGTTTATAAGAACAGTAGTGAAAATGTACTAAATAAATCATCATACTGGTAGCTAAATCAGTCCCACCAAAATTTATTAACTTGCCGACAGCATAGAAGAATCTTCTTGACGCCTTCCTTCGCTTCATAATCAAATGGTTTTAATTTAAAAGATTTACATTTATTTGATGTAATTTTGACGTACCCATGCAGCAGCATTAATTACACGCGCCCCGGAATTAGTTTTCCGCTCCCTCGGAAGTTTTTCTCGCGCCTGTTTTGTCGAACCTGCGCCACATTCGTTGTATCAACGCCTGTCTAAGATGACCCCCGACACGCGCCAAATAGACTATTCCATCTTGAATATATTTCTAAATTGTCTTTAAAGTGTGTTTTTTTTCAGGCCTTTATGCTAATATTTATGCTTCACACCGCTAAAATAGCGTAAACGCCGGTACAACCAGTGCTGTGAGTACTCGTTTCAATTGTAACGTGTTACAGGCTATTCGTTACATTTAATTACATTTTTAAAAAGGAACGGAAAATGGTAATTAATAAATTACAAAACAAGGCAACACATTCCTTTAGCAGAGAAAAATTACAAATTCCTTTTCTGAAAACATTCGTAGATGAAATAAATGCTATTCACCATCGAGTGAAAGATGTATGGAGAAGAATCTCTGTGGCCATCTTTGTCTCAGCGCTTTCACCTTTCAGAATTAGTATTTACAACAATTTACAACGCAAATTTCTCTGTGGAAGTAGCGATTTTGGTTAACGTTGAGCCTGGCATATTTTTATTTCTGGTGTGAGACGTTTATTTGGCACCAGCTCCACATTACAAAATGCAATCTGTAATTAATTACTTTTTGAGGAGGTAATTTTGTAATTGTAATTAGTTACTTTTGAAAAGAAGTAATTACAATTAGGAATTAATTACCTTTTGAAGCAAGTAATTATAAAGTAATTAGCAGTAATTTTGCAGCTCTGGGTACAGCATACTCGAATTATTAAGCAATCGTATGGCTGCTATTTTGCGCAATATGTTTCTGAAGTGTTTTTATGCGTTAGTTTCCTGCTTGCCCTCGACCATCCTCGAGTTTGCCAAGATGCGGTGCACGCACAGCAAGTGTGTTGATGCATGGCTTCGGCAACACTTTCCTTGTGATAGTAACTTCTAGTATTAAAAGTTAATGCGAAATTAGAATTGATGGCTGCGGTGTATGTTCTAATTTTCGATCATGGCACATCTTAGGCTTTGCAACTTTATCATCATTGTAATTCATGCAGCAAGATATAAATGCAGCCAATTCGCCAGAATAAAAAAGATGGCGCCGCGCGTTGGGTTATGTGTAGGTCGACATGTTTCAGATATTCTGTCATTTCTGTGATTTTACGAGTGAGTTAAGTTTTGACAAAATACTTTTATAAAACACACCGAAAGCAAAACTAGCGATAAATGATGAAGGCACGGTATCTTAGCTGTCTTCTGACAACTTCTTGTGTGCTATAATGCTTGAAAACAACTAAAAATAGCCAAAGTTTTCTAACTAAAACATAAAAAAATAACACGCATGCATTAACACTTTTCCTTAAAACATGAAAACTGTTATGATTTGCACAAAAAAAACGTAACACAAACAAAGAACAATAGCTTTGCTATACTTTCAAGTACATGTTGGATGAAATGTAGATGAAATCGTTGAATAAATACTTTGTTTGTCAAAATGTTCGCTGTGGTTTGCATCTGCGATTTCAGACTTGCTATTCGGAATATCTTCGGATATTCGGATTACTTCGGACTTTGCATTTCTTTTACTTTGAATTGGTAATGAATCGGAAAGAAATCCGCATATACACGAAGACATTCCGAATAACATCACGAGGATCGCGGATGTAAAGAGCGAAAATGTTTGACGAAAGTATTTCTGTCCGAAAAACTTCTTGAAAGTATAGTAAAACTTTGTTCTTTCTTTGTGTTGAGTTTTTCTGTGTAATTCGCAAGAGCTTTCAATGTTTTAAGCGAAAGTTTGATTCATGCGTGTTACTAGTTGTTGTCTAAAGTTTGGAAACATTTCGTTATTTTAGTTGTTTCTAAACGTTTTAACACACAAAAATATGTAAAAACGTAGCAAAGCTATTGTTCTTTGTTTGTGTTACGTTTTCTTGTGCGATTGATAATAGTTTTCATGTTTTAAGGAAAAGTAATTTTTTTTATGTTTTAGTTACAAAACTTTGGCTATTTTTAGTTGTTTTCAAGCATTATAGCACACAATCCCCGTTAGAATTACTCACCGCGAAAATCTCCGCAACAGTGAAACAGTCCACGCCTATAACAATATATTAATCCCATTATATGCCAGTAAGAACCACACTAGCAGTAATAGGTGTAGTGCCCCATTAAACCCAAGCGATGAGATATCAGTTCCCTCCAGCCTCAACATTGCCCATTTAAATGTTCGCTCGTTAAGAAATATCGTTCACCTTACTGAGGTCAAGGAACTAGTAAAGTTAAACAATATCGATGTCCTCACAATTTCCGAAACGTGGTTAAATTCCTCAGTAACGAACCGTGAGATTGCAATTGACGATTATAAGCTTCATAGACTTGACCGATTACACAAGAAAGGCGGGGGCGTCTGTGCGTATATCAAGAAGAACATTAAAGCAGTTGTCTTAAAAGATTTATCGGAAGTGTCAGTCTCTAACTCTCATCAACTATGGATAAATCTTCAATGCCAAAAAAACAAATCAATAATAATTTGTGTAACCTACCGACCACCTGACACTCCTCTAAATTGTTTCGAAGATTTACTTAAGCCAAACTATGTTCAGGCTCTAACTTTGAATAAACAGATTTTGGTGCTCGGAGACTTAAACTGCAACATGCTGGATAACGGTCAAGAATGGAGAGCACTAACAAATGTCTCTACAGAATTAAATCTCACACAGATTATTAAAACGCCAACTAGAATCACGGCTACGTCCCAAACGCTGATCGATGTTATTCTAGTCTCATCCACAGCACTTGTTATTGAAAGTGGTGTTATTAACACTTCTATCAGCGACCACTTACCTGTGTACGTCCTACTAAAGTTAAAGGCCCCAAAGATGCCAGAATGTTATATTACAACCAGGAGTTATAAAAATTATAATCCCTTACTATTTTCCTCCGAACTTCTCACTAAATCGGATCGCCTGTTATCCATATTATCCAACACCGATGTTAACACGGAACTCGAAACCTTCAAAGATGTTCTTCACTCAACCCTCGACGTGCATGCACCGTTAAAAACCTTCAAAATTCGAAATCGATCCTGTCCATATGTCACCAACGAAATAAAAGAACTCATGAAGTCTCGGGATCTACACCTCCGTCGGTTCCAACTGACACGTGATGAAGGTGATTGGGTAGTTTACAAAGAATATCGCAATAACGTAAAAACTAAAATTAAAGCCGCAGCGAAGGACCACACCCTTAACGAAGTAAGAGAGCATAAACACAATTCGAGATCCCTATGGAAAGTAATCAATAATATAATTCCTTCAAAGGAAAAGGAAACGCAAATTTATAGTAAAGATCCAAAAACAGTTGCAGAAGATTTCAACCTTTTCTTTACTTCTGTGGGACGAAATGCTGCTGCGACAGCCGAAAGCTTAGCCAAAGACAACAATGTCACACTTTCAAATCCTCTCTCAAATGTAATTACCTATCCATCTGATCAACTGTTCAATTTCAAATCCGTCACTTGTACAGAGGTTCAACGCATTATCATGGCTATGCCAAGTAATAAGTCACCAGGACCAGATCAAATAGGCATGCGTGTTATCAAAGACTGTCTTCCAATTATACTGGGTCCTCTTACGCATATAATAAATTGCTCTTTAATGACAAGCACATTCCCTGACCTATGGAAGATATCCGAAGTTATACCACTATTAAAAGAAGGAAACCACGAGATTGCCTCAAATAATCGGCCTCTCTCACTACTCGAGGTAGTTTCAAAGGTTTGCGAAAAAGTCGCCCCAATTTAATTTAGTTCATACCTCAAGGAATTCAATCGCATATCGTCACATCAAAGCGGGAACAGGAGTTTTCACTCTACAGAAACTTTGAACATATTTGTTACTGACACCATGTTGGACGCCATTGACAAGAAAAAACTAACGGCACTAATTTTATTGGATTTATCCAAAGCGTTCGATAGTGTCAGTCATTCAATTTTATTACACAAATTGAGTTGTATTGGCGCATCACCCGAAGCTGTTAAATGGTTCCAAAACTACTTATCAGGCAGATCCCAATACGTGCGCATTGGATCTACCAAATCATCAACTCGCCCGATTACTCATGGTGTACCACAAGGCGCAATATTATCACCACTTCTGTTTTGCATCTATATTAACGATCTACCTGGGAGCATCCAATCGTGTAATCTGGATTCATACGTGGACGACTCAAAGCTTTATAAATCGTTCTTCATCCACGACTTGGAGCAGACAACTATCAATTTAGAGGCAGACCTGCAAAGAGCAGCCAAGTGGTGTTTGGAACACCAATTACTGATAAATCCAGATAAAACTAAATTCCTTGTAGTTGGTTCCAGACCCATGTTACAGAATGTACCTACAGGAATGTCGCTAACATTTTTAGGAAAGACAATAAGACCTGTTTTGTTAGCTAAGGATTTGGGAATCAATTTGGATTCGTACCTATCCTACGACGACCACATATCTAAACTCGTTTCGTCATGTATGAGAAAACTGTGTCAAATAAATCGCGTGAAGGATAGTTTTGACAATGAAACGTTAAAATTAGTAATTGAAACACTTGTAATTAGCAAGCTCTTGTACTGTTCCACAGTGTGGTCCAACACGTCATCTAATAATATCAATAAACTTCAATCAGTACAGAACTTCGCGTGCAGAATCATAACAAAAACAAGAAAGTTTGATCACGTTACCCCAGCGTTACGTGAACTAAATTGGTTGCCAGTGGAAAAGTTATTATTGTACAGGGATACGGTAATGGCCTACAAGTGCTTTAACAGACTTGCACCAGACTACCTAGTAGATAAATTTGCAAAGCGTTCCGACATACATGATCGCTCGACACGAAACCATAACCTCTTGGACATCCCTCTGTATAAAACTGCTACAGGACAAAGAACATTTAACTACCGAGGAGTGAAAATTTGGAATAATTTAGATGACAAACTAAAAAATATTACATTAATAACAACTTTTAAGAAAGAACTTAGAGATTTTTTACTAAAAGAATCTTATTAAATACATTTAATATTTCAAAACACTTCGAACATATTTTAACTGTTTTAAATAAGAACATGTACATATTTATATATTTACATTCATATTCATTGTAACATAAATAGTTTTTGAAATAATTTATACTAGAAATAATTTATACTAGAAATTTCAATTGATGTAATGTAGTGCTGAAAAGCCCTTAGGGGAGTACACAATAAATATCTATCTATCTATCTATCTACAAGAAGTTGTCAGAAGACAGCTAAGATATCGTCCCTTCATCATTTATCGTTAGTTTTGCTTTCGGCGTGTTTTTATTAAAGTATTTTGTGAAAAGTTAAGTCACTCGTAAAATCACACAAATGACAGAATATCTGAAACATGGCGATCCACCCATAATCCAACGCGCGGCGCCATCTTTTTTTGTTATGGCAAATTTACTGATCATGACATTTTTTGCCATAATCATAATATTATGAAGCTATATATATGTGATCAAGCTGCAGAGATCTTCTGGCCTTGAAACAATACGGTATATACGGACTAATGTGATCAAGCTGCAGAGATTTTCTGGCCTCAAAACAATGATCAACCTTTGGACTCAAATAAGTCAAATATATCACAAGCTGCGCAATACGGGACATATTAAATATATCTAGACATATAGTTCCCGAATTTTTGTGTTATCAGATGGCAGTAAAATAAATTATATTTATGAATTTTATTTAAGGATTAAAGCACTCTGTGAGTGCATTATCGGGATTTACAAGCACGAGTTTACGAACAAGGAACGAGAGTTTCATACTGCACGAGACGCAGTCGAGTGCAGTATTAAACTTCGAGTTACTTGTTCGTGAACAAGTGCTTATAAATCACGATAATGCACGAACAAAGAGTGCTTTAAACGTTTTAATATTCAATTTGAGTAAACGCTTTGACGGTATTTTTTATTTATGAATTATGAGCAAAAACATTCTATAAACTTTGTGTTGAACTAACTGTTCACTAGTTCCTTGTTTAGTTTTGATAATATTCAAAAGTGTTTTTAGAATATTTTAAAATAACAAATTATAGCTTTTATGTAAGAAACAACCTTGTTCTTGTTTTGAATCTGTCTGCCGAATTACGAATATATTTTCAACCGGCTTCGCCGCTTCGCCGCTCATTCACAACTTATATTCCGTAAATTCGTAAAATAAACTTTATAAACAACACATGTTTATATTTAAATACGAAATTATTTTAGAAATTTGACCATTGTCTTCGGTTTAAAATAAACGAAATCTCATAAAATTTTGCATTCGTGAATTCGGGCGCCATCTTGCCGTGCTGATATAAATGATATAAACTATAACGGCACGGCCGTGCGTTGTTGCTATATAAAATGCACACACGTGGTACAAATTGACCAATAAGAACGCGAGTTTACGAAAATTGAATATTAACTTGGTTTAAAAACGAAATATAATGCAATCGATTAAATGTTCACCATGCATGAAAGATCATAGGCTGCCCATATAAAAGCATGCTCAATGACGAAAATAATTTTGGAGCTATCTGTCAATAATGCCTGGACGTAGGGAAGGATTCGCCTGTTTTGAAACAGAGCGCTTATCTAAAATCTTGCTTAGCCTACTAGCTTCAATGCGTTGTCTCATTATTTTAAATCTATATCGTCTAAAAAAATATTACTTATAAAAGCAAGGCTTTGTCGGTAAAATATCATGACCCTCTTCTGAACTAAGCCATTCTTCCCTACTCTTCCCTTTTTTATGTGAAAAAAGGCATTGGTTTGTGCCATTTCTATATGTATCAATAATAATAATAAAACTAACATATATAATAAAACAATGGTTATTATTATTATTTGGTGCAGTTTGACCTTGACCCGCCTTCTTATCAACAAATTACTGCTGCCATCCGTAAAATGAAAGCATCTGGCTCTCCGTGTCCTCTCGATCAAATCTCAATTATATGCTTTAAACGATGTCCTTACTTAAGAACATATTTAACTGAACTAATACGCGCTGTCTGGCTTTCAGGATCTATTCCGAGTGAATGGAAAAGAGCATGCACTATACTCATTTATAAAAAAGGTAACACAAGTATTCCCTCAAATTTCCGACCTGTCACACTTGAATCTATACCGCTTAAAGTATTTACCTCCTGTCTTCGTAATGTAATGTACTCCTTCCTCACCGCTACTGGTAATAACTTTATAGAACATAATATACAAAAAGGCTTCACACCTAATCTGTCTGGCACTCTTGAACATACTGCACAAATGGCCTATATTATAAACAAAGCTCGGCTCAAACAACGTTCACTTGTCGTCACACTACTTGACCTCAAGAATGCCTTTGGTGAAGTTCATCACAACTTAATCCAATCTGTCCTTGGTTATCATCACATTCCTAATCACATAAACAATATTATAAAAAGTCTATACACTGATTTCAAGACTTCTATTATTACTTCTGAGTTCCGTACCCCTTTTATACCTGTTGGTCATGGAGTATTACAAAGTGACTGTCTCAGTCCTTTACTATTTAATATGTGTTTTAACACTTACATCCAACATATTAAAGACGAAAAGTATCGTCAGTTTGATTTCTCTCTCCAATTCCTAAACCCCATCCACTGGTTTCAGTTTGCCGATGACGCTGCAGTTATTACTGGTCAGGAGTCTGAAAATCAACATCTCCTTAATCGATTCTCTATCTGGTGCCAATGGTCCAACATGTTTATTAGAGTTGAGAAATGTAGTACTTTCGGTATCAAGAAAATTCTAACAAAATCTGTGCAATATCTGCCGAAGCTGTTTATCAATAAGCATGTCATACCAACCACTAAAATCGGGGAATCATTTGAATATTTGGGACGATTCTTTGACTTTGATATGTCCAATCAAGAACATAAATCTAAACTACTCTCTCTGATACAAGAATTGATGTCTGATATAGATCTTAAACCTCTGCATCCGAAAAATAAACTTCTTCTTTACAGTCGCTATGATTTGTCTAAACTCTCCTGGCCTTTACCGTTGCTGCTATATCTAAAACTTGGGTCATTGAAAATGTTGACTCTCTGGTAAACAATTACATTCGTAAATGGCTAGAAGTACCTATATCTGGAACACTTACTAACGTCTATCTAACACGCAACAAGTTTGGTTTAAACATCCTATACCTGCATCCGTCAAATTTATTCAGTGTCAGACGCAACGTTGTTCTACGCAACGCCTTAAAAACATCTCCAAACGATTCTATAAAAGAACTCTGGAAGTCAACTAATACTCATACTAACATCCAATACGATAGCTACAACTCAACCAAGGAAGTTTTAAAGAAATTTCATTCTGTCCAAGAGGATAAACTTAGAGACCACTTGACATGCCAAGGTTCCTTTTTTAAAAATGTTTCCAAATTCTCCCTGTCACAACTTAACGCGATATGGTCTTAATCCCAATCAAAACTGCCAAAGAATATTTTTAATTTCACAATTCGCTATATACATAAACAACACTCTCCCTACTCGAAAGAACCTAAATAGATGGGGTATCTCATCAAGTTCTGACTGCTCATTCTGTTTACAGCCTGAAACCCTTCTACACGTTGTTGCCGGTTGTCAACATTACTTGGATCGATTTACATGGAGACACGATTCAGTACTGAATTTTATTGCAAAAACTTTTCAAACTATAAACGCGTGTAAACTATTTGTTGACCTCCCTGGATTTGACAGCCTCTCGATTATAACAGGAGACGAATATCGTCCAGATTTACTTCTTTCCACCTCAGACAAACACCTCTATATTGTTGGACTCACCGTAGGATTTGAATCAAACCTCTCAAACAACGTTAAACGCAAGAAAGCAAAATACAAAGACCTGATAAGAGAACAAAATAGAAACTTTTCAACTGTGAAATTTGTAAATCTGTCTATCAACTCACTTGGTGTGTTTGACAAAGAATGCCATACCTTCATTGAAATGTTGAATGATTTAGGACTCGACAACCAACACCAACAATACTGCATAAGAAGAATGATATCCATAGCCATCCAAACTTCGTATTATATTTTTTGTCGTAGAAATAAAGAATGGACTAATCCTGAACTAATGAATATTTAGATTATCCGTATTTCCTTTGAATATCAATAATATATATATATACAAGTAGCCAATTGTAAGTTACCTATAGAAGTGAGATTTACAATTGTATATCTCTAAGAAAAAAGTTATATCAATAAAGTTTTCATTATTATTATTATTATTATTATTATTATTATTATTATTATTATTATTACGAGCAGAGCCGTTCGGACGTACTCTGTACATGTCTAAAGTTTCACCGCAAATTTATTACTTGAATCACAAATTATTTTAGAAATTAACACCAGTAAAGATTTTAATCATGATTCGTTCCAGTTTTATCGCTATGTCATTGATTTGTGTCGTTTGTTCGTTCTGTGGGAAAGATTTCGTCACGCTTGGTCGTCACTCATGGCGATGTAAATAGCGAGTTCATCATCAAGCAGAACAAGATCACTCTGCTGAAAATACAGCAAAGCAAACGCCCGTCATGAATTCTCCTAATGTCATCATCTCAAGCCGTACTGCAGTGAAGTGTTGCTGTGGTAAAATATGTAAAGGTGCGCGAGGTCTTAAGATGCATCAGCGTAGTTGTAGAGTTATACATGGACTAAACAATGAATTATGTACAGACCTAGAAGAACAAGACAATCTTGACGCGGAAAATATCAATGAAATGAATCAAACAATTAATAACGAAGCACCTACAGTTAACGAACAAAATATTCCAGCTTTAAAGAAAGGTATTAAACTTCCTAAAAGTAATTCTGAATGGTCAACGGCAAACGAATATTTCAAAATTGCTCTTCAATCCAATCAACCAATCACATCGCAAGATTTAGATTCAAACATAAAGCTATTAAATAACATCATATATGAATATTTTGGTAAAAACTTTGGTTACACTGATTCAGTGCCTGACAATTCTCTAGTAAATAAATATAAAGAGTATACTGTGAAAGATTTAAAGAAAGCTCTGAAAACCCTCAAGTCTACAAATAGCGAACCTGATGAAATTAAATATGTGTCGCATATATTGCGTGATAAGCTTCGCCCAAATAATAACAACAGCCAGTCTGGTGAGACAAGTCTAGACAACAACCAAACACTTAATCATGACAAGTATATCGGGAAAATTTTTTGGGGTTATGTCAAAAACATTCTAAATACAAAAGACGCTTCACTTCCATCTTTCAACATGACAGAATGCCTTTCATACTTCACTAAAACTCTCGCTGCAATTCATCCAAATAAATTGTTCAATATTCCCAGCTGGATTCCTGTGTTATCTGACCCTGAAGTTCAATTTGACCTCGACCCTCCATCGTATCAACAAGTCACAATTATAATCCGTAAAATGAAGGCATCTGGTTCTCCAAGCCCCCTTGATCAGCTCTCTATATATTATATGTTTTAAACGCTGTCCTTTCCTTAGAACTTACTTAACTGACCTTATACGTGCTGTTTGGTTATCCGGAACAATTCCCTCAGAATGGAAAAAAGCTTGTACGATACTCATTCATAAAAAAGGAGATAATAATGTCCCATCAAATTTCCAACCCATCACACTGAAGAGCATACCATTGAAAGTATTTACTTCTTGTCTACGTAACGCAATGTACTCCTTCCTAACCGCTAATAACTTTACAGAACATAATATACAAAAAGGATTCACACCTAACCTGTCTGGTACTCTAGAACACACTGCGCAAATGGCTAACATTATTAATAAAGCACGGATCAAACAACGCTCTGTTGTCATCACTCTACTTGACCTCAAGAATGCTTTTGGCGAAGTTCATCACAATCTAATCACATCCGTACTTGACTACCATCATATCCCGGAACACATTATATTTATTATTAACAGCTTATATACTGATTTTAAAACTTCAATAATTACATCTGAATTCCGTACCCCCTTCATATCAGTTGGTCGTGGCGTGCTGCAAGGTGATTGTCTTAGTCCTCTTCTGTTCAATATGTGTTTTAACACCTTTATCCAACATATAAAGGCTGAAAAATATCGTCAATTTGGATTCTCCTTCCAGTTTCTCAATCCCATCCACTGGTTTCAATTTGCTGATGACGCTGCCGTAATAAGTAGTCAAGAATCGGAAAATCAACATCTTCTGAACCGATTCTCTATTTGGTGTCAATGGTCCAACATGATAATTCGGGTTGATAAATGTAGTACCTTTGGCGTCAAAAAAGCTCTGACAAAATCAATCCAATATCTACCAAAACTCCTCATTAGTAACAAACTAATTCCAGCGATCAATATTGGTGATAGTTTTCAATATTTGGGAAGATACTTTAATTTCAACATGTCTGATGAACAACATAAGTCTGAACTAACCTCTCTCGTCGACGAACTAATGACTGATATTGATTCTAAACCACTTCATCCAAAAAATAAAATATTCCTTTATAGTCGTTATGTTTTATCTAAATTATCCTGGCATTTTACTGTTACTAGTCTGTCGAAAACTTGGGTCACCGAAAATATTGATTCTAAAGTGAACAGTTATATTCGTAAATGGCTTGAAATACCCATATCTGGAACACTTAGCACTGTATTTCTAACTCGAAACAAATTTGACCTCAATATTTGTCCTCCGTCCATCAAATTCATCCAATGCCAAACCGTTCTCCGCACAGCTCTTAAAACATCTCCAAACCACGAAATCAATCAACTTTGGAAGTCAACTAGCAACAACAAAAATATTCAGTATGATGTCTATGACTCCACAAAACAAGTTCTTAAGGACTTTCGCTCTGGAGAAGAGGATAGACTTCTCAATCATTTAACCTGTCAAGGCTCTTTCTTCAGTAATATTACAAAGTTCTCTCTTTCACAGCTGACGAAAATGTGGTGTGCATCCCAATCAAATCTGCCGAAAAATATATTTAATTTTACCGTACGATACATAAATAACTCTCTTCCAACGCGCCAAAACCTTGCAAGATGGGGTATATTACCAACGTCAGACTGTTCCCATTGCCTAGCCCCTGAAACACTTTTACATGTGGTTGCGGGTTGCCAGTCGTATCTGGAACGATTCACGTGGAGGCATGATTCTATTTTAAACTTCCTTGCGACGAACCTACTGACCGTCAGCGGCTCATGTCTTTATGTGGATCTTCCAAGTTATAAAAGCCCATCCATCATTACTGGTGACACCTACCGTCCAGATTTGCTTCTATCAACATCAAGTGGATGTCTCTACATTGTTGAACTAACTGTTGGTTTCGAATCAAATCTCCAAAATAACGTTAAACGCAAAAAATGTAAATATTTAGAATTAATTAGGGAACAACGTAAACATTTTAAATCAGTTAAATTTATAAATCTATCGATTAGCTCTCTTGGTGTCTTTGCAAACGAATGTTCAACATTCATAGAAATGCTCAAAGATCTTGACTTTGAAAAGAACCACCAAAAATTATGCATCAAACGAATGACGACGATTGCGATCTGGGGCCGGTTGTTCAAAAGCCGGTTAACGCTAACCCAGGGTTAAATTTGCCTAACCTAGGTTTAAATTTTAACCTTAGGTTTGTTTGCGTTGTTCAAAGCTAGATTAACCGTAACCTAGGGTTAAACAGTGTGTTAAATTTAACCCACCTCGCTAGGTGGGTTAACTTGCTAATCGGCCGATTAACTCGTAAAAATGGACGTCGAAAGGAGTGGAAAACACGTAAACACACAAAAATCTCGGCGAAACAAAGAGTGTACAAAGATTTTATGGATGAAAACCAACCTCAAACAGTAAATTCTAAGTCTTAATATTATTGAGATTCTTATTCGTCCTGTACGAGCCCATTGAGTTGCTTTACCTATACATGCTGGCGTTAAATTTTACGAGCATTAAAGACACAACAATTTAGATTGTCATAGTCTAAGCGTGGACATCATAGTTAATACTGTAGACTACGTCGATCTTCGGCCAAGTTTACAATAGAAGTGCTACGCCTATAGCTATAAATGGTTTTCAAAATATAGTTTTCTGTTTGGCATAAAGCCGTAAACATGATATTATACAATGAAGTAAAACGAATTACCTCACGAAAGCTTTGAAATGCCATCTTTCAATATTGCCACCAAAAACAACTTGCTGTTTGTACGCCTTCGGGTTTGTTCGAAAAATATATTTACTCAGAACCCTTTTTCTTTTGCCAAACAATTCGGTTGCCAGCAGTTTTAATTTACAAGTTCCCATTTGCTTTTCTTGAACATCACAAGTTTTTGCACATCTTAAATGCCTGCAGACTCAGTGTATTACTAACAAACATTGTTTTTGAAAGCTGTAAAACAACTTTGCTTTGGCTTCTTTTTTCTATTTTCATGTTTTGTTAGGATCTTCTGCAATACGCATGCGTTGACAATTGTTTTTCAACTTCAAAAAAATGGAATTTCATTTGATTGGCTGCCATAAGTCTAATTTTGTTCTCAAATTTAATTATTCAAGCACTGCCTAAAATTCCAAAATTTATGGCTTATGATGAGCAAATTTAATTTTATATGTTCTATTTCTCATTTGTTTGGTCTATATAAACGGTTTTGATCAAGTATTATTTTATCTCGGAACTTTCTAAAATGCTGAAATTCATGTCTGAATAGTCCAATTTCAGTTGCTTCATGTCTTTGACGCACGCTTTTCAGCCAATCAAAAACGTTCTTATATTAGATATATATTTAACCCAGGGTTAACTAATCGCACCGCTAACCGACCTTTGAACAACGCCAAATTAACCCAGGATTAGCTAACCCAGGGTTAAGGATTTTTAACCCTGGGTTAGCGCTAATCCAGGGTTAAGTTAACCGGCTTTTGAACAACCGGCCCCAGAACAACATATTATATATTTTGTTGTCGAAATAAGGAATGGACAAATCCAGAATTTTTAACATTTTGAAATTTGTGCTGTGTATTTGTTATATGTTATGTTGTGTATATATAGTATTATAGTCATTATTGATTCAAGTAGCCGGTTGTAAATTACCTTATATAAGTGAGATTTACAATTGTATATATAATCTAAAAAATTCATTAATAAAGTTACCATTAATAATGCTGGGAGTTGGAAATTTTACCATTTGTATCCTCATATATCCACTTTACAGCAAAGGATTCTTGCAACTTCCCTAAACACTAGTCAACGCGATTGGTCGCATGCAGATCTTCAACAAGGTTACAGGGCGTGATTTTTGCAATCCCCGTTATCCTGTACTTTCTCCAAATCGAGGGGAAAGTTTTAGATCGTTGAAAATTTCGTTTGACGGTATTGCAAAGTTATTCGCGAAGATTTTCAAAATTTTCGTAAAAGGATCATAGGCGATTTGTTGATATTAATTTTATGCAATTTTTCACGGACTTCTTCAACACTTATTAGTTATTAGTGTTAAGTTTTCTGGGCATTGCAGATCCAGCCATTCATCCTTAACTTTCGAATAATCATTTGTTAAGTTGGCAAATAACTCGTTTATATGGTTGCAGACCACTTATCATTAATCTGGTGTCCAGTTTCCGGATTCAAAATTGTTACCCTAGTATTCTTTTTACCAATTAAACTAATTAATTACATTAATTACATTAATTATTAATTATTAATTTGTTTCCACCAGGCTTTAGGACATGATTTCAGTTTAGGACAAACCTTGTTCTCATAAAACCTCGATTTAGCTTTCCGTATCTCGGCCGAAACTAGTCTTCTGAAGAGTTTGAAGCGCTCGTTGTCCTTATTTCTGAAAGCTCTGTCTCTCTTACCCATTAAACGCTTAATTTTTTGTGTAATAAACGGTTTATCTTTGTCATACACTTTGATTGTTTTTTCTGGAAAGTACTCATTGATCAATCCCTCAGTAATTCGAAGAAAACCGTCCACTTTATTGTTAACATTTGTGGTAGTAAAAACTGGGGACCAATCGTAGTTTTCCAGCGCGGTGCAAAAAAGGTCTAACTGTTGATGCCTAATTGGTCTTACATTGACTTTAGTCTTGTTTCCTTTTTTTGTAATGAGACATTTAGAATTCCATTTAATTACATTATAGTCAGACGTAGCGAGGGGAGCCCAAGTTTCTGGATTCTCATAAGAGTCAGCGATATTTGCAAAAACTAAGTCAAGCATGTTTGTTTTCCTTGTAGGTTGCTTAACAACTTGTTTCATATTGCAGTGTCTATTAACGTGATTCTGTTGAAAACCATTGCTAGTCGGATTAAAGTCACCCGCAATAATAAAAGCAGTGCTTGAACTTTCTACACAAAGCTGATCGTAACAACAGTTGATATAATCGTAAAACTTTTCAATTTCGTCCGATTTCAAACTAGGTGGAAGGTATACACAGCACAAGGCGATTTTGGAAATTGATCTAGGTAGCCATTTCGGGCGAATAGTTATCCATAGACATTCATAAGACGGGTCGCTAAAATCGTCGCGAAGTTTTATCGGGATTATATCATTAATGTAAATTGCTACCCCTCCCCATCCTTTGCCATTGGGGCGATCTTTCCTAATTATAGTCTGTCCAGAACAATTAACGACATCATCTGGGACCAATTCCGTTAACCATGTCTCTGTGACAAAGATTATATCCGTGTTATGACTAGCGACATAAATTTCTACTTCATTGACCTTGTTTACAAGTGATCTTGCGTTTAACAGTAAAACATTCGGTAATGTTCTATTTTCTATCTGTTTGCCTTCAATTTTATTCTCTTTACATATTCTAATGCAATTATTTACACAATGTCCCCGAACATGTCTATTGACCGAAGGTTGATTGCGTTCTGTTATTCTGAGCAAAATATTCTGGTTATCATTTCTTTGCGTTCTATCGGAAATGTTCACAGATATTAAATTTTGAGGATTACGCTTCACCTGCCTAAACCCCTGTAATCGTGGAGACATCCTGACGGAAATACGGAAATTTGAGCCAATATATATATACAGTTATATATGTACTTAATTGATTAATATTATGATGCGCCGTTATATTAGTTATGTTGGAAAAGCATTAAATACTGTAACATGCCGTGTTATGTACATACGTTGTTAAAGCAAGTCATACACGGTGGAAATTGCGGAAACAGCCGATGAAGTCTATCTTTATACTTCCTCTGTTCGGTTTCGTCTGCCCCTTCTTGAAAGATGAGATCATCAGAACAGTTCCGACTACTTACGTCACTGTGTCTGTTCCATTCCATGCATTTAATTAGTAGTCCGAAAATCCGGAGTGTTTTTAACAGACCGAAGTGAAATTAAGCAGCCTGTTCTTCAAAGATGCGGTAGTTGGAACAGTTCAGAATAGTCATGCGATCGTATGCTGCTCTATTTCATTAGTGTTCGGAAAACCTGGAGTATTTTAAAACAGTAAATAGAGCATCCTGTAGATGTACAAACTTTTCATATGTTATGGGTTATGACTACATGATATTTGCTATCTATTGTCGTTGTATCATTGATTCATAACTAGATTAATCGGTTCGTTAGCAGCGTTCAACCATGCGTTTGCGATTGGAAAACTAAGAAATATTGCGTTTCTTTAAAATTGAATTTGTGACTGCATTTTCAACTCGAATTTCACCTTAAAACCAATTTCTGTTAAATTTAGAGATCTTCAGTGGAACTCGATAGAGCGTCTTGATGATGGAATATTCTCTGGTCTTAAGAATCTAACACTTTTGTAAGTTTACAAGATATTTAAAGTTAGGGATCATTCACTATTTATGTCTAGGGGCCTCATCGAAGAGAATTTATTTTATTTATTTATTTATTTATTAAGCTTTCATTGTACAATGTTTGAAAAAATATATATATGTAAAGTTCACGTACAATGGGGCAAGTTTACGACAGGTTTTACACCCAACAAGGTAAACTGCCAAAAAGAAAAAGAAGAAAAAACGTCTAGTATTCAAATACACTATTTACAAATACACTATTTACGTCTTATATGAACAAACAAAAACAGATATACACACACATACAGACAGTAAAACATTAGATATAATATCAATAAAATTATTAAGGGCAACACTGACGAAAGGACAATGAAGCCAGATTTCGAGTGTTCGAGCATTTGAAACAAATAGATTTCCAAGTTGAAGTATTATCAGGATCAAAGTTACAGTTGAAAGCAGTATTGTAATGATTATACAGAGCGGATTTGAAAGCACTAACTGATTGACATGACCGCGTAGAATGAGGTAGATTGTTCCAGAGTTTCACATTTTTAACGAAGTAACTTTTTTGAAATTGGGATGTTTTGCACTTCGGGACAATGTAGTCCAAGGGTGAGCTGTTCCTAATTGCTTTAATTACGATTTTAGGCGTGACAAATTGGGATATATCAATATCATAGATGCCGTAGACCAGTTTAAAAAAGAAAACAAGGTCTTTGAGTTCATGCCAATACGAAATTGTTAATAGTTTAAGGGTTATTCACACACTTAAAGGCTGAGTAAAATAAATGGGAAATTTTCAAGAAGTACCAAGTATAGCTTGCACATAAAGGTCGTATATGTAATAATTATCCCCTTGAGCTAGAATTCTACGTGATTGCTATAATGGTAATTGTTGGGATGTGTTTTTATTTCAAATGTTACAGTTAAGGGTCTGGTTGTACAAATATCGAGGACAGACCTATCCAATTGGAGCAGTGATTCTTTTCAAACTTTGTAAAAATTTCAGTAAGGATTTCAAACTACGGAAATAGAACTAAGCCAAAATTTAAATATGAAAATAACTTGGAAACTAAACTCTAAATCTCTAATCTTTGTTATACTATTTATTCAGCATTTAGAAAGTTAAAAACATGTTGGTTGCATTACCGGCTTGTCAACATAACCCACGTAAATTATTACTGAACAAAACCTATTGCGTTGACCATATTTTTGCGCGACCATAGAACCACAGCAGGAATTCGACCAAGCTAGAATTTCAGGCTACAGTGTGTTGGCGAACTCCAAAAGAGAGACTGAAATCTGGAAAAAAGGTGACATTTCGGCTAATCCAGACTCTCATTGCATGATTTGAATCGACTAATCCCCTGACATTCGTTGGTATATAACTCAATTTAAACACAATTCGTACGCACTTTATATTTATTATTTCTATGCGTATAAGCGATGAAATCTATTTCTTTTAACGTCTTATCTTTTGGAAAGAACCTTATTTTATGAACATCTCTTTTTTAAAATCTATCTTGAAATATTTTTCTTGAGAAAATCGTACAAAACTGATTTTACTTTTGTTCACGAAACCTTCGCCCTATTTTAATCAAATTGGGCGAATACATTTTCTAAATATGAGAAAAATTCGTCACAAAACCCTATACTTCATAAAATTTCATTAACAATCTTTTTTATAATTCAAGCATATGGAATGCATTTTCTTTATTGTGCATGCAAAATTTTTTTAATGTGTCTATGAAATTATCTTTATGTCTACCAATTTTGGCTCTACCTTTACTTATCCCACACACACTTATTAAAACGCAATATACATGAATGCTGCAAGAACTGCGTGAATTTTAAATCGATAAAATAGATATTGAACTAAATAGTAATCAACGCGAAACACTGTAAGATAACAAAGATGGTGCGTTAGGATGTATTGCGGCCAAACGGATTAATAGACAAGAGGCATGAGGAAGTAATCTAGTTTAACCGGTTAAGACCACGACAGTTTCACCTTGATAAGAAAGGTCATCTGTAAAGTAGGGAGCTTTGTTGCTCAATGAGCTACACTAACCCATTAATGTACAAGGGAATATAATGCGTGACATTGTCTTATAATTCAACAGAGCAAATTGGGGAATTTTTAAGCTTTAGAGCGTTACATAGTTTAATAAACTCTGCTACATTATATTTTCGTCAGTGGTACAGCAGATCATATTTGTTATCAATGGAAGATTCATTAATACTGTCATAATAAGAGTCGAAGAAAGATGCTGGATTAGTTCCGCACTTCATGGGTCAGATGTGGTATTTCATTATGACGCAAGCAAACATTTAGCAAACACACCTGTTACGACGACTTGCAATATTAGCTACTGATACACCCATATAATTTTGAATATGTTATAATGTACTTGCCAAAGCACACAAATAGTTCTTGCTATAGCACTCAGGAAATTGTGACATGATTTTACAATATAATATATACTTCCGATATGTTTATGCAATAGACAGCATTCCTGCAAGATAAATTGTAATTTTCAAGCTGCCGCTGACTTCTTGCAGGCTCGCCAGCTTAATGACTGTTATATGAGTCAAGAAGTACCAAGTATAGCTTGCATGTGCATGTGAACCAAAATCTTGATGTAGCTAGTAATTATGTCTTAGAATTCTTTAAAAGAATATATATAACTAGTGGTCTAAGGACAACTTTCAAAATGTTAACAGTTAGTGTAACTCCAAAAAATTCATCAACTTAACACCTCTGCCATTTTTAGCTAATTCCTATTATGAGACCTTTATATATAACGCATTTACAAAATATTGAATTTAGTGAGGATTGGATTACAACCATGCATATACTAAAAAAGCTAGAAAAATAGTTATTTGATTTAGAATCGCATGACAACCATAGGTATGTTTACTTCAGACACTAATTCCTATAACAGTAATGACTTTGACGTTATGACAAAGTACATGTTATGTCTTAAGTTTATTGGTTAAAATCAATTTGGTTTTATGACGATTTCGAAACGTTTTATACTTCACGTCTAAGGTTGAATTTTACATACATTTATTTTTGAAATCGGCACATCCAACTTAACCAACATCACTAACTTTCATAACATTCCCTGATGAATGACGTCATACACTTATATACACAAAAAAACGAGGGTAAATGCATGAAAACGACGCAAACGACCCAACTGATCCTCCGTACAACATCGATTTTTGAAATCGGCACATCAAACTTGACTAGAATCAATACCTTTCATTCCCTAGTTGGGTGACGATATCCTCCCACCCCTCCCCCTTCCTCTCCAGAACTTTTATTGAATGAGGTTTAGCATAATATGAATAATCAACGCCTCAGCTTTCAGTTTCTGCAGATAACACAAACACAGGCTTTGATAATTCTTCATACCATGCGAAAAACGAATTCAATAATTTTTCATTATATATTTAAAAACGTATAAGAGACAATAGTCATGCGCACCTGCCAGTTAAATTATTCAAAATAATCAAATCCCCTTTCTGGTATTTGCGGTCGTCGTGAAATATGTGTCTCTTTATTTCCAATATGAGTAAAAATAGTTCAGAGCTTTTCGTCGCTTTAGTTTGGTTTCTATTCATTTTCTACTTTTAAAATTGTCTTCTCTTAAGTCTGCGAATTACCGAAGGCGACGCCATCGTCCAGCATGTTTTAATCTTGCGTACGCACAGACAGTAATAGTTTAAGCACGCACACGGAAAGGATCTGTTTTTAAGTGTATACGGACGCGTCAACAATTATATGCATAGGCTATTATAAGGACTGTCCCAGTGGCGTCATCAAAGACCAAAACCGCTTAGGGATGGACCATTAGAAAAATGATGGTGGGGGACGGGGCGGTGGTATTTTCTTCATGTTTCTAGGGGTTTTTCATTTAGTCAGCTGTGTATGCAATTTTTTATGGAAATGTTACCTTGTATGGAAATTTTTTTTAGTCGATACAACTATTGCTCGTTTCCAATCGACGCCATCTTGGTTGATTTTCGTGGCAACTAAAAATCTATATTCTTCATTCTTTGTCGTATTGTGCCAGAAATCGTATTACTATTCATAATACAGTAAGATGATTTCAAAACAAACTAAAAATATTAAAGTATAATTTTTCGATGTAAACGGCTGGACAAAACTTTAAAATCAACCAATATGGCGCCTAATGACACGTAGTGACGTCATGTGCAAGCAAAGAATACAAGTATTAAAATTGTTCTTTTGAAAAAACTGTCTCTGACACACTGCAATATGTTCTGGCAATAATTGCTATAAAATCAACTAGATGCATGATAGAAAGATAGATAAACATCAAATTTGGCATCATGACATACCATACTTGACTAAATAGCATTTTTAAGATGTTTTAGGCGAAACCAGGATTATTCATACTAAGTTTTTGGACGCTTTCTGGTTCAAAATTGGACACAGATCAACATTGGAATCCTGGCGCGCTTCTAACGCAACAAATATGCTATCTAGTTACTATAATCATATATGTAGAGAGATCTGACACTCTTTGTCATTCTATCTTCCTGTCTGTATATATATATATAGTTTTAAACCGTTGTAATGTTTCATTGTAACACATTACACACCCGTTGAAGGCTGGAGACATGCAGTCGAATGCTCCTAAAATTATTAAATATCTTGAACCAGAGAGCGTCGAAAAACTTAATATAAATACCATTTAAAAGAGATCGTTCTTGATATATGCACAATGGGGTGGCAGAAAGCCAACTGAAGTTGAAGGATATGGGTTACTTTTTGGAGGCCTTGGCCTTTGCAATGCCTCTTCCACAATCCGTCATAGTACCATCAGTATAGCCATTTATTAACATAGCTCCCCTGTAATGGCTCGCCGATCCGCTGCAGAACGTTAGTCCAAACAACTGGTAACTGAAATAAAGTAGATAAATTTGTCTGTTTCAATTGAGATATAAAGTATTAAACACAAAGGCAAACCCATTCAGCTGGTTGGACTGAAAATGCCGCAGCTTAAAAACGGCTGACGTCACTCTACGTTCTGACAAAACTGAGAGACATTTGTCTAGTTAAGTTTTGTTTGACAGTAGTATGTTACTTGTTTCACATAGTGACTAACTAATATTTTTGTTGTTTACACAAAATGTTATAACAAAAGTTGATTTTACTGTTAGAACTTCATTTTCATCTGGTCGCAGCTGCCATGACAAAGCAGAGATTATGCCCACTAATGACAAATAGCCTATAAAATCTATTTTTTCTTTTGTGTGTTACATGCCATGGTAATAACTAAAGAGATTATCCACAGTATTACATCCGCCTGCACCTTGACATGCTTGCAACTGTCATGGGCAAATAGAAACTAGGCTTATTATAAAGTGTACTGGGTTTGGTGGATAATCCAAGTGAGTAGATATATACACAATTTAAGACCTAACCAGGAACGGTTGCGAAAAATGCAACACTAGGTCCTCTGACAGGAATTGAACCCACGGCCCTGCGATTCCGATGCAGCGCTCTAACCAACTGAGCTACAGAGGCCAGTTGCTGAGCTGTAACAGTAAGTTCTGTATATATAGGTTATCGGGTGTGCGGGTTGTGATAAGGTAAACTTCAAAGATTTGTTTGCACTTCACTTGGTTGAACTAGAACACTGGGTTTGGTGGATAATCCAAGTGAGTAGATATATACAAAATTTAAGACCTAACCAGGAACGGTTGCGAAAAATGCAACACTAGGTCCTCTGACAGGAATTGAACCCACGGCCCTGCGATTCCGATGCAGCGCTCTAACCAACTGAGCTACAGAGGCCAGTTGCTGAGCTGTAACAGTAAGTTCTGTATATATAGGTTATCGGGTGTGCGGGTTGTGATAAGGTAAACTTCAAAGATTTGTTTGCACTTCACTTGGTTGAACTAGAACACTGGGTTTGGTGGATAATCCAAGTGAGTAGATATATACAAAATTTAAGACCTAACCAGGAACGGTTGCGAAAAATGCAACACTAGGTCCTCTGGCAGGAATTGAACTCACGGCCCTACGATTCCGCTGCAGCGCTCTAACCAACTGAGCTACAGAGGCCAGTTGCTGAGCTGTAACAGTAAGTTCTGTATATATAGGTTATCGGGTGTGCGGGTTGTGATAAGGTAAACTTCAAAGATTTGTTTGCACTTCACTTGGTTGAACTAGAACACTGGGTTTGGTGGATAATCCAAGTGGGCAGATATATACACAATTTAAGACCTAACCAGGAACTGTTGCGAAAAATGCAGCACTAGGTCCTCTGGCAGGAATTGAACCAACGGCCCTACGATTCTGGTGCAGCGCTCTAACCAACTGAGCTACAGAGGCCAGTTGCTGAGCTGTAACCGTAAGTTCTGTATATATAGGTTATCGGGTGTACGGGTTGTGATAAGGTAAACTTCAAAGATTTTTTTGCACTTCACTTGGTTGAACTAGAATACTGGGTTTGGTGGATAATCCAAGTGAGTAGATATATACACAATTTAAGACCTAACCAGGAACGGTTGCGAAAAATGCAACACTAGGTCCTCTGGCAGGAATTGAACCCACGGCCCTGCGATTCCGGTGCAGCGCTCTAACCAACTGAGCTACAGAGGCCAGTTGCTGAGCTGTAACCGCAAGTTCTGTTTATATAGGTTATCGGGTGTGCGGGTTGTGATAAGGTAAACTTCAAAGATTTTTTTGCACTTCACTTGGTTGAACTAGAATACTGGGTTTGGTGGATAATCCAACTGAGTAGATATATACACAATTTAAGACCTAACCAGGAACGGTTGCGAAAAATGCAACACTAGGTCCTCTGGCCCTTTTATTATAAAGTGCATTTTTTGCAGCACATCAGATTTTCTAGTTTTGTGCAAGCTAGTTTATGAACCATGTGAATTTAAAATTAAAGTTCTATAGTTGTTCTGTTTGCAATTTGACGATTCTGTTGCATGTTTTTTTTTAACTTTTTTTGCGTGATTTTTTTTCTGCCGCGTAATACTTGGTGGTGTATGAATGTTCTCCTTTAACTGTCTGGTTTAATGGTTTAATAGTAATACCAATCTTGCAGCTAATGAGCTGAATTACAAATGTATAAAATTTACAAAGTTTTTACTTCTATATTTACAGTAATTGGAATTTAAAAATGTATATATCTAAAGTATACTAATGTTTACTAATGCTAAAACTGTGAACTATGAACTATGATCTATGAATTAAAACGTTTAGAACTTGCAATTAAAAATGTGTTCATGTATCTATTAGTCTTAATTTTAGGAATGTTAAAAGTTCTCGTAGTTCTCAGGGAGTATACAGTATCTGAGTTCAACTCTGGCAGTAGTGGTTGCAATTGATGATTTGGGTCTTCAATGATTTCTTCGAACAATTTATCGCACGCGGCCTGACGTCTCTCTTCAAATTTCCCAAGATTAGACAATGAGATTGCTTCATTATAAGGCTTCGCAGGAAATATAATTATCATAGCAAGTTGTTGTATACTGTACGTTCAATGTCTTTACACAAATAATTTGGGATTACGTAATGAAAAACGGGCGATGCGTATTCAACTACAGGTCGGATACAAGTACAATAAAAACAAACTATCTCAGCAGTAGGCACGTTCGCACGTTTTAGCTGTCGTAAAAAGTACAATCTTTTAGAGGATTTCTTGAAGATACTGGTAACGTATCTGGTCCACATAAGATCACTTCTTATCGTTAAACCCAAGATCTTAGCCTCAAAGATCAGCTCTAATTCTTTGTCATTGATTGTAACCGGATAGAGCTGGCTTGAGTCTGATTTGCTGAACTGTATTCGCATTTCTTTACATTTGTCTTCATTGAGGGTAAATTTAAAGCATTGGACTGGTTGTAGATATCGTCAACTGCGACTTGGATATTACTTCTTGTTTCTCTAGCCGCTACCTCCGCTAGGGTTATGTCGTCTACGTATTTCCAAAAATCTGTCTCGGCTACGTTAAGATCATTGATCATAAGAAGATACAACCAGGGGCCAAGTTTGGTTCCCTGGGATACTCCTGCAGTAACTTCAGACAATTCTGAAAAACGGTCCGATGCCAACTTTACCCTCTGTTGGGGGTTGGTCGATGAGAGCAAAAGCTTTCTTGAAATCAACTAAAATCAATCTAACTAGGGCACCATTACCGTCCGTTGCCTTAGAAACTGTATGTACTATGCTAATAAGGGCGCGTGTAGTTGATAACTTTGGCACAGTGACGAATTGATTAGGGTCCACCACTTTAAGATCGCGTGTTTAATAAATTGTTCAACCACCACATCTTCAGCCAGCTTCGAAATTATTGGAGTTAATGAAATAGGTCTGAGGTCCTTATTAATAATTCGTACAGGTTTCTGTTTCGGAAGGGGAGTTACGTCGGCCATTTTCCAAGAAGAGGGTAAACGGTTCTCGTGGTAAGACGAATTTAGAATCTTGCACACTGGCAGGGCTAAGATGTTGGCGTTCTCTTTAACACCCAGCCGGGAATGGTGTCAGGTCCGGGTGCCTTCGAAGATTTAATGTTGGATCATTTCTCAAAGGCAAGCTGTTCAGTGACCACAAGCTCAGATGATAACTGACCGATAGTGCAGAAAGACTCAGAACATGTGGAGGAAACAGGAACCAAAGGTGGGAACACATTCATGGGTGCCAGAAAGGTTTGGTTGATGGTATTAGCAAGATTTGAAAGAGATGGTCCGTTGGTGTCTTCATCTAAAGATGATAGATTTAGGAGATGTCGAACATCGTTGCTACGGGCAAGTGGATCCATGCCACACAAAATTTTAATTGACTTCCACCAATGTTTAGGGTTAGAGTTTTTAAGCTGTTTGACTTTAGTGTCAAAAAACTTACTGCGGCATTGCTTTCGTTCGCGGTTGACACGATTGCGAAGATTTTTAAATAATTGGTCTTGGCCGTTTGCTAATGCTTTCCGACGTGAGTGGATTAACAACTGGTGGGTCATCCATGGTTGCTCGTTGGGACACTTTTTAATGGTTTTTACTGGAAGAAGGATGTCCATGCCAGTCCGGATGACTGATTCAAAGGACGCCCATTTATCTTCGCACGATGGATGAAGATCAAGAACTGACCAGTCGAATTCTGTGATAAAAGTGCTCATAGCTGATCTGTGGCTTGGACGTAAATCACGAAAATGGAATATTTCTTTTTTTGAGGTTCCAGGGACTCTTTGTTTAGGAATCATGAGAATAGAATAAGAAATTTTAACAGGTATTGAATAGACCATTATACATACGTAGAAAAGTTCCTTTCTTGGGTCAATTTAATTTTCCACTCTGCGGTATTCTTAATATTTTTACTATATTCTGTCGGTCCCCAAGGTTTACAACTCACGAAATTGGGGCAGAATTTATCTGCTTGCACCAGTGAACTGACGGCCGAATGAACATGGATCTTACATGAAAGTGTTCCTCTGCGTCGGCTTGGGAAAACAGAAATATAAGTTGGAATTATATCTCGTCGCTCGAGATAGGACAGGATTTGATCTTTTTTCACGTTTTCAGCGATAGCGGTTGGGAGAAATTTCTTTGTTTTCCTTCGCTTACGCTCGAGTCCAATGAATTATGTCCTTATGTCCTAGAATTCCTTTCATGAAGCAGCCTGGATTTATGTCCTAGAATTCCTTTCATGAAGCAGCCTGTTACTAAAAAGTCGGGGTTGGTAGAACAGTTCAGAACAGTCATGTGATTCTGAATTTGATCGTGTGCTGATGCATTTCATTAGTGTTCGGAAAGTCTGAAGTACAGTATTTCAAACAGTGAATCGAGTATAGCCATGTGTAAATGGTTATGTCTGGTTGTTGATAATCCACTGTTTTAAATCATATAGGTATATTATCGTTCATTAGTAGCGTCCAACCATAGATTTGCGAGGAAAAATATCCTGGAACCTGAGTAGCAAAATAAGGAGTATGGTGTTTCTTTGATTTTAAACCTTCAAATCGTTTTTGTTCAATTTAGAAAACTTTGGCGGAACTCGATACGCCGTTTTGACGGCGAATTTCTCTGGACTTATGTCTTAGAATTCCTTTCTAAGGATAACTATAGGGTTCTAAGGACAACCTTTAAAATGTTAACAGTTAGTGTGAACTCAAACACAAAACTATAATTCTATAACTCCAAAAATATAACAATTCATCATCTTAACACCTTTGCCATTAAAAACTCAACTAGTATTTTATATTAATTAACTTGCAAAATTCTGCGTTTTGATAATTGGCTATGAATAGACTTATTACTTAAATGAAACCTTATATAACGCATTGATAGAATCTTGAATTTAGTGAGGATTGGGTTACAAGTCATGCACATACTAAAATGCTAGAAAATTAAGGAAACTAGGGAATGTTATCTTCCTTTCCAATTTAATTTTTAACTAAAGTTTAACTCGAATTTTACGTTCAAATCTTTTTTGTTAAATTTAGAAATATTTATGGGAACTCGATACGGCTGTAGATTCTCTGGACTTGAGAATCTACAATATTTGTAAGTTTACAAGATATTTAACATTTAGGGATAGTTCATTATTTATATCTAGGTGTGTCATCGAAGAGAAATGGAGTGGGTAACTAATTTATTTACCCACTTAAAGGTTGGTTAGAAAGGATTGGAAATTTTCAACCCAAGTCGGGCAAAAAAATGCTTTTTGTTAATCAACATAATAAATTATTCACATTTACATCGGTTCGGAAACTCAAACAATGTATGACTTGAACCGGAGAAATATATGTGATTACCTGTTTTTGAGTCGGGGGAGGGAGGGTGGCGAGGTTGATGAAGGTTTAATATATCGAGCATTTCCAGTGTCAGTTGGGAAAAATGTTTTCTGTGCCTCCACCCCTCCCCCTAAAAAATTTGACCCGTACGCCTTTGCCCTTCAGTTGAGAGCCGAAGCCGCAGGATAGGTCCAGGGGCATTCGGTCTAGGAAAACTGGAATTTAGGGTCCTCATAATGCGACCCAGATCCTTTTAGTTGTAAGATTCACATATGTCTGGATTTTAATATTTATTATTGCAAACTCAGCCCCCCCCCCCCGCCCCCAACATACTAGGCCAAAATCATGATAAATTTGTTTTGTGGAGCAACTCTCATTTTGCAAAGAGGATTCCATTATACATGATTAGATGCAACATAATGGCACGGTCAGTGATGTACCCAGAAGGAAAGAGGGTGATTCGGGGGTCTCCGTATATTCAAATGAAAAATGATAAATAGTTAGAATTCCCTTAAGAACGCAATTTTTCATTGCAATTATGCTCATCACAATTATGAGCATCCAAATAGATCTTAGAATCAGGGTCTAAAAGAATAGAAATTCGGAGATTTTTTATTTTTATTATTGCCCGGCGAATTATCGGGTTAACAACGGGTTATCGATCAGGTTAAATAGTTTGTTTTCATCAAAACTAACAGGACCATTTTGTAATTCTAAGATCATGTGGTTGAATTTATCTCGTCAAGATTGTGAAATGGAAATGCGTCTCAACCAATCGGAATTCGTGTCATGATTTGGACGCAAAGTCTCATTTTTCTTTGTTAATCGTTTTCATTCTAATAGGCTCCATTTTGAAATGCCCCCTCCTGATAGAGAGCCTGTTCGCAGGCAAACCTGTACACGGTATAAACCATCCTTGTGGGGGAAAACCGGAGTCACCGGAGAAACCTATTGCGTTGACTGTTAGACTGTAGTTCTGTAGACTGTAAGGGACATCGATAAGTTTGCCTGGAATCTCAGACGTTCATATTACAGTCCATCTAAGGACGTCGCGAGCGTGGGGATGAAATCTTCCACCAACTCTTAAATTGAAAATTTAATCAAGAAAAGGTTTTTTAATACCGGACGATAAAAGCACCCCCTTCTGTTATATATTGGTCATTGGATAATATGGGTAAAATATCCTTACCAATTACATGTCTTGCCTTCAGATGCTATGAATTATTGTAAGCCAGCAATCCATCAAACTGAGTATTGGCGAGAAATAGACTAATTCAAATTGATTTGACGTTTTAGTTAGAATATTTTCTTCTCCTTCATTTTTAACTCTCTCCGAATGTTTCGAAACAAAAGGCAGGTTGCTTACTTGTCAGAAGTTCTTAAAAATAAGATCGAGACCAACGCCTCCTTACAAAAAACATATATGGTTGTTGGTATTATTGTGTATCATATACTGTAGGATAATTACGATATTATATACATATATATTTGCCGTTTGTAACAGTGTTTATATGTTTTTTGCGTGAGGTAAGATATACAGTTCTTAAAGGCGTTTGACTTAAGATCTAATGTGCGCAGCACATCGTGGGTTCGATTCTAACTCCTAGCAAATAATGGGTAAACCATTAGTTGAGCACCACAATAATACGGCTACTTTCCAGACGAGTTTAAAACCATGAATATAACGTGTGAGTATAATTCATGTGAGGATTGACGTAGAACTTTTTAGCTCCCTCGTGTATAATATTTTTGACTGCTTTTCTACTACGAGACTTTATAGATTTTGACACATTCTTCTCATCAAACACATCCTGACCAACTTCTGTTGCTGCTTTTAATGCTCTTTTACCAACACCTTTTGCCCCTTGTTTTAATAGAGGAACAGCAAATCTAGCTAGACAAAAAAATTCCCCCCATATCATATCCCCTTTGAAAACGTGCACCACGATACCCAACTATATTTCCACCATGTTGTTGTCTCAAGTAATGATCTGTCAATAGTTTCACGTCTGGCATGAGCACACCTCTCGACATGTTTTTGTATACAGTGTAATGACACGATTGACTTACCGAACTCAAATGAGATGAAAATGCTTTACTTGCCCATTTTATTCAGGGGCATAACATTTTTTTTCCATTTGTATAAACATCCATTTTTTCTTCACAATGACAATGTGAACAACATGCAATCATATGTGTGAAATCACCTTTGTACAGTCTACAATCACAAGTCATAAAGTGACACCTTGTCTGCTTAAATGTAGAAGTAATTTTTACAATTGTTATCACTTGTTTCTATATTTTCCGACTGTGTCTCCTCAGATTCTGACTGTTCAGACTGTGACTCTTGCCATGTCTCGTGCTCCATGCGCGCTAGCATTATGAGACCCGTCCATTTATGATTAGGGTTTTATCAATTTCCTGTGCTGCAAGGTCCTTTACAATTATTTTCAATTTCTAAGGTTCTGGTATATCTGGATTATAAGGCATCACACAATATTTGAAAAGGTCGGCAATGTCAATTCCACGTGTATCCTGGCCTTTGTAGATGATTTCTACTTTTGCATTCCAGGTCAAAATATTTGTAGATTTAGAATGGAGTGAAAGATTTCTTCTGCATCGTATTTTTCATGAATGTCCAGATAATGAAGAATGTCTTGAAGTCGCCACTATTCAGGCGATGATCATTTGTTGGAATGAGGAGACGAATTTAATGCTGGTACTTTTAAATTAATTCTGCCAGTTCTTCTAAGAGTTGAGCAAGTATCAGTCCTAGAAAGCCGCTCCCTCGCTGAACAAGTATCTGCGGTCTTGTTTTATGACTTATGTCTTTGTTGGCTAGATCAGCAAGATCATGTTCGGGTCTGAGTTTGTCGATCGTTTCTTTCGGAAGTGTAAAATTGATAAGATTTTCCACACAATTACAAAAAATCGGAATTTTCTCAGATGATGCAGTAATAAGAAAAGCTTGATAGTTCTTGAAGTGGATGGGATTGACATAAAAGCTTGAGAAACGGCGTATGCTTCATGATGTTACCGTTCAACAGTTATAATCGAAATAAGTGTCATTGGACAAACTATATTCTAATATACAATATTATTCTTTCCAATTACAAATGTAATTCATCTGAAATTCATGGTAAACAACCATAGTTGTCATGCATATGGACTATGGTCGTCATAGTTATGTACTATAGTCATTATAGTCATGGCCAATAGTCATTATAGTTATAGTCTATAGTCATCATATTCATGGATTGTTGTCATCCTAGTCATGGACTATAGTTGTCCTAGTTACGGACTATAGTCATCATATCATGACTGGAGTCATCCTAGTTATGGACTATAGTCATTAGAGTAATAGAAAATAGTCAACATAGCTATAGTCTATAGTCATAATATTCATGGACTATAGTCATCCTAGTCATGGACTATTTAACAATTAGTCGCCGAAGGCGAGGTGATTACAAGCCTATAGTCACTGAGCCGAAGGCGAAGTGACTATGGGCTTGTAATCACCGAGCCTGAGGCGACTAATTGTTTTAGTAGAAATTTCAAAGAGAAAAACAAACACAGAAAGTTATGAGGTCAGTTGAAAAGGCTATAGGACAAAATTCAGCGCTTTTCTCAGAGGCCGGTTATTAAAAACATGCCGGCAAAAGACGAGTGTCAAAAACATATCGAAGCGAAACAAAAACAAACAATTTCATGAGAAAAATACTTTGGAAAGGCTCAAATACAAAGTAGAATGGTTTTAAAAATATATCACAGCTAGGTTTTTGCTGAATATAACGATATAAATGAGGATAAAACGAATAATTTTCAAAATAAACACTTGTGGTTGAGCCGTACGGAAAAGGTTTTATACATGTTCATTTCAACAGCGAGAAAACGCTGCCTTTCATGGAAGAAAAATAGTGTATTTGTTATCGCTTACCTTTAAAAATGTCAAAAATATATCCTCCTTTAATTTAGCGGCAGTTTTTTTCATTTAAAACTTTGAATCAGGCTCAAAAAAACGATTTTTGTTTTAAATTCGGCAGCTTGCGAAGAAGCCATTTTGAAAAAAAAGTGTTTTTAGAGGCTCAATTTGGACCAATCAGCATGCAGGAAAATCGATAGTCACCTGGAAATTTCTACTAAAGTCATAATAGTGATGGAATATAGTCATCATAGTCATGGACTATATGAATTGCCATCGATATAAATGTGACTCATCACCCTTTTTTTAAATCATTCTATATTGACTCTTGAGAAGTAAATATGTCTTTTCAGTGCGATGTTTGTGATAAAACGTTTGCAAATGCAAGTAATCGCCTTCGCTTTAAAGAAGGCTGTCCACGCATATCAAAAAGGTAATCTTAGACAACAAAACCTTAATGGTCAATGGAGCTACAATCATGAAACACCCCTCTACTTGTATTGTGGCGGGTTGTACGCAAACTAGTAGAACTGTATGGGTGAAAACTCTCTTGGAAAATTCACAAAAAACTATCAGTCTACCTCCTCAACGTATCATCTGGTGCTATTGACAGTTGTTTGCGTCCTTTATACCCATCCATATCAATAATTCCTACTACTCCGAGTAGACACTCCATTTCAATGTGGCGAACTTGCTTGTTGTGCAGACAGTTAGAAAATAATGAAGTCAGCAACTATTCTTTTTGTTCCTGAAATTGTTGCGTATAATAATTATTTTTACATACCTCATTGGCAAAATGGCTTCAGAAAAGGTAAAAAATATCACTACGGAAGTTCCTCAAAATTTAATATGTAGTGAGCGAAGGATACAACCATATCTTCCTCTTCTTCCGTACCTCAGAAACGTGACTACAATAATCAATGACAAAGAGTCGATTAAAAACCAGTGATTGTAAGAAATATATTAAAAACAAAACGTCATACGTTTGCAAGGTATTTAACAATTACATGAGGCTAAACATAATTAACAAGATCATCGAGAACGAAGATTGCGTTTTCTTTTAATCTCCATTTAAATTGCGGAATATACCCATCCATTTTTATATGTACACCTAATAACTATTGCAAACATAAAATATCCTCAAAACGTTCTTTAACCACGCGCGTGGTAAAACATCGTTGAAATGTGGGATCGGGGTGTGTCAGAGGTAATTTCAATGGGGAAATTAGGAAACAGCTGCGTCAGCAAAGCGTAAAACCGCCATGTTTATTGCTTCATTTCTTTGACTAACGCATAATAAAAGCACCCTCTTCATTTATAGATAGCTCAGTGGATAATAAGTGGTAATATCTGTAGCAATTAGGTCATGCCTACGGATGCAACGAATTATATGTAGGCCAACAGCCAATCAGACACGGTATTCGCGAGGACTACTTCTTATTTATTATATGTTTTAGTCAGAATATTTTATTTTATTTTTAATCTGTTTGTTTCAGATACTTATGGGATAATAATATTGAAGAAATTGAGCCAGGAGCTTTTAATGATTTGGGAAACTTGACAAACTTGTAAGCATGAACAAATAATATGTATAATATAAGTATTCGAACAATGGAGAAAAATACTCCGCGAATAGGTGCGACATGCAAACGCCAGATATGTTCAATTCAATCCACATCTCATCAGGAGTTTAAAAGTTGTTACACCCGGAGTACGAGTTTTTAATAGAAAATATTTGTCCATAATACAACAGTGATAATCTTTATCCTATAATTTTTTCTTTTAGGGATCTGTCAAACCAAAAACTTCAAAATATTTCTGGCAATTCATTTCAAGGTCTCGTTTCCTTACGTTACCTGTAAGTACCTCGTTTTCTTTATAGTTGATATTACTTCCTCGTGTATTTTTCCATCCCAGTATAAACTTTCCTTGTGCGAGAGAAACAGAAGTAGTAATATATGTAGTTTTCAACCCCCTTTTTTGGGGGGAGCATGAGAGAGCATCATTAAGTATTTAAACATCTTTAGCAGATGATGGGTGAATATTATCTTTAGCATATATGTGGATGAGCACATTAATTATACAACTGTCGGATTTTGCTGTGTTCAGCACATCTTTTGTGCAGAAATATGGCTTTATTGTCGTAAGCATTTTGATTTATAAACTCATTATCAGTAATAAATATATTCTCGTGTCTAGTGAAGTGTTATACGACGTAATAACAAGCAGCTTTTTTAGACAACCAATATATAGCCACCCTAGCTTGACCTAGTAAACTATTATTACCAAAATAACGACGCTTAACCTAATTGGTTTACAAAGATACCGAGCCAGCATATCTCGGATATACTTGTTAACTAACCCAATTTCTATGAATATGCGTATGACTATATGACTATATGACCATATGACCATATGACTATATGACTATGTGACTATATGACTATTTGACTATATGACGATATGACTATATGACTATATGACCATATGACTATATGATTATATGACTATATCACTATATGACTATACGACTATACGACTCTACGACTCTACGACTATACGACTATATGACTATATGACTATGTGACTATGTGACTATGTGACTATGTGACTATATGACTATATGACTATATGACTATATGACTATATGATTATATGATTATATGACTATATGACTATATGACTATATGACTATATAACTATATGACTATATGACTATATGACTATATGACTATAGTCCATGATTATAATCCATGACTATAGTCCATGATTATGACTATGACCATAGTCTATGACTATAGTCCTTGACTATGACTATGACTCATTATGACTATCAGCCAAGCTCTAAGACTGAATCTTAAGATTGAATCATTGAATCCTAAGATTAAATATTTTAATCCTAAGAGTTAATTATTGAATCCTAAGATTGAATCATTGAATCCTAAGATTGAATCATTGAATATCCTAAGATTGACTCATTGAATTCTAAGTGTGAATAATTTAATCCTAAGATTGAATCATTGAATTCTAAGAGTGAATCATTGAATCCTACGATTGAGTCAGTGAATATTTGAACGTAAGCAATCAGATAAATAGTGAAATACATTAAGAATCAATTCATTTGACGTTTGATGATAGTAGGGTAAAGATGTCTTATCCTTGTGAGGTGTGTAGAAAGTCATTCTCAACATCAAGTTAATCGTGCACGTCAAAAAATAACCTTTCATGATGCGCGTATGGATGGACGAAAACTGAATACCATCCTTGACAAATTTACTACAGTTCTGCAACACCCTTTACGTGTATCGTAGCAGGATGTACACAAAGTTGCAAGATTGTATGGGTAAACACTCTGTTGGAGAATGCTCAGAAAAATATAAGTCCGCCTCCTCAGCGTATCGATTGGTGTTATGGTCAATGGCAGCCATCCTATTTTGATATGATGAGAACAATATCTGGAATAGAATTCAGTGAAAGAATACCTGAACATATCGACAAAGCAGATTACCTAGATGTGTCTCAACGGAATTTGATCGTATTGGACGATCTTATCGCGCAATCTGGGAAGAACATGTATAGCTGACCTTTCTACAAAAAGCAGTCATCACAGAAATTTGTCCGTCATCTACATTGTCCAAAATATATTTCATAAGTGCATGCAAATGAGAAATATTAGTCTCAACGTCCATTATATCGTGCTTTTTAAGTCACCAAGAGATAAGCAACAAATCTCTATGCTTGCAATACAAATTCATCCCGTCCGAGATTGCGAGAGTTTTTAAGTAGTTATGAAGAAGCCATGAGTCGTCCTCATGGGTATTTGATGTTGGATTTGAAAGATACAACAGATGATCAACAACGACTCAAAAAAAATGTATTGTCAGACAAGGCTGAGGATTTAGTCAAATATGTGCGGAAACAGTCCTATCACCATCCGCCTCTTGGAAATGCGATGTATAACACCGAGCAGCTAATGCAAGAGATCATGAAAGCACCACAGATTCCGCGGTTGAGAAAAGCAAGCTTTATTCTGACCAACTTAATCGGTTTCTTACACTTAAAAACAAAATGGATTTTCTGGTACACCGTCCTGCAATTATTGAAACTCCAGATATTGTTGAAACTCCAGATATTGTTGAAGATGCTGCTCCTGAACCTATGGAGATAACACCGCCGGTGCCTGCCACTCCTAAACCTGGATTCTCACACCACCACCAACAGAAGAAGAACGACCCAAATTCAAACACAACTTTTTCCACAATTGGTTAGACTCCTCAGATTGGAGACCTAAAGATTGAGCAATGATGACGCTACAGAAACGAGATGGTTACGAGCAAAGACTACTTCACGAGAGACCAAAATATATTCCTATGAAAGCTGAGAATATTGCAATATTATCACCTGAAGACAGACAAACTATGACAACTTTTTAAAGATACAAAAGACACCTAAACGATACGCTCTTAGGAGCAGACCTTATTAACGGTGAAAAAGAAATTTTAATCAGTAAATGTGTTAAAATGAATTCTGTGTGTGCTGACTAACAATGTACATTGTACAATATTTCCCCGTCCTATAATTACATATTCTCTCCTTTTGCAAATCCAACAGTTAATTACCCGTATTGACTTTTACAACGCACAGCTAAACCGGTTTATATGCATGTTTGTATATGCTTGAAAAAGTTGTTTAAATCTCGATTGTACGCACTTTACTATACACATAAACGCTTGAAAAAACTTATTAGGTCGTCTAAGAAAGAAACACTCCACTAGATACGAGAGTGTATAAAAATCAGAAATTATACGACAACAAAGCCCACAAATATGTTGAACTCCGCAAAAATTCGCCGTGCCTTGTGACGTCATATTAATGAGTGTTGAGAAGTCTCAAAGAGTCGGACCGAGTTGCATAAATAATCAGATATCAAGGGAGTGGTCCACCCCTTGCTCCATCCCATCTGACCCCTGCCCCTCATCCCCCCTCATAATCATGAATATTTATGTTTATGTTTAATTACGCAATGCGTCACCTCATACGCTAATGATGTTCGAATATTTAATGATGCTCCTCCTTGCTCCTCCCCAAAAAGGGGGGTTGAAAACAACATATATTACTACTAACAGTAGAAATATATGTAACCGGAGAAAACCTATCGCTTTGGCTATATTTTTACGTGAGTCTGGAGATACTACAGCGAGAATTTAACTCATGCATACAGGATATCAGACATGTAAGGAACTTGAGATCGTACGGGGGGGTGGGTGATTGATACCTGCATGGCTGCATCAACTCAAAACGAGAAGGTAAACTCAAGAAAATGTTTGAGTAATATTCCGAAAAATCCCTCCTCATTGGGCTACTCGACTCGAACTACTATTTAACCCCCTCAAATTGTTGCGTATAATCATTTTAGACATAATTCATTTGCAAAATCGCTTGAGAAGACTTCATTAAAAACGTTTTAGTTTGAATATTTTCTTCCCTTCTATTTCCATCCCTTTGTTGTAGACATTTAAGGAATAATAATATCAAAAAGATTGGGCGAGGAGCCTTTAATTATTTGGGGAATTTGATCAAAGTGTAAGTATGGATATTATGTGTCTAATAATGCATAAAATATCAATTTCAACAAACGTTCAATAGATTTGATATCACTTCTTAAAATATTTTTTCTTAAACAACTCTCGTAGACTCTTGCTCCTTGTAGGAGAAAAATGGAGTAGCCGGAGAAACTTATCGCGTCGACTATTTATTTTACGTAACTATGGAAGCCAGAGCGATCGAACGTTTGATCCAGGATCTCAGACGTGTAAGGCGCGTCTAACGAAAGTGCATCCAAGGTCGTCGTGAGCGTGGGGATAATCCCTGCATCAACTGTCATTGGGAACGTTTTGACATTTTGACAGATACTCCAATTGCACTATCCATAATCGAAAATTACGATCTAAATCATTAAGGTTACTGTGTATGGTCATTTTAGAAATAATTCCTTTGCAGGAATTGATATGAGTACCAAGGTTCCCAAAATTTAATATGTTCTAAGGGAAGAATACTACCAAACCTTCCTAATTCCCCACACCTCACAAAAGTGATTGCTAGAATGAAAATGGGAAACGGGAATATGTAAACTTCAAATATTTTTTTGCACTTCACTTGGTTGAACTAGAATACTGGGTTTGGTGGATAATCCAAGTGAGTAGATATATACACAATTCAAGACCTAACCAGGAACGGTTGCGAAAAATACAGAACTTGCGGTTACAGCTCAGCAACTGGCCTCTGTGGCTCGGTTGGTTAGAGCGCTGCACCGGAATCGCAGGGCCGTGGGTTCAATTCCTGCCAGAGGACCTAGTGTTGCATTTTTCGCAACCGTTCCTGGTTAGGTCTTAAATTGTGTATATATCTACTCACTTGGATTATCCACCAAACCCAGTATTCTAGTTAAAAATATTTGAAGTTTACCTTATCACAACCCGCACACCCGATAACCTATATATACAGAACTTACGGTTACAGCTCAGCAACTGGCCTCTGTGGCTCAGTTGGTTAGAGCGCTGTACCGGAATCGCAGGGCCGTGGGTTCAATTCCTGCCAGAGGACCTAGTGTTGCATTTTTCGCAACCGTTCCTGGTTAGGTCTTAAATTGTGTATATATCTACTCACTTGGATTATCCACCAAACCCAGTATACAATATGTAAACCGAGTCTCGTACGCCGAGACGCTAGTCTAAATCTTGTTCTCAATCACGCTGTTTCGAAAATTCCCACTAGAATTAGTGTCAGACAGATCAATAATCATGATAGGCCATTTGAGAGAACCCATGGACCACAGAACTGTATTAAAGATTGCAGAAACCAATCCCGAGGCCACGTGTCGTTTAATTGTAAACAAATTCCTTAAGGAGGCTCGCTATAGTTTTAATTCTGTAGCACGCAAATGTGCTCTATGGTCCATTATTTGCTCATTTTGCAAGGTACGGTCACGAGACTTGGCCATCAGATTGCCACAATATTGCGGATTACGAAGAACAAAAAATGTTTCTAAATATTTACGTTGCCATGGTAACAACGCGATTTAGAGATTGTCGTATTTTTATCTTCTTTCTTAATATTTTGGATTTTCCTTCGGTAAACTTTTTTATTTTTTGCACACGAGCACCTAAAGTACAAAGTATTGAAATATGCGATTTTAAAAAAATTCCTCGGAGCGGAATTTTTTTAAATCTCAAAAAAACGGTTTTTTGCAATAAAAAAATCCGGCTCCGAGGGATTCTTTTAAAATCGCATATTTTATGCATTTTGTGATTTCTGTATCGTATGCAAATTTAAAAAAATTACCGAAGGAAACAGGAGAAAAATGTATTTATAGTTTGTGTGTGACGTCAAAAAAATCAGGATTTCATTTTTCACGCGAGACAAGCCCTCGAATACCCACGCGTGTGGACAACGAAATTTTGGCGCAATTGTGATTCGTGAACTCGTGATATAAAAACTATAAAAGGTTTGTTTATAATACATAAACTTCGTTTGTACTTTGTACAACTTTGTACAGCTACAGATCCCGCGACACAGAATTAAAACTGTAGGGAGCCTCCTTAAACAAAGTGCCTCTACTAGCTCTTCTGTTCCTTCTATTCCCCTAACTGAGCCGACCTATTTTGGCCAATATTATCTTTAGCTAATGTTATGTCACTTGTACCAAAAGTAGATGAAGTCCGCTTATTATTTTTCCCAAATATAGTTGATATCTGCTATGTTACGGAAACGTGGCTTAAAGACGTGATCGATGATAGCGTTATAAATATTCAAAATTACACTTTAATACGGAAAGACAGGATATATGCCCAACACGGTGGAGTTGCCCTCTATATAAGAGATTCTATCAAATTTGAAAGGCTAAATCAATATGAAAGTAACAACCACATTGAGGTTCTCTGGTGTAAATTGCGCCCACACCGCCTCCCCCGCGGTTTTTCGCGTTTAATTATTGGAGTCCTATACCATCCCCCCTCTTCAGATGACGATCAGACGATTGAATCGAATACCTATTGAATACCCTGTCCAACATCGAATGCTCACATCCTAACTTTGCACTATTACTAGCGGGTGATTTTAATCGTTTAGATGTGCCCCAAGTGATTAATCAGTTTAGCTTAAAGCAGCTGGTCAACTTTGCCACCCGAGGAGAAAGAACTTTAGATTTGATCTTAACAAATTTGAACGATTGCTACCAGAAACCTCTTAAGTCTTCACCTTTTCGTCTTTCCGAACATTTTACAGTTACAGTCTTCCCAAAACTCAGACCGAAACGTGCGAAACCATTCAAAAAGGTTACAGTTAGAGACATGCGCTTAAGTTCTAAGCAGGCACTTGCAAGATACTTGAACTCTATTGATTGGTCCATTATGGATACACTAGAAAGACCCGAAGAAAAATGCCAGTTTTTTAACAACATTGTTAATATTGGACTAGGTACGATAATGCCTTCAAGAACCGTAAAAATTCATACTCACGACGTTCCATCCATGGTTAACGGGGCATTTAAAATCCTTAATTCAGAAATGTCAACAAAAACTTTCTCAAAACCGCCCTATTATGTTTAGGTGCTATCGCAACCGCGTCAGCAGAGAACGGAAGTCGTGTAAAGTCAAATACTATCAAACAAGAGTAAAAGCACTAAAAAATAATGATCCCAAGAAATGGTTGTCGGAATGCAAAAAGTTGTGTGGGATGTCCAAACCAACAAAGGATATCGTGTCTTTGCTACTTCCAAATGATTCACCATCATATGAAGCTAAATGCAGTCTAGCTAACGAGATTAACGCCGCCTTTCTTGAAACACAACAAGAGTATTTACCTCTTTTATCAACAAATAGACTTGATACTAGTAACTCCGAAGTGCCTTCGATTTCTTTAGACGCGGTCGAAAGACAACTCGCTTTGATCAATGCATCTAAGGCCTGCGGTGCAGACAACATTCCAAATTGGATGCTTAAAACTTTTGCGTTCATCTTCGCTGTACCAGTATGCAAGATAATAAACTCATACTTTATTGAGAAACGCATGCCTCACATTTGCACGTGCGCTAATGTCACACCTATACCTAAGAATCCATCAATCAGTGATATTAATAAAGACCTACATCCTATATCTTTAACGCCCACCGTTTGCAAGATTACCGAAGACTACGTGGTAAGAGATCATGTCAAGCCAGCGATCGTCAGGAATGTAGGGCGTGACCAATACGGCAGTATACCTGATTCATCAACCACTCATACCCTCATTAACCTGATTCATAACTAGTAATACCATTTGATTAAAAAAAGCTTTTGACTTAATCGACCATAACATTCTCATTCTCAAAATGTTAAATTACGGTGTTAATCCTCATATCGTGAACTGGATCTGCGACATTTTAAGTAATAGATCCCAAAGACTCAAGACAGCAGAGAATTGTTACTCAGAATGGATATCAGTACAGGCTGGTGTTCCGAAAGGAACAAACTCGGCCGGTGGTTATTTTAAATTATGATTGAAGATCTTAAGATTGCGTTATCTAATGGCACAGTTAAGTACGTTGATGACACCACAGCTTATGAAATTATCCCGAAGGGTTTGCCTAGTACCGCCCAGTCGTTTGTGGACGAGGTAGTGGTGTGGTCGCGTGATAATAAATTTCAACTCCACCCTAAAAAGTGTAAGGAAATGAGGATTTCGTATTCAAGACCAACTACCCAATATGAAGAACTGCGTATCGATACAAACATTATCGAGACAGTCGATTCTCTTAATCTTCTTGGAGTAACAATTCAAATGCTCATATTAATATTACAATTAAGAAAGCTTCTAAAAGACTTTACTTTCTGTTACAATTGAAGCGTACCAAGGTACCTCCAGAGGATATTATCAAGTTTTATATTTCGTGTATTCGTTCAGTCCTCCTCTACGCATGTCAGGTTTTCATTATAATCTCTCAGAGTATTTGAACATGTCCTTAGAACAAACGCAAAAGTGGGCAATGAAGATTATCTACGGGTACGATACTCCGTACGATCAAGCACTGGAACATGTAGGAATTATCAAACTTTATGAGTGCAGACAACAATTATATCATGATTTCTTTAATAAAGTAGTATCAAATCCTAGAGACCGATTATATGACCTAATTTCAAACAATGAAAATCCACAAACTTGTCTGAGACATGTAAGACCTTTTGATATTCCAATATGTATAGAACACATTGATGTAAGAAATCCTCTTTAATATCAAGTGATCGCCGTCATAACAACAGTAACAGTTAATTTATAAGCGAACTTTAGGTTATTGTAAATTGTTGCATGTAAACGAACTTTATACTTTTGTTTTAAAATTGTATTATATGCTTGTACATAACTATTTACATAGATATTTAATTTTAATAATATCCACTGTAAATTTAAAATCCTTTTCAATTCAGTTGAGTATAGCTGTAAGAAGGTATTTCTATTAAACAATCTATCCATCTATCTATCTATCTATCTATCTATCTATCTAAGAAAATTATGTATAACACATTGTTATATATTTGCATGATATTTAACAACTAGCTATTTGACGTGGCCAAGCGTAATTAGTAATTTATCCAGGGCAAAGGTTCTGTTATCTTTTCCTAAATTGTGGAATACCGGTTCATTTTGAAATCTTACATCTATTAGTCTCTTGTAAACATGCATAAACAATTTTCTGAAAACTTTATTTATCAAACATGCTTGTGTGAAAACTTCGTGGCCTATTTGAATCGCGGTTTGGAAAAAATGAACCAGTTGCATCTCAAAGGCCAAAATCTGCCATATTTTGGCTTCACTTACTTACGTAGAGTCTACTAATGCCACAGATTATCTGAAGACCAACAGCCAATCAAACAGCGTATTTCCGAGAAATCCACTGAACTGATATATTTTAGTCACTATATTTAATTTCATTACGTTTTAGTCAAAATAATTTATACTCTTTCAATTCTAATCCGCTTGTCTTAGACACTTAACGAATAATGGTATTGAAGACATTGAGTCAGGAGCCTTTAACGATTTGAAAATTTTGACCGAGTTGTAAGTATGGGTGAAATTATATTTATAGTACAAACATGTTGAATAAAAATAAAGAGAAAATATACTTCGCCAATAGAAGACATAGAAGCAACATGTAGACTTAAGATATGTTAAATTCAATTCATATCTTTAGTTTACAAGATGTTTGTATTCGGATAACGGTTTTATTTTGTCCGTTATACAACAATGAAATGTTTATCTTTTAATCTTTTTTTAGGGATCTATCAAACCAAAAACTTCAAAATATTCCTGAGAAAGTATTTCAAGGCCTCGTGTCCTTACGTAACCTGTAAGTACCGCGTTTTCTATATAGTTTGATATTACTTCCTAATCTATTTTCTGAACCAACCCTCTTGGAATCTGCATAAACTCTCTTTGTGGGAGAGAACCAGAGTAAACAAATAAAACCTATCGCGTTCATTATACTATTGAAGGGGCAGCGAGTATTTAACTTAGGATCTCAGATGGACAAAGCGCTTTCTCTGACTACAGTGCATCAAAGGACAAAGCTGGTCGCGAGCTCGGTTTGAATTGAATACCTGCACCAAATTCAATTCATCATAGTCATGGATACAGTCATCCCAATGATGGAATATAGTCATTATAGTTATTGACAGTTGACAATAGTCAATATAGGTATGGTCTATAGTCGTCATATTCATGGACTATGGTCATCATAGTCATGGACTGTAGTCATAATAGTGATGGACTATAGTCTAGTCATGGACTATATGAATTGCCATCGATATAAAGTGACTCATCATTCTACACTGAGAAGTAAATATGTCTTTTCAGTGCGATGTTTGTGGTAAAACGTTGGCAACTGCAAGTAATCGCCTTCGCTTTAAGATGGCTGTCCATGCATATAAAAATCGTAATCTTAGACAACAAAACCTTAATGGTCAATGGAGCTACAATCATGAAACACCCCTTTACTTGTATCATGGTAGAACTGTATGGGCGAAAACTCTCTAGGAAAATTCACAGAAAATTATCAGCCTACCTCCCCAACGTATCATCTGGTGCTATGGACAGTTTTTTTTGCGTCCTTGATACCCATCCATATCAATAATTCCTGCCACTCTGCGTAGACACTCCATTTTAATGTGCCGAACTTCCTTGTTGGGCGGACAGTTAGAAAATGATAAAGTCAGCAAAATGTCTCAGTTTGGGCTCTCTGTTAATCTGCTCGCTTGGCCAAATCTGGACAAGTACCTTGTGTTGTTTGATATTACATCCTAATCTATTTTCCAGTCAAATCATTGTCAGCATAGCTTTCTTTCTTTCTTTCTTTCTGGAAAAGTAACATTATCGCTTTGACCAACATTTTACGGGGCTATAAAAGCCACAGTGATAATTTAACCAGGGATATTGGACGTGCGAGGCGCTTTCTTAGACTACGGTGCATCCAAGGACATCCCGAGCGTGGGGATGAATTCCTGCACCAACTCTTTAAAGGGGAAAATTATCAAGAAAACCTTTTGACATTTCGACTAAAATTGTGGAAAATACACACTCATTACATAACCTGAATCGACAACTACTCTTTTTGTTCTTGCAATTGTTGCGTATAATAATTATTTATACATAATTAGCTGAATTCATATTAGAACACTAATTTCCGTCTGAGAGGGAAAGATTCAGACGAATAAATGGGAAAATCCCGAGGCTTCGATGAGAGAGCACTAAGGCGATATTCCCATATTTTCAAAATGGCTTCCAACTTCGTAATGGCTGCTAGTCAAATAATTACTTCGAGTAAAATAAAACGAAAAGCTGCAGATCAGTTTGTAAATCAATACCTTAGATCGAGAAGTAGTTGCTACAATAAACTATGAAGGTCAATCATCGAGGACGAGGGGGAATTTCAAAAGTTGGCTGCAGCAGTCGCTTGTTGTTTTCCGAAAGAGAGAAGTCCCAAAGGTCCAATAGAAAGAAATAGCCAGTGGTGAAATTATGGATATCAAAATTGGACATGCAATCAGTTTGATTGATTGATCGATAAACTTTATTTATGGAGGGTAACACCTATTACAAATTAATTTGTATTCTTCCTAGTGGCTCTCTAATTATAATTAATACTATCTATGTAGAACTAAATATCTCAATATAAAAGAGTTTACTTAAATCTATAAATCCTAAAGTAGTTCAGTATAAAAAAGTTTAATATAATCTATAAATTCTAAAATTGTCAATAGTACATTCTTGAGAGAGATCCTTAAACAATTTGGCTTTCATGGATCTGAGAGATTCCCCCTGTCCTGTTTCTAGATTGTTCCATATTTTAAGTGTTGAATAAAAATATGTTCAAAGAATCAGTTCTTGGTTTCGGGAGACGAAATTCAGTTTTTGATTTTGTGTCATATTTATGGTTGAAACGAAAGGATTCCAATTTATTAATTAAGTACTCTTGAGCTCGACCCTCAATAATTTTTCGGAAGAGACAAAGTTTTTGTATTTGAAAGATCTTGGCAATTGGTAACCATTAAAGTTTTTGGAAATTTTCAAATGAACTTGCTTCATATGGACTATCCAAAATTAGTCGAGGACAGCGTTTCTGTAACTTAAATAGGTCATCTAAGTGGCTTTGACTGCAGTTGCTCCAAACCGTGCAGCAATATTCAAACAATGGTTGATGTTTGCATTGAACAGCAATAAACGGTAGTGAGTTGGTAGGTATTTTCTTACTTTTGATAAGATAGAAATTTTCTTTTTCAATTTTCGGCGTAATTCTTCAATATGTGTGGACCAGGTGAGGTGGCTATCAATGTAAACCCCTAATACACGTTCCGATTCCATTTTAGCTATGTGGTGGCCATCTAGTTTAATATCCAGGCTTTGTCTTGAAGATTTTGCTAGTTTCTGGCTTGTGGAAATTTTACTATACTTGGTCTTCGATTGATGGATTTTCATTTTATGTTCCTATGTAAGCTTGAGAAGGATGGTTTCGCAAGAGTGGTTAGAGCGGAAACCTGATTGATATTAATGTACAAGGCCATGCTCATTAAGAAATGCCATAAAGTGATTACAAACATGCTTCTCAAGAATCTTTGACAGAACAGGAAGTACCGAGATGGGTCCGTAATTGTTCCCCTGTTTGTATATAGCAGTCACACGGGCCAATTTAAGTTGATCTGGGTAGATTACATTTCTTATACTACAATTCAACACCTTTGCCAGACTCAGCGCAATTGCCGGAGCGATTAGCTTTATAAGCTGAGAGCTTATTCCATCAAGGCCAGTTGCCACATTTGATGGAAGCGATTTGATTAGTTGTAAATCTGTGCTTTCAGACAATAATGGTATACATATTATTCTCGTGTCTAGTGAAGTGTTATACGACGTAATAACAAGCAGCTTTTTTAGACAACCAATATATAGCCACCCTAGCTTGACCTAGTAAACTATTATTACCAAAGTAACGACGCTTAACCTAATTGGTTTACAAAGATACCGAGCCAGCATATCTCGGATATACTTGTTATCTAACCCAATCTCTATGAATATGCGTATGACTATATGACTATATGACCATATGACCATATGACTATATGACTATATGACTATATGACTATATGACTATATGACTATTTGACTATATGACTATATGACTATATGACTATATGACTATATGACTATATGACTATATGACTATATGACTATATGACTATATGACTATATGACTATATGACTATATGACTATATGACTATATGACTATATGACTATATGACTATATGACTATATGACTATATGACTATATGATTATATGACTATACCACTATACGCCTATACGCCTATACGACTATACGACTATACGACTATGTGACTATGTGACTATGTGACTATGTGACTATGTGACTATGTGACTATGTGACTATGTGACTATGTGACTATATGACTATATGACTATATGACTATATGACTATATGATTATATGATTATATGACTATATGATTATATGACTATATGACTATATGATTATATGATTATATGATTATATGATTATATGACTATATGACTATATAACTATATGACTGTATGACTATATGACTATATGACTATATGACTATATGATTATATGACTATAGTCCATGATTATAATCCATGACTATAGTCCATGATTATGTCTATGACCATAGTCTATGACTATATTCCTTGACTATGACTATGACTCATTATGACTGTCAGCCAAGCTCTAAGACTGAATCTTAAGATTGAATAGTAATTATATCATTGAATCCTAAGATTGAATCATTGAATGGTAAGATTAAATATTTTAATCCTAAGAGTGAATTATTGAATCCTAAAATTGAATCATTGAATCCTAAGATTGAATCATTGAATATCCTAAGATTGACTCATTGAATTCTAAGTGTGAATAATTTAATCCTAAGATTGAATCATTGAATCCTAAGAGTGAATCATTGAATCCTACGATTGAGTCAGTGAATATTTGAACGTAAGCAATCAGATAAATAGTGAAATACATTAAGAATCAATTCATTTGACGTTTGATAAAATAACCTTTCATGATGCGCGTATGGATGGACGAAAACTGAATACCATCCTTGACAAATTTACTACAGTTCTGCAACACCCTTTACGTGTATCGTAGCAGGATGTACACAAAGTAGCAAGATTGTATGGGTAAACACTCTGTTGGAGAATGCTCAGAAAAATATAAGTCCGCCTCCTCAGCGTATCGATTGGTGTTATGGTCAATGGCAGCCATCCTATTTTGATATGATGAGAACAATTTCTGGAATAGAATTCAGTGAAAGAATACCTGAACATATCGACAAAGCAGATTACCTAGATGTATCTCAACGGAATTTGATCGTATTGGACGATCTTATCGCGCAATCTGGCAAGAAAATGTATAGCTGACCTTTCTACAAAAAGCAGTCGTCACAGAAATTTGTCCGTCATCTACATTGTCCAAAATATATTTCATAAGGGCATGCAAATGAGAAATATTAGTCTCAACGTCCATTATATCGTGCTTTTTAAGTCACCAAGAGATAAGCAACAAATCTCTATGCTTGCAATACAAATTCATCCCGTCCGAGAGTGCGAGAGTTTTTAAGTAGTTATGAAGAAGCCATGAGTCGTCCTCATGGGTATTTGATGTTGGATTTGAAAGCTACAACAGATGATCAACAACGACTAAAAAAAAATGTATTGTCAGCCAAGGCTGAGGATTTAGTCAAATATGTGCGGAAACAGTCCTATCACCATCCGCCTCTTGGAAATGCGATGTATAACACCGAGCAGCGAATGCAAGAGATCATGAAAACACCACAGCTTACCGCGGTTGAGAAAAGCAAGCTTTATTCTGACCAACTTAATCGGTTTCTTTCACTTAAAAACGAGATGGATTTTCTGGTACACCGTCCTGCAATTGTTGAAACTCCAGATATTGTTGAAGATGCTGCTCGTGAAGCTATGGAGATAACACCACCGGTGCCTGCCACTCCTAAACCTGGCTTCTCACACCACCACCAACAGAAGAAGAACGGCCCAAATTCAAACACAACTTTTTCCACAATTGGTTAGACTCCTCAGATTGGAGACCTAAAGATTTAGCAATGATGACGCTAGAGCAACGAGATGGTTACGAGCAAAGACTACTTCACGAGAGACCAAAATATATTCCTATGAAAGCTGAGAATATTGCAAGATTATCACCTGAAGACAGACAAACTATGACAACTTTTTAAAGATACAAAATGATACGCTCTTAGTAGAAGACCTTATTAACGGTGAAAAAGAAATTTTAATCAGTAAATGTGTTAAAATGAATTCTGTGTGTGCTGACTAACAATGTACATTGTACAATATTTCCCCGTCCTATAATTACATATTCTCTCCTTATGCAAATCCAACAGTTAATTACCCGTAATGACTTTTACAACGCACAGCTAAACCGGTTTATATGCAATGTTTGCATATGCTTGAAAAAGTTGTTTAAATCTCGATTGTACGCACTTTACTATACACATAAACGCTTGAAAAATTATTAGGTCGTCTAAGAAAGAAACACTCCACTAGATGCGAGAGTGTATAAAAATCAGAAATTATACGACAACAAAGCCCACAAATATGTTGAACTCCGCAAAAATTCGCCGTGCCTTGTGACGTCATATTAATGAGGGTTGAGAATCTCAAAGGAGTCGGACCGAGTTGCATAAATAATCAGATATCAAGGGAGTGGTCCACCCCTTGCTCCATCCCATCTGACCCCTGCCCCACATCCCCCCTCATAATCATGAATATTTATGTTTATGTTTAATTACGCAATGCGTCACCTCATACCATAATGATGTTCGAATATTTAATGATGCTCCTCCTTGCTCCTCCCCAAAAAGGGGGGTTGAAAACAACATATATTACTACTAACAGTAGAAATATATGTAACCGGAGAAAACCTATCGCTTTGGCTATATTTTTACGTGAGTCTGGAGATACTACAGCGAGAATTTAACTCATGCATACAGGATATCAGACATGCAAGGAACTTGAGATCGTACGGGGGGGGGGTGATTGATACCTGCATGGCTGCATCAACTCAAAACGATAAGGTAAACTCAAGAAAATGTTTGAGATTTTTTCTAATATTCCGAAAAATCTCTCCTCATTGGGCTACTCGAATCGAACTACTATTTAACCCCCTCAAATTGTTGCGTATAATCATTTTAGACATAATTCATTTGCAAAATCGCTTGAGAAGACATCATTAAAAACGTTTTAGTTTGAATATTTTCTTCCCTTCTATTTCCATCCCTTTGTTGTAGAGATTTAACGAATAATAATATCAAAAAGATTGGGCGAGGAGCCTTTAATGATTTGGGGAATTTGATCAAAGTGTAAGTATGGATATTATGTGTCTAATAATGCATAAAATATCAATTTCAACAAACGTTCAATAGATTTAAAAATATATATATACTTCGCGAAGAGAAATGACATTGGAACCTCAAGATATTTTAAATTTAATTCATATATATCCGTTTGCTACAGTTTCGAATAAGGTTTTCTTATATAGTATACTCGCCCATAATACAATGTAAACCGTACTCTCCTTACGTCACCTGTAAGTACCTCGTTTTCTATATAGTTTGATATCACTTCTTAAAATATTTTTTCTTAAACAACTCTCGTAGACTCTTGCTCCTTGTAGGAGAAAAATGGAGTAGCCGGAGAAACTTATCGCGTCGACTATACTCTCCTAAGAAAACGTCAAACGAAATAGTAATTCAAGATGATAATTATAATAGTCACATTTCGCCTGATGGGCTGCCTATATAAAAAGAAACTGATGAGTGTCATGCGGATTACTTCGTCCGAAGTTTGCCTAGAAAATACCTACCTTCCGAACAAAGGCTCGGACTTAAGAATGTGTCCAAAGTCACGCAAACCAACCTGTATTTAATAATCCTATAGAAAGTGGAGTAAATGAGGCAGTTACTCAAACCAATGATGCCACTAGTGTCTCTAAAACACAATTAGCCGAATATCAATGCCAACAACAGTACAGTTACCGTTCTTATAAAGCTAACGTAGTGTCAAAACATACACAAATTCTCAAGAGTATAAATACTAGGAAACCCCAAATTTATAGAAGTAAACATCAACGTAATTAGCAGCGCAGCAATCAACAAATTCACAGAGCTTAGCAACACAAGAATACCTTTCAAAATGCCTTATTAATTAATCAGAGGAGACCTAAGGGAGTGTTGAGAGATTCAACAAAATCTTGGAGCCACAAAAGAGCAACAGAAAGATTATCTTACGATAATATAACGAATCAAAATAAGCATTATAATCCCTCTGCCTTGCAACATCGCATAGCACAACCTGGTTTCTTTCGAACCCGACTAACGAACAAAACAGCAAGAGATGGGAGCAGAACACAAACACGATCACGAACAGTAGATTGGGAAAAGTACCTACAATATGTAAACCGAGTCTCGTACGCCGAGACGCTAGTCTAAATCTTGTTCTCAATCACGCTGTTTCGAAAATTCCCACTAGAATTAGTGTCAGACAGATCAATAATCATGATAGGCCATTTGAGAGAACCCATGGACCACAGAACTGTATTAAAGATTGCAGAAACCAATCCCGAGGCCACGTGTCATTTAATTGTAAACAAATTCCTACTAAATCTACAAGTACAAGTGGTAGGATACTTAAACAAAGTGCCTCTACTAGCTCTTTTGTTCCTTCTACTCCCTTAACTGAGCCGACCTATTTTGTGCCAATATTATCTTCAGCTAATGTTATGTCACTTGTACCAAAAATAAATGAAGTCTGCTTATTCTTTTTCCAAAATATAGTTGATATCTGCTGTGTTACGGAAACGTGGCTTAAAGACGTGATCGATGATAGCGTTATAAATATTCAAAATTACACTTTAATACGGAAAGACAGGATATATGCCCAACACGGTGGAGCTGCCCTCTATATAAGAGATTCTATCATATTTGAAAGGCTAAATCAATATGAAAGTAACGACCACATTGAGGTTCTCTAGTGTAAATTGCGCCCACACCGCCTCCCCTGCAGTTTTTCGCGTTTAATTATTGGAGTCCTATACCATCCCCCCTCTTCAGATGACGATCAGATGATTGAATACCTATTGAATATCCTGTCCAACATCGAATGCTCACATCCAAACTTTGCACTATTACTAGCGGGTGATTTTAATCGTTTAGATGTGTCCCAAGTGATTAATCAGTTTAGCTTAAAGCAGCTGGCAAACTTTGCCACCCGAGGAGAAAGAACTTTAGATTTTATCTTAACAAATTTGAACGATTCCTACCAGAAACCTCTTAAGTCTTCACCTTTTGGTCTTTCTAACCATTTGCAGTTACAATCTACCCAAAAGTCAGACCGAAACGTGCGAAACCATTCAAAAAGGTTACAGTTAGAGACATGCGCTTAAGTTCTAAGCAGGCACTTGCAAGATACTTGAACTCTATTGATTGGTCCATTATGGATACACTAGAAAGCACCGAAGAAAAATGCCAGTTTTTTAACAACATTGTTCATATTGGACTAGGTACAATAATGCCTTCAAGAACCGTAAAAATTCATCCATGGTTAACGGGGCATTTAAAATCCTTAATTCAGAAACGTCAATAAGCACTTTCTCAAAACCGCCCTATTAGGTTTAGGTACTATCGCAACCGCGTCAACAGAGAACGGAAGTCGTGTAAAGCCAAATACTATCAAGCAAGAGTAAAATCACTAAAAAATAATGATCCCAAGAAATGGTGGTCGGAATGCAAAAAGTCGTGTGGGATGTCCAAACCAACAAAGGATATCGTGTCTTTGCTACTTCCAAATGATTCACCATCATATGAAGCTAAATGCAATCTAGCTAACGAGATTAACGCCGCTTTCTTCAGCCACAACAAGAGTATTTACCTCTTTTATCAACAAATAGACTTGATACTAGTAACTCCGAAGTAACTTCGATTTCTTTAGACGCTGTTGAAAGACAACTCACCTTGATCAATGCATCTAAGGCCTGCGGTCCAGACAATATTCCAAATTGGATGCTTACAGATTTTGCGTTCATCTTGGCTGTACCAGTATGCAAAATAATCAACTCGTCCTTTATTGAGAAACCCCTGCCTCACATTTGGAAGTGCGCTAATGTCACACCTGTACCTAAGAATCCATCAATCAGTGATATTAATAAAGACTTACGTCCTATATATTTAACGCCCACCGTTTGCAAGATTACCGAAGACTACGTGGTAAGAGATCATGTCAAGCCAGCGGTCCTCAGGAATATAGGACGTGACCAATACGGCAGTATTCCTGATTCATCAACCACTCATGCCCACCACTTGTAGCGAGGTGAGAGTACTAGCATTTGATTACAAAAAAGCTTTTGACCTAATCGACCATAACATTCTCATTTCCAAACTGTCAAATTACGGTGTTAATCCTCATATCGTGAACTGGATCTGCGACTTTTTAAGAAATAGATCCCAAAGAGTCAAGTCAGCAGAGAATTGTTAATCAGAATGGAGATCAGTCCAGGCTGGTGTTCCGCAAGGAACAAAACTCGGCCCGTGGTTATTTTTAATTGTGATTGAAGATCTTCAGATTGCGTTATCTAATGGCACAGTTAAGTACGTTGATGACACCGCACCTTATGAAATTATCCCGAAAGGTTTGCCTAGTACCGCCCAGTCGCTTGTGGACGAGGTAGTGGTGTGGTCGCATGATATGATAATAAATTTCAACTCCACCCTAAAAAGTGCAAGGAGATGAGGATTTCGTTTTCAAGACCAACTACCAAATATGAAAAACTGCGTATGGATACAAACATTATCGAGACAGTCAATTCTCTTAAACTTCTTGGTGTAAAAATTAAAGAAGATTTAAAATGGAATGCTCATATTAATATTACAATTAAGAAAGCTTCTAAAAGACTTTACTTTCTGTTACAATTGAAGCGTGCAAAGGTACCTCCAGAGGATCTTATCAAGTTTTGTTGCAAAAATAAAAATTGTAATAAACCTTTTTGAAGTATCCTGGATTGAATTTATATTTAGAAATGAACTTTAAGTTATTGTAAATTGCTGCATACTTTTGTAAACGAACTTTATACTTTTGTTTTAAAATTGTATTATATGCTTGTACATAACTATTTACAAAGATTTTTATATTTTAATAATATCCACTGTAAATTTAAAATCCTTTTCAATTCAGTTGAGTATAGCTGTAAGGTTTTTCTATCAAACAATCTATCTATTTATCTATCGAAGCAAATCATGTATAACATATTGTTATATAATTGCATGATATTTAACAACTATTTGACGTGGCTAAGCGTGATTAGTAATTTATCCAGGGGAAAGGTTCTGTTATCTTGTCCTAAATTGTGGAATGCCGTTTCATTTTGAAATCTTACATCTATTAGTCTCTTGTAAACATAAACAATTTTCTGAAAACGTTATTTATTAAACATGCTTGTGTGAAAACTTCGTGGGATATTTTAATCGCGTTTTGTTAAAAATGAACCAGTTGCATCACTAAGGCCAAAATCTGCCATATTTTGGCTTCACTTACTTACGTAGCGCCAATATTAAAGGACAACTCACACAGTCAGCGAATAGATGACGATTTACTACGGCCAAACTTACAATACAAGCGAGGATGTAAAATAACAGAGGGAAGAGACAGGACGATAATCTTACACGGAGTACATAACTAGGCGCGACTAGCATCGCAGGCGCGTATAACAATAACAATAACAATAACAATAACAATAACAATAACAATAACAATAACAATAACAATAACAAACTATGGCGTAGAGCTTACTAATGCCACAGATTATCTGAAGACCAACAGCCAATCAAACAGCGTATTTCCGAGAAATCCACTAAACTGATTTATTTTAGTCGCTCTATTTAATTTCATTAAATTTTAGTCACAATAACTTATACTCTTTCAATTCTAATCCGTTTGTCTTAGAGACTTAACGAATAATGGTATTGAAGACATTGAGTCAGGAGCCTTTAACGATTTGAAAATGTTGACGCATTTGTAAGTATGGGTGAAATTATATTTATAGTACAAACATGTTGAATAAAAATAAAGAGAAAATATACTTTGCCAATAGAAGACATAGAAGCGACATGTAGACTTAAAATATGTTAAATTCAATTCATATCTTTAGTTTACAAGATGTTAGTATTCGGATAACGGTTTTATTTTGTCCGTTATACAACAATGACAAGTTTATCTTTTAATCTTTTTTTAGAGATCTATCAAACCAAAAACTTCAAAATATTCCTGAGAAAGTATTTCAAGGCCTCGTGTCCTTACGTAACCTGTAAGTACCGCGTTTTCTATATAGTTTGATATTACTTCCTAATCTATTTTCTGAACCAACCCTCTTGGAATCTGCATAAACTCTCTTTGTGGGAGAGAACCAGAGTAACCAAATAAAACCTATCGCGTTCATTATACTATTGAAGGGACAGCGAGTATTTAACTTACGATCTCAGATGTACAAAGCGCTTTCTCTGACTACAGTGCATCAAAGGACAAAGCTGGTCGCGAGCTGGGTTTGAATTGAATACCTGCACCAAATTCAATTCATCATAGTCATGGATACAGTCATCCCAATTATGGAATATAGTCATTATAGTTATTGACAGTTGACAATAGTCAATATAGGTATGGTCTATAGTCATCATATTCATGGACTATAGTCATCATAGTCATGGACTGTAGTCATAATAGTGATGGACTATAGTCATCTAGTCATGGACTATATGAATTGCCATCGATATAAAGTGACTCATCATTCTACATTGACTCTTGAGAAGTAAATATGTCTTTTCAGTGCGATGTTTGTGGTAAAACGTTGGCAAATGGAAGTAATCGCCTTCGCTTTAAGATGGCTGTCCATGCATATAAAAATCGTAATCTTAGACAACAAAACCTTAATGGTCAATGGAGCTACAATCATGAAACACCCCTTTACTTGTATCATGGTAAAACTGTATGGGCGAAAACTCTCTAGGAAAATTCACAGAAAACTATCAGCCTACCTCCCCAACGTATCATCTGGTGCTATGGACAGTTTTTTTGCGTCCTTGATACCCATCCATATCAATAATTCCTGCCACTCTGCGTAGACACTCCATTTTAATGTGCCGAACTTCCTTGTTGGGCGGACAGTTAGAAAATGATAAAGTCAGCAAAATGTCTCAGTTTGGGCTCTCTGTTAATCTGCTCGCTTGGCCAAATCTGGACAAGTACCTTGTGTTGTTTGATATTACATCCTAATCTATTTTCCAGTCAACTCATTGTCAGCATAGCTTTCTTTCTTTCTTTCTTTCTGGAAAAGTAACAGTATCGCTTTGACCAACATTTTACGGGACTATAGAAGCCACAGTGAGAATTTAACCAGGGATATTGGACGTGCGAGGCGCTTTCTTAGACTACGGTGCATCCAAGGACATCCCGAGCGTGGGGATGAATTCCTGCACCAACTCTTTAAAGCGGAAAATTATCAAGAAAACCTTGTGGAAAATACACACTCATTGCATAACCTGAATCGACAACTACTATTTTTGTTCTTGCAATTGTTGCGTATAATAATTATTTATACATAACTAGCTGAATTCATATTAGACGACGGATTTCCGTCTGAGAGGAAAAGGTTCAGACGAATAAATGGGAAAATCCCGAGGCTTCGATGAGAGAGCACTAAGGCGATATTCCCATATTTTCAAAATGGCTTCCAACTTCGTAATGGCTGCTAGTCAAATAATTACTTCGAGTAAAATAAAACGAAAAGCTGCAGATCAGTTTGAAAATCAATATCTTAGATCGAGAAGTAGTTGCTACAATAAACTAAGAAGGTCAATCATCGAAGACGAGGGGGAATTTCAAAAGTTGGCTGCAGCAGTCGCTTGTTGTTTTCCGAAAGAGAGAAGTCCCAAAGATCCAATAGAAAGAAATAGGCGGTGGTGGAATTATGGATATCAAAATTGGACAAGCAATCAGTTTGATTCATTGATTGATAAACTTTATTTATAGAGGGTAACACCTATTACAAATTAATTTGTATTCTTCCTAGTGGCTGTCTAAATATAATTATTACTATCTATGTAGAACTAAATATCTCAATATAAAAGATATAATCTATAAATCCTAAAGTAGTTCAGTATAAAAAAGTTTAAAAAGTTTAATATAATCTATAAATGCTAAAATTGTCAATAGTACATTATTGAGAGAGATCCTTAAACAAAGCTTTCATGGATCTGAGAGATTCCCCCTGTGCTGTTTCTAGATTGTTCCATATTTTAAGTGTTGAATAAAAATATGTTCTTAAGAATCAGTTCTTGGTTTCGGGAGACGAAATTCAGTTTTTGATTTTGTATCATATTTATGGTTGAAACGAAAGGATTCCAATTTATTAATTAAGTACTCTTGGGCTCGACCCTCAATAATTTTTCGGAAGAGACACAGTTTTTGTATTTGAAAGATCTTGGCAATTGGTAACCATTAAAGTTTTTGGAAATTTTCAAATGAACTTGCTTCATATGGACTATCCAAAATTAGTCGAGGACAGCGTTTCTGTAACTTAAATAGGTCATCTACGTGGCTTAGACTGCAGTTACTCCAAACCGTGCAGCAATATTCAAACAATGGTTAATGTTTGCATTGAACAGCAATAAACGGTAGTGAGTTGGTAGATATTTTTTTACTTTTGATAAGATAGAAATTCTCTTTATCAATTTTCGGCGTAATTCTTCAATATGTGTGGACCAGGTGAGGTGGCTATCAATGTAAACCCCTAATACACGTTCCGATTCCATTTTAGCTATGTGGTGGTCATCTAGTTTAATATCCAGGCTTTGTCTTGACGATTTTGCTAGTTTCTGGCTTGTGGAGATAATACTATACTTGGTCTTCGATTGATGGATTTTCATTTTATGTTCCTTCACCCATCTAGATGCTTCATCAAGATCAGGCTTAAGTTTCTCTTCAACATCTTGTAGAGTGGTTCCAGATGCATAAAGAGTAGAGTCATCATCATATAAGCCAGTATTGCTCTTAAGGACCAGGGGAAAGTCATTAATGAATAATTGAAATAGAGCAGGACCAAGTATCAACCTTGCGGCACACCAGAACTAATTTGTAGAGATTCAGATAACTTTCCATCGATTCATACTTTTTGATATCTTCCATTCAGATAACTATGAAACCAATTTAATGTGTTGGTGTCTAAACCATATAGTTCAAGCTTTCTTAGCAGTAGTTCATGGTTAACAAGTTCAAATGCTTTACGCAAATCAATCATAACAACACCAGTGAAAAGACCTTTATCCATGGCTTCTAGCCACTCATCTGTAAGCTTGAGAAGGATGGTTTCGCAAGAGTGGTTAGAGCGGAAACCTGATTGATATTAATGTACAAGGCCATGCTCATTAAGAAATGCCATAAAGTGATTACAAACATGCTTCTCAAGAATCTTTGACAGAACAGGAAGTACCGAGATGGGTCCGTAATTGTTCCCCTGTTTGTATATAGCAGTCACACGGGCCAGTTCAAGTTGATCTGGGTAGATTCCATTTCTTATTCAACACCTTTGCCAGACCCAGCGCAATTGCCGGAGCGATTAGCTTTATAAGCTGAGAGCTTATTCCATCAAGGCCAGTTGCCACATTTGATGGAAGCGATTTGATTAGTTGTAAATCTGTGCTTTCAGACAATAATGCTATACATACAATAGTCAATAATGGCAGAAATCTGCAGAATCCTCATTTTTATGAAGGCTTATGAAAGGTTTAAAAAGAGAATAAGGATAAATCGTGATACGTTTGAATATATATTAGATTCCCTGAGAGAACAACTTATGAAGGAAACCACTAAATTCAAAGTACCTGTTTCACCAGAACGTCGATCAGCTGGGATTAACCTTTTATTGTTTAGCTCATGGGTGCTCATACATTACAGCAGGTGATCTTTTTGGTGTTGCACCATCTACTGCTTGTAATATTTTCAATGAAGTAACTCGCCTAATAGTCTTTGCTTTCTATGATGAATATGTTACTTTGCCGTCAACAGAAAAGGATTGGGAAGCTGAACTAACTGCATTTCTTAAAGATTATGGGTTTCCCTCTGAAGGAGCCTGGGATGGCTTCCATGTATATATAAGTTGTAACTTGAAGAACTTCTATAGTTTCAAAAAACGGTATTCAGTTACCAACATGGGACTGGTTGGGGCAAACAAAAAGTTCCTTTGGGCTGGAGTAGGTGCACCTGGATCAGTACATGATTCTATCCTTCGTCCGTCGTCACCAATTTTTTATGAAATTGAATCTGGGAATGTGCTTTCAAATGAAGTGCTTAATTTACCTGGATATGGTTAAATTCCATTAAAAATGGTGGGAGACCTTGTCCTTATGGTCCTTGAGATCTTGATCTGAACTGAACATGCATTTGACTTCAGCATAGATGATGAGAGATGCCAGAAAATATCAACACTCCCCATTTCTTCTGTGGTTGAGGTGTAGATGTATTTTGGAATCCATTAGACGAAGTCTTAGCACTGCATGAAGCAACGACGCTTTTAAAAGAACTTTATCCAGATAAATCTGACACATTACGAGATGTATTATGACCAATGCTAATTTCAAAGCTGTTATCTAAACTGTTATCACCCGTACTTGCACTATCGTCATCATCATCACTGTTCGGTTTGTCTTCGCCACTACTACGGTCATTATTATCCAGATCACCTACCTTGCTTGATACAGACGTCATATCATCAACTGCTTAACAGGAATGGGATTTAGTACATCATACCAACTCGGTGTAGTTGTGTTCTTTCTTCCAAGTCCTGTGCCAGATTTTATTTTAGTATCTATTCTACGCCACTCTCTTTTAAACCATTTACATTTTGCACGTAGTTGATCAACAGTAAATCTATACTCAACATAATCTGGGAAAGCTTCTTCTAATTCCTCTTGAATCGCTACGAACAGTTCCTCATTTGGTTGCTTTTTTAACGCGTAATTTTCCAGCTGATATAGCCAAGAACATTCTTGCCTGTCCGTGTTACCTAACACACGTGCATATAAATCCATTTCCTCGTCTGACCACACTTTATTTTTCTTGTTTTCGGGCAAATCTTTTTACTTTTTCTTAGTATTTTTTTCCTCGAGCTGTCTTCTTGGACGACATTTTGAATCCAAAGATGTAAAGCCAAACCCTCATTCTCAGTCTCTTTTCAATGTTTCCAGCACGGTCCAGCAGAAATCCGTCTTGGTTTATTCGTCTGATATAAATTTAAGACGAGTTTCTCGTCTTAGACGGGAAACTCGTCTAACTTTCCCGTCGTTTGGACGGAAAATTTAGACGGAAAACTTGAGATGGGAAACCCGTCGTTTACCAAATTCATATCAAGACGAGATTCTCGTCTGAGACGAGTTTCCCGTCTTCGACGGAAATCTGTCTTCTAATATGAATTCGGCTACTCATTAACAAAATCGCTTCAGAAAAGGTCAGAAATATCACTACTGAAGTTCCTCAAAATTTAATATATGGTGAGCGAAGAATACAACCAAACCCTTCTCTTCTTCCGTAGCTCAGAAACGTGATTACAATAATCAATGGCAAAGGTCTATATTGGAAACTTTATATACACTTGAGTTAAGCGCACGATTAAAAACCATAGAGTTCAGTATCTTGAAATCTTGTAAGAAATATATTCATAACAAAATTTTATACATTTGTAAGATATTTAACAATTACATGAGGCTAAACATAATTAACAAGACATCAAGGAGGAAGATTGCGTTTTCTTCTAATCTCCATCTAAATTGCGGAATTTTGATATCTTACACCTAATAACTATTGCAAACACAAAATATCCTCAAAACGTTCTTCAACAACGCGCATAGTAAAACTTCGTTGTAATGTTGCGTCAGCAAGGGCTAGATCTGCCATATTTATGGCTTTATTTCTTTGACTAACGCATGATAAAAGCACCCCCTTTATTTATAGATAGCTCAGTGGATAATATGTAGTAACATCTGTAGCAATTAGGTCATGCCTACGGATGCTACGAATTATATGTAGGCCAATCAGACACGGTATTCGGGAGGACGGCGAATAATTTATTCGATTTCATTTTTAATCTGTTTGTTTCAGAAACTTAACGGATAACAATATTGAAGAAATTGAACCTGGAGCTTTTATTGATTTGGGAAACTTGACCAAATTGTAAGTACGAAGAAATAATATCTATAATATAAGTACTCAAAAAATAGAGAAAATTTACTCTGCAAATGCGACATGCAAATGCAAGATATGTTCAATTAAATCCACATCTCATAAGGAGTTTCAAAGTTGTTATCACCCGGAGTACGGGTTCTTAATACAAAATATTTGTCCATAATACAACAGTAATAATCCTTATCCTATAATATTTTCTTTTAGGGATCTGTCAAACCATAAACTTCAAAATATTTCTGGCAATTCATTTCAAGGTCTCGTTTCCTTACGTTACCTGTAAGTACCTCGTTTTCTTTATAGTCTGATATTACTTCCTCGTTTTTTCCTATCATCCCAATACAAACTTTCTTTGTGCGAGAGAAACAAAAGTAGTAATACATGTAGTTTTCAACCTCATTTTTTGGGGAGAGCAAGGGAGAGCATCATTAAATATTTAAACATCATTAGCATATGATGGGTGAACATTATCTTTAGCATAATATGGGGATTAGCACATTAATTATACAACTGTCGGGTTTTCCTGTGTTCAGCATATCTTGTGTGCAGAAATATGGCTTTATTGTCGTAAACATTTCGATTTATAAACTCATTATTAGTAATAAATATATTCTCGTATCTAGTGAAGTGTTATACGACGTAATAACAAACAGCTTTTTTAGACAACCAATATATAGCGATCCTTGGCCTAGTAAACTATTATTACCAAAATAACGACGCTTAACCTAATAGGTTTACAAAGATACCGAACCAGCATATCTCGGATACACTTGTTAACTAACCCAATTTGTATTAGTATGAGTATTACTATATGACTATATGACTATATGACTATATGACTATATGGCGATTGACTGTTGTGTAAAACTACCTGAAAAATACAATGAGAACTTCGACGTTTCGAGCGAAGGCCCGTCATCTGGAAGTTACTAACTCCTAACGAAGGGCCTTCGCTCGAAACGTCGAAGTCCTCATTGTATTTTTCAGGTAGTTTTACACAACAGTCAACCGCCGTATTTGCGTCACTATTTGCTATACTCTACCCACACTGGCACCGCACGTTCGATATATGACTATACGACTACATGTGACTATATGACTATATCACTATGTGACTATGACTATATGACTATATGACTATATGACCATATGTGGATTGAATTGAACATATCTTCCGGGTGATAACAACTTTTAAACTCCTGATGAGATGTGGATTGAATTGAGCATTACGAATCAATTCATTTGACGTTTGATGATAGTAGGTAAACATGTCTTATCTTTGTGAAGTTTGTGGAAAGTCATCCTCAACATCAACTAATTGTGCACGTCATACAAAAGAACCTTTCATGATGTAAGTAAGTGGGGGTGTGCTAATCATCCTTACTTGCAGCAGAGAACTGAGCTCAATTGCGAAAGACGCAGCTCGACTGAATCGAATCAAAGACTTGCTAAAAACGCCACTGGCAGCCACCGTATGACTCATGTCTGATCAGGGAGCACAGCTACGATGGAAGGGTTAGCTTCGGGCTAATCCAAATCCACCCTGTCAACATTCCCTTTGGGAGGAAATCGGAGTACCCGGAGAAAACCCACGACTTTCGGTAGAGCGTTGACTGACTCTTTTCACATAAGTGTCATGAGTCCCCAGCGAGAATCGAACCCACGATCTCAGAGGTGAAAGGCGCTTGCTCTGACGACTGCGCCCCGATGTGCGTATGAATGGACGAAAACTGAATACTATCTTTGACAAATCTACTACAGTTCTGCAACACCTCTTTACGTGTATCGTAACAGGATGTACACAAAGTCGCAAGACTGTACGGGTGAAGACTCTGTTGGAGAATGCTTAGATGTTATGGGCAATGGCAGCCATCCTATTTTGATATGATGAGAACAATGCCTGGAATACTATTCAACAAAGGAATACCTGAAGATATGGACAAAGCGGATTATCTAGATGTGTCTCAACGGAATTTGATCGTACTGGACGATCTTATGGCGCAATCTGGCAAAGCCAAGCGTATAGCTGACCGCTTTATATAAAGCAGTCATCACAGAAATTTGTCCGTCATTTACATTGTCCAAAATATATTTCATCAGGGAAAAGAAATGAGAGATATTAGTCCCTATTATATCGTGCTTTTTAAGTTACCAGATATAAACAAGAAATCTCTATGATTGCAAGACGAATTTATCCCGGCAGAATGCGAGAGTTTATGAGTAGTTATGAAGAAGCCACGAGTCGTTCCCGTGGGTATTTGATGTTGGATTTGAAAGCTACAGCAGATAATCAACAACAACCCAAAACAAATGTATTGCCAGGCAAGACTGAGGCTTTAGTCGAATTTGTGCGGAAACAGTCCAATCACCAACCACCCCTTGCAAATGCAATGTATAACACCGAGCAGCGAATGCAAGAGATCATTGAAGTACCACAGCTTACCGCGCTTGAGAAAAGCAAGCTTTATTCTGACCAACTTAATCTGTTTCTTACTTTTAAAAACAAGATCGATTTTGCGTTACACCGTCCTGCAATTTTTGAAACTCCAGATATTGTTGAAGATGCTGCTCCTGAACCGAAAGATATAACACCATAGGTGCCTGTTACTGCTAAACTTGGCTTTCTCACACCACCACCAACGGAAGAAGAACGGCCCTAACTCAAACACAAGTTTTTCCACAATTGGGTAGACTCTTCAGATTGGAGACCTAAAGATTTAGCAATAATGACGCCAGAGAAATGAGAAAGTCAATAACAAAGACTACTTCACGCGAGACCAAAATATATTCCTATGAAAGCTGAGGATATTTCAATATCACCTGAAGACAGACAAGAATATGAGAACTCTTTGCAGATACAAAAGACACCTAAACGATACGCTCTTAGAAATAGACCTTATTAGTGTTGTAAAAGAAATATTAACCAATAAATGTGTTTGAAAATGAATTATGTGTGTGCTGACTAACAATGTACATTGTACAATATTTCCCCGTCCTATAATTACATATTTTGTCCTCATGTAAATCCGACAGTTAATTGCCCGTAATTACCTAACAACGCACAGCTAAACCGGTTTATATGCAAAGTTTGTAAATGCTTGTAAAACTTGTTGAAATCTCTATATTGGCCTTCTCAAAAAGAAACACTTCACCAGATACGAGAGTGTATTATAATCGAAAATTATACGACAACAAAGCCCAAAAAATATGTTAAACTAAGCAAATTGCGTAATTAATGAGATATCAAAGGACTGGTCCGACCCTTGCACCCCCCCCCCTCTCATATGCTAATAAGTTTATAAATCCATGCAATATTTTTAAACACAAAATATTCGATCTGAACACAGCAAATTCACCTTGTCTGGATCCCTGACGTCATTAATGAAGATTGAGAGATCTCAAAGGAATAGGACCGAGTTTTTTAATTAATAAATGTTTATTTATTTATTTATTTATTTATATATTTATTCATTTGTCACACACATAAGAGATATACATTTACATAGAATTATAACAATAACAATAACTAGAAACGTTGTGACAGGAGAAGAAAACAGAAACTAAATTCCAATTGATATTCGATCCCTTAACAATTAATGGATATACGAGAACTAAGAAGACAAACGTGCACGAACATAAAACATAGTACAACTTAACATATAGGATACTGTACAACAATTTTAGAGTATAATTATCTATGGTGGTATGTAGGTAGACAGTTTGACTTTGTAATAAGAGTGTAGATGGTGCTTGAAGATCTGTAGGGAATGGGTGGCTTTGATGTTCGGTGGCAGATTGTTCCAGAGGATGACAGTGCGTGGGAAATAGGAGTGTCGGAAAAACTCTTGATTATTTGAGACGATTCTGTTATAGTTGTTAGGGTCGAAATTGCGTGTGGAATAGGGGTTAGTTGCAGGTGTAAGGTATTGGTTAAAGGTGACATTAAGAAGGTTATTTCTGATTTTGTGTAATAGTGTTAGGTCATAAAGTTCACGCCTGTGTTCAAGTGGGAGAATGTTTAAAGATATTAGTCTGTCTCTGTAGGTAACATCACGAGGAGGGTAGTTCAGAATGAATTTCGTTGCTCTGCGTTGAACGTTCTCTAATAATTTGCGTTGTTTAGCCGAGTAAGGTGACCACACACACGACGCGTACTCAACCTTAGGTCGTACAACAGCACAATAGAGAAGCTTACGCGTGTTGGCATCCACAACGTCTCTACCACACCCCCGCTCAATTAGACCAAGGGTTTTATTGGCCTTGGTGCATATGTCTTCAATATGATTTGCCCAGGAGAGATCTTTGGATACGATGACACCCAGGTCAGTGATGTGTGACACACTTTCCAGGGGCTTGTCGTTCAGGCAGGTGGTATTGGAGTGAAGCGGAGGTGCAGACCTTCTTCCGAGACATGTGCATCACTTTGCACTTGGATGGGCTGAACGCCATGCCCCAGTCATTACTCCAATTATGAAGACCTGAAAGATCCGATTGCAATAGTTGGTGGGATGCCGAATTTATGGGCCTATATAGTTTGGAGTCATCCGCAAACAATGCAATACTCGAGCCCTGTCTTAGGTATTCTGGCATGTCGTTGATACTAGGAACAGGAGGGGTCCTAGGATGGATCCCTGTGGGACTCCAGAGGTCACGGGGAGCCAGTCGGAAAGGGTCCCATCTAAGGCAACGCGCTGATGTCTGTCACTCGGGTAACTATGAACCACCGAAGAAGTGAGCCTGATATGCCATATTGCTCAAGCTTGTTCAGAAGCATGTGATGTTGAACACGGTCGAAGGCCTTGGACAGGTCTAGGTGGATAGCATCAACCTCTTTCCCACCAGCTAAGTGATCGAGGATTTCTTGGTAGACGTGGAGTAGTTGAGATACCGTAGATTTACCCCTTAAGAAACCATGCTGTAGATGGTAGAGACGTGGTGATAGATGGGGATAGCAGTGGTTATATACACAGCGTTCAAACGTTTTTGAGATGATAGATAACAGGGAAGTAGGTCTATAGTTAGAAGCGAGCGTTGGATCGTCATTCTTGAACACAGGTGTAACGTTAGCGAGCTTCCAACTAGCAGGAACTACACCCTGGGACAATGAAAGATTATATATATGACAGAGAGATGGTGCGATTATGTTAGCCGTCATCTTAAGAAGCTTTCCAGGTATCCCATCAGGTCCGCATGCTTTGCTTGGATCCAAGCCGTCAAGAGCTTTAAAGACTTCGTGTTCTGTTAGTTGGATGTGGGATAAGGCTGTGTTGGAAGACAATGGAAGATTAGATGTTGTAGTGGTAGCTTGAGCAGGACTAAAGACTGAGTGGAAGAAGGAGTTCAGTAGGTTAGCTTTGTCACGGCTGTCAGTAATAAAAGATTGATTATCTCGAAGGAAGTTCGCGGTGATTTTGACTGACGTAGAGGATTTTACGAAGGACCAGAAACGTTTTGGGTTTTCCGTTACAGAGTCTCTGAGTTTAATTGCGTACTCCTTCTTTTTTTGCGAGATAAGTTGTTTGGTTAGGCTTTTTGCCTGTTTTTTCTCTTAATGAGAGACAATAGCTCTTTATCAATCCATGGGTGATCATAGATATTTCTGGTCTTAGATTTAGGTACGTGCTGGTTAACAGCGGTCAGAAATACACCACACCAATTTGAGAGAGAGGTATCCACATCATTAGGTACAAAACACTTGTCCCAAGGGGTGTTCTGGAGTGAGTTGTTTAGACTAGACCAATCTGCTCTTTTAAAGTTGTAGACAGTGCGTTTAATGTCCGGTTTCTTAGGGACCCTTAGATCTAGATCAAAACCGATCAATTTGTGATCGGTAGAGATGATGTCGTCATAACCATGTAAATTATGTACTTTGTCAGGAATGTTTATGTTAATTACGTAATGCGCTCCCCTCATATGCTAATAATGTTTGAGTATTTAATTATGCTCCCCCTTGCTAACCCCCCCCCCAAAAAAAAAGGGGTTGAAAACAATATATATTACTACTAACAGTATAGCGGGAGAAAACCTATCGCTTTGGCTATATAGTGTGTAGATGCTACAGCGAGAATTTAACACAAGCATACAGGATATCATACGTGCAAGGAACTTGAGATCCTTCAGGGGGGAGGGGTGATATCTGCATGGCTGGATCAATTCAAAACGAGAAGGTAAAATCAAGAAATTGTATGATATTTCGTCTAATATTCTAGAAAATGTCCCTCCTCATTGGACTACTCGAATCGATAACTACTCAAATTGTTGCGTATAATCATTTTAGACATTCTGCAAAATCGCTTCAAAACACGTCATAAAAGACGTTTTAGTCTGAATATTTTCTTCTCTTTTATTTTCATCCCTTTGTTGTAGAGTCTTAACGAATAATAATATTAAAAAGATTGGGCGAGGAGCCTTTAATGATTTGGGAAATTTGATCAAGTTGTAAGTATGGATATTATCTGTCTAATAATGCATAAAATACAGTTTTAACAATTATTCAATAGATTTTAAGAAAAAACATACTCCGCGAAGAGAAATGACATGGAAACTATATATTTTTACGTAACTATAGAGGCCAGAGCTAACGAACATTTCACCCAGGATCTCAGACGTGCAAGGCGCCTACTCTAACTGCAGTGCATGCTAGGTCGTCGTGAACGCGGGGATCATCCCTGCATCAACTGTCATTGGGAAAGTTTTGACATTTTGGCATATTCTCCCATTGCACTGCACCATAATCGAAAATTACTATCTAAGTCACTAAAGTTACTGTGTATGGTCATTTTAGAAGTAATTCCTTTGCAAGAATTGAGATCAGTACCAAGGTTCCCAAAATTTAATATGTTCTAAGCAAAGAATACCACCAAACCTTCCTATTTCCCCACACCTCACAAAAGTGATTGCTAGAATGATAATGGGAAAATTTTTATTTCAAATCTTTTATTTATAGAGGGACGGTTAAAAAAAATTATCTTGAAATCTATACAAAGCAAATTATGTGTAACACATTGTTATAGATTTCCATGATATTTAACAACTATTTAACATGGCTAAGTGTGATTAGTAAGACTATCCAGGCCGAAGGTTCTGTTATCTCGCCTTAAATTGTGGAATGCCCGTTCATTTTGAAATCTTACAATTATTAATCTCTTGGAAACATAAATATTACATTTCATTACGTTTTAGTCAAAATAATTTCTACTCTCTCAATTATAATCCCTTTGTCTTAGAGACTTAACGTATAATGGTATTAAAGACATTGAGCCAGGAGCCTTTAACGATTTGGAAAATTTGACCGAGTTGTAAGTATTGGTGAAATTAAATTTGTAGTACAAACATGTTCAATAAAAATAAAGAGAAAATATACTTCGCCAATAGAAGACATAGAAGCGACTTGTAGACCTAAGATATGTTAAATGAATTCATATCTTTAGTTTACAAGGTGTTAGTATTCGGATGACGGTTGTATTTTGTCCATTATACAACAATGATATTTTTATCTTTAATCTTTTCTTTTAGGGATCTATCAAACCAAAAACTTCAAAATATTGTTGAGAATGTATTTCAAGGCCTCGTGTCCTTACGTAACCTGTAAGTACCACGTTTTGTATAAAGTTTGATATTACTTCCTAATCTATTTTCTGAAACAACTCTCTTGGACTTTTACCCAGCATAAACTATCCTTGTGGGAGAGAATCAGTGTAGCCAAAGAAACCTCTCGCGTTCATTATACTTTTACGGGCATATAAAAGCGACAGCGAGTATTTAACCCAGGGCCTCAGATGTACAAAACGCTTTCTCTGACTACAGTGCATCAAAGTAGAAAGGTGTTCGCGAGCTAGAGTGGGGTGAATACCTGCACCAAATTCAATGGAGAAATAAAAACATGTTTTTACTATTTAGTTTATAGGCTTGAAAATATACTCTACTGTTTAGGTTCCTGAACTTTCTTGGTTTCAGACATAATCTTGTAAAATCGGTTCAGAAAAAATACCGGAACTAAAACTGTAACGAGGAACTGCTAGGGCCATCAGAGCCACTAGGGGCTCACGTGAATAACCAATATGGCACTATAGCGTTTTAGTTTACATGTTTATTTTGTATTTAATCAATAAAAACTCATTTCTAAAAGCATGACATTGTGTCAGGAGAAACCAAAACGAAAGTGAAGTAATTTGTGGACAGTTTTGACGTTATAAAGTAGACACAAAAGAAGAATTGGTAGAAATACGATTAAATTTTGTATAAGAGCGTATCCATATTTGTTATAACATAACAACATGGCAAGCTTTCATATTCCTCCCCTGGAAGTTCTTGAGTTAAACTTCGGATCTTACGCCTCAAATTAGCATGAGTGGAAATCGGCTTGGAGAAATTACACTCTTGAAAGAAATTTAGATTATGGAGAAGAAAGAAAGGGTGGCAACACCCTTGTCAGTAATAGGAAAGGAGGAAAATAAGGTTTTTCGCACATTTGTTTGGTCTAATGAAGGTGATAGAAAATTGATGTAGTCCTAAATCAACTTGAAGATTGTTGTATTCGAAGGCAGAATGTTACTGATGAACTTTTCCGTTTTTTTACGCGTGAGCGAACAGCAAGAGAAACCATATACCAATACATGGCAGAGCATCGACAAATTGCACTGCAGCGTACAGCTGTGATATAGAATCGCGTACACTAGATCAGTTACTTCGTGACCGCCTCATTACTGATATTCGAGAAGCAAAGGTACGTGAAAGGCGTTTTCGAGACAATAACCTTACCCTTCAGAAAGCAGTAGATATAGCAAGGGATCCTGAGAGCACAGCCACCTAAATGAAAGAGATAGATTTGGAAGCTGAAGTGCATGCTGTTCGAGAGAAACAATACAAAGATAACTCAAAGGAAGACGAGCAACAACGTAAGATGGCCGCCATTCGACTCAAATAAACGATTGTAAATACAGTGGTCGTGATCACGACAGGTATGCAGGAAATGTGGTGTAAAAAATAATTTTGCTCTTAAGGAGGCTCCCTAGAGTAATACTCGAGAGGATCGCGAGACGAGAGTGAAAAACGCGTGGTGAGTACGTGGAATTTCCCACGCAAATTCGATGAAGATTGGTCCGGTTTTTAAAAATATTTTTTATTATTCTGAATAATTTGTAATAAAAAAACCTTTGAATATCCTTAGTTTAATGTGACAAAGCAACAAATACTGAGGAGCGATTTTAACTATGATGCAAATATTGCTTGGACCAAAAAATCCTGACAGCAATAAAGCAAATTTTTTAAAAACATTTTTAATGCTGTTCACTAAGAGTTTATAAAACATTTATTAACTATTATTGTATAAGAGTCGTTTAGTGATACTTGCATGTTTTTTACAAGGTAAGTATAGTAAAAATAACACAGTTCTACAGCAAAATACCGACTTGTTCATCTTCAGCAAAAGTGCAAAAGTAGGCAAAAATATATCCAGCTGTACGGCTGTTAAAACTCGTGAACTGAGTAAATGGCAGGATTCAATTGGTTTCAATCTAAGAAGTTTTAGACTTAAATTTATCCCTTCACAGTATTTCTTGGCTGTCCATGGCTCTCAAATATATTGAATAAACGTCAAAATCAAAAGATAAAAACAACATTTGCCACTCGATTTAGCAAGATGAAAACTCGTCTTCACTAGTCAACTATATATACTACGCTTTTATATAAGGAAAATTTCATGAACCACAGGAGTCTGTTTTTTACCTTTATATGCGTTTTACTCTGTAGTTTCATTGGTGACCTATCTTCAAATTTTGACCACAAATTTTAATTTTGGTAAATTTTATATATTTCAATTTTAAAAAAATCTTTAGTGTGGAAATCTCGCAATAAAATTTTGGCTTTTAAAAAAATCGCACACTAAAGATTTTTATTAAACTTTCACAATAGTTGCAGAACATCATGCTGTATTGATATATGAAATAAAAAATATAATAATAGCTCATATAAACAATATATGAGGGGGAATTAAATTGTGACTGCAATCTTGACTGTCTACCAGGGACAGCCCATCTCAAATGAACAGCCTCTTATCCATTAATAACTAATATATTATTCAACAATTATTCGTCGAAGGCGAGGTGAATATCGGTGAATAAAAACCGAGAAGAAGTCGAGGTTTTTATTCACCGATATTCACCGAGCCTGAGGCATGATTTCAGACCTAGGCATTATTTCAGAATGCAAAAAAGCCACCAATAAATTATCTTGCGTAATTACAATAATTGGTCTCTGGCTTGAACTTTTCTTCAATATATTGAGCTGAGAGCTCCCAGTATAATCACCTAGCTAGTTCTAATCACCAGCTATGTCATAAGCAAATATAGAACCAGGGGTGTAGTGAAATGGTGCTCAAAGAGGCGGAGCCCCCCTTGTTAAAATCCTATGACGATTTGGAGGACTCAACCCTCCTGTATTATTGCAGATTCCATGATCTTAACCAAGGAGGTTATATGAAACTGTAGTGTTAAAATTATATTAGTAATCTTTACTTGATCACTTTGATTCTAACATTAGATCAATAACGTTGCTCGAGCATGAAGTAACTTTGCTATGTGTATAAAATTGTATACTGGAATTTTCAAGTTTACCATGTTGTCACCAACGCCTTAATTGTCATTCCCATCCCCACATGGCTTTTCACCTCCGCCCCTTGAGAGCCCCTTTTGTTTGCGTTCCAGGACCACGCCACTGTATAGAACACATAAAATAATGAATGTACCAATTAAAGGTACATTTCTCACGGCATTAATGTGGCACTTTGCTGATTACTTCATAATCTTGATGGACACAGCATCTCTTGAAAATAATTAGAGCCAGAATTCATTAAGACTCATCAAGACGATCTCTTTAAGCATCGACTACCATTTGTCTAAAAATAAATATATTCTATTTTTGCATTTATGTTTATTGTGTGTGAGTGTTACGCCCACCTACTCCCCTGGTCGCTGCAACTTCGGTCAAAACAATTTGGGGGGAAATATGTCAAGCTGTGCCTCTATCTTTATACCGATCGAAGATCAAAAGTAAACTTAGTAGGACGTGATTTTGAGACCATGGCAATGTGAATCAATGATCCTGTCGATTGACCCAAATAGTATGTGAAAAGTTAATACAAATGGGCAAATGCCATGCTTTTTATTATAATAATTTCATGTTTATTGACACATCATCGCATAATAAAATGAATTACAATGTGTTTACATAGATTATAAAAAGTATAAAAATTATACGAAATTCATGTTACAACAGTATTTATAAAAATGTCTATAAGATATAAAATTACGTATAATTATTCAAAGTACATATCATACTTGGAAAAAAACAGTTATTAAACCTATCAGTTCTACATTGAAAAGAAGAAAAATGGTTTATGTTCCTTAGATTATAATCGTGTTCGTTTTCCCGCGTCTGGATGAGGTGGCGCGATAGGTGGCCACCCAACATTATCTTTTATAGTTCTCTCACAAAGATCTTCCCGACGTTCATCAAGCCTAGGGCACAGCAATGTCTCTAATGCTTCACTATAAGATCGACCTGGTAGGATAATCCTCGGTGCACGTTTTTAAATTTTCTCAACTTCTTCAGACAGATATATGGGCAGACTAAAATGCCAAACAGTACAACAATATTCTAAAATAGACCGAATCAAGGCGTAGTAGATGGTAATGAGGTCATGTGGAGGAATCCCTCCCCGGCGCAGAACACGTAAAATATGTAATCGCTTAGACGCTTTACTAACAGACATCAAAATATGTTCATTCCACTTAAGGTCATTCTGAATAATCAAGCCAAGAACTTTGTGGGATGTTTCGGATTCCAAAACTTGTTTACCAATGTGGAGGTTTGGCAGATCAGATCTGTTCCTAAAGAAACAAATTGCATCTCATGACATTTTTTGGCTTTTAGTTTCATCAGGTTGTTTGATGCCCATCTGCTCATGGAGTCCAAGTCCGTCTGGATTGCAGGTGACTCGTCATTTCTTGATAGAGTTTCGGAGAGGGAAACATCGTCAATATATTTCTAAATGTCCGACTTTTCTGTGATGCATTGCAAATCGTTCACCATAATTAAGAACAGGATTGGTCACAATTTCGTATCTTCGGGAACTCCGGCATTAACAGGTAGCCAGTCAGAAACGGCTTTACCAAGTTTGACGCATTGCTTTCGCACAGACAGAAAGTTTGCAATCCATGGAATTAAAGATCTCCTAACTCCAATATCTACGAGTTTTTGAATGAGAACATTGTGACCAAAAGTTTAGAGAAATCCAAAAAGCATAGGCGAAGGTACTGACCTGGTGAATCCAGGTGGGAAAGCCAGGAATGCAACATATCAAGCAGACAATAGGTGGTTGATGATACTTTTAAAGAACCGAACTGGTGTGGGTCTATATTTTTCCTGACATCTGAAATCATCCATTGGACAACAAAGTCATCGAGGACTTTAGAAAGGAATACCGTTAGTGATATAGGTCTTGTATCGTCCTCATTAGTAGGTTTCTGGATTTTAGGTATCGGGGTAATATGTGAATTTTTCCATATATTTGGAACTATCCCAGATGAAAGCGATGTATTGAAAATATTTGGGAACGGTTGGGCAAATAAGTAATCGTGGGGTTCAATATGAGGCAGTTGGTCGACAGGGGGCAGATAAGGTGAGATCGAGCGGTGGAATGTCCGCATTGACAGAAGTATAAAAATTGTTCAGGCTATTGGCCAGTTCCTGATCAGATAATAACTTACCGTCCTTCTCAAGGGCAAGGATTGTACTTCTATGAGATCGGCCGGACATTTTATCGACAAACTGCCACCACTTACGGCAGTCATCCGTTTTAAGATGCTGGACTTTATTCCTGTAGTATGACTTCTTCCTTAAGGAAATTTCGGTTTAAACTTGAAACCTTAATATCCGCCACTGCTGTAAATTTCCACTATAGAAAGCTCTCTGACGGTCACTAGTAAGTTGTTTAATAGACGCTGTCATCCATGACTTGTCAGAATGAAAAAACCTTATAGACTTCAGAGGGATAAATCTATTAAGCGCTGTGGATACCTGGGACAAAAAGGAGTAAGGAAGGTCATCTACAGAGGGATTTGGGCCAAGTTCATGAAACCATTGATGTATACTAGCCCAACGACCAAACGCATTGACAGCAAATCGTGGATAGCGACGTATGGAGCGTTTAAGTGACTTAGTGTGTAACTTGCTAATGTTACCATTTTCACTTGGAAGCCATTGTACTATACATATAAATTATGTAAATTAGTGACTATAAGGTCAAGGGTAGCGGACTCCCTTGTAGGAGGGAGACTATTTGCTTCAGACAAAGACTGTTGGTTAAGTTGGAAACATCAAAATTTGTTAAATCGCCCAGAATTATAATACCACAGTCAGGGTAGTTATTCCGGACAGAATCTGCTGTATTCGTCAGGTATTCGTCGACGTCACGTTGTTCTTGGGCAGTTCTGCCGGGGGGTTGTACAGAACACAGACCACCATGGCTGAAGGAGGTCTCGTTAGACGTGTAGAGCGGATCCATAACCACATGCATTCCAAGTTTGGATTTTCAAGATCCAGTTTTCGTTGACAAGGGATCTTTTGCAAAGAATAAACACACACCACCACCACCGCGGCCATTTACACGATCATTACGGTGAATGTTATAACCGCTGATTGAAATGAGGTTATTATCAATATCACTATGTAACCACGACTCTGTTACAGCCGCCATATCCATCGGGTTATTATCTAAGATTGTTATAAGTTCGTCAACCTTAGGAAATAAAGAGGGAGCATTAATTAAGCCAAAACTTGCAAGAGTAGGAGACAGATTATTAACATCGATATTGTTTATGTTATTACGACATTTGTGTCTCTTGCGCTTTAACCGAGAAGAATACGCTGGTCGATTGGTTTGCGACATGACTACTGGGATGGGACAGTTGGTTTTGTTTGAGATCAACATTGACTCAGAGGAAAATGGTTCGGGAAAAATCTCCGAAGAGAAGAATGACATTGTTGGGTTCGGTTTGAGTGGGTGGGCAAGGAGTGCGTATTGTTAATAGAAATTATGAAATACCTTACTCGAGAACATTTCTCCTTATTAATAGAAATTGTATAATTATATTGAACCTGAAGTAAATGAAACATTTAGGTAATAAGGCAGGATATTCGTAAAATATTTAAAAGACTTACCCTGTGTCCAGGTTCAAATAACTTTGATATATAGCAGGTCAAGTCAAGTTAATCTGTCAATACCTTTTTGTATGAAATATTTGGCGAATCATTTCCATATCAAAATTTATCATATATTCCATTACTTTACCAAAAATATTCCCTCAACATTCGCCATGTTAAAATTATAATAAAAAATTAAAATGTTGTTGGTTTCATGTACATTTCCCAAGGTAAAATTGTGAAAATATAGTCATGTTTACAATTCTAGCCCTTCGACTCAGTATTGCGCCATCTTGAAATATTCAATATCAATCCGGTTATACATATAGATCAAAGAGTAACATAATTACGTCATTTTAAGCTAGGTGTCGCCGATTTGCTACAAATTAGCAGTTACAGCTAACAGCTAACAACACGATGGCAGTATATCTTCTGTGCATATAGAAAAATCCTGAACCCCCCCTACCCCCCTACCCCCCACTGGGCTTTATTTAAGATCCTTTTTTTTCTCTAAATTTGCGTCTTTATCGGAACAAGGGGGGAAATGTTTTCGACGAATCAGAGCATTTGTTTACGTTTTGGCTCTGGGACAATCAGATAGCGAATGGATGCGAACAGTCCATTGAAGGTCGAGCTGTATTGTCCAAGTTGTGCATGCCAGACACATAATTGTTGTCAACGCAGTAAAAGAAGAGTATGAGCCAATACTCTGCAAGCAAGCCGTGAATCTGATACAGATCCTTGACTCCGACATGACACCCCGGGTGAATGTGCTGAGGGAAGGCGTCGAACTTCTATTGGAGGAGTTTAGGGATGTACTTGAAGGCCTTAGCAAGTTAGAAGGACAATACACTATTGTGACTGATCCCTCTGAAAGACCTAGGGTCCACCCACCTCGTCGTGTGCCTTGTCGCACTGATAAACTTTATCAGATGGTAAAAGACGACATTATTAATTACAAAAGTAGATCAGCCTACTGATTGGCTATCTATATCATGATTTCAGTGCGTAAACCAGTCTCTGGAGCAGATGAAAAATCCAAGATCCGTGTCTGTCTTGATCCAAAAGATCTTACAGTTGTGGCAATTGAAGCGTTCCTAAAAATGTCAATCAATTCATTTCCTCACTTCAACAAATTACGTCAAGATTTCTTAACTTCCTGTTTGAATAGACCAATTAAAATTGCTGACTAAAAAGTATACAATTCTAATTGGCCAATTCAAACAGAAAGTTAGGAACTTTTGAAGGAATTTGTCAAAGAGAGGAAGTGAATTGATTGACATTTTTAGGAACACTTCTGTTGCCACGGCTGTAATATAAATGCGATCAAGCAAACATTACACTCCGCGAATAGAAGCGACATTGTAAACTTAAAATATTTTCAAATCATTTCATATCTTGAATTTTCAAGGTGTTATTATTTGGAGGTCTTATTATTTATATGAAATATTTTCATTAATTCAACAGTGATATTCTCAATAATTTTTTTTTCTTTTAGGGATTTGTCAAAAAATAAACTTCAAAACGTTCCTGACAATCTATTTCAAGATCTCGTGTCCTTGCGTCACCTGTGAGTACCTTGTTTTCTATATCGTTTTTTTCTATATGACTTCCTAACGTGTTTTTCATAAACAACTCCTCCTTGTGGGAGAAATCTAGAGTAGCTACTAGTAGCATTAAGTTCGCAAAATATGTTTTGAGCGAAGAATTCCCACCCTCACGAACCTGATCTGGAATCAATGGGAAAGGCCATATTGAAAATCTTTCACTTCTGGGCCAGGTTGTTGGAAGGCCGTGGTATCTGGGACATATTGATATACAAATCAACGGTCAATTTTGAAACTCAAAATTATTATCACTGTTGGATAGAGGTATCCAGCTTTCGTTCAACCAGCCCCAGATAAATGCTTAACGCTCAAATTCGAATCCACGAAAATTCCTATGACACCCTTAACAATAGCATGATCTCGCAACTCCCTTCTTCTTTTTTATAGGAAAGTAGACTACTTCACTCTTTGCTGTACTGCAGAAAACCAACCCAAGTGTCACATGTGTTTCCATAGTTGAAGACGAGTTCTCAAGCTGTGATGAACTTTTGAAGAATACCGTTTTAAATTACTCCATCTGGATTCTAGGCATTATGGCTTTGGCTGGAAATCTTATAGTCATAATATGGCGATCTATTGCTAAAGACATGAACAAAGTAAATTCATTTCTCTTGACTAATCTTGCTGTTGCTGACTTCTTAATGGGAGTGTACATGTTGATCATCGCTTATAAAAGTACCCAGTGGGACGGTGTTTACTTTAAACATGATGCAGCCTGGCGTACCAGTTATCTATGCATATTTGCTGGAGTGATATCGACTGTTTCGAGTGAGGTTTCAGTATTAACCTTGACGGTGGTAACGCTTGATCGTTTGGTCTGTATCGCCTTCCCGTTTCGATTTCGACGATGGTCTATAAAGACAGCCTCGATTATCATGTGCGTGATTTGGATTATAGGATTCTGTATCTCCCTAGCACCGTTATTCTACGATGCATACTTTTACGACTATGAGCGTGATGTGCATTTCTTCGGTCGCTCAGCCGTGTGTTTACCACTGCAGTTATCAAGCGATCGCCCATCTGGTTGGGAGTATTCCGTTTTCGTATTCGTCGCTCTCAATGGTGTTTCATTCCTCTTCATACTCCTGGCGTATGTGTATTTGTATCGCACGGTGGCAAAGTCAGCCAGAGCGGTGAGATTTCTACTTCTATTCGAAATTAACAAGACTTTAACTTAAACAACAAAATTTCTCAATTCTGATTGGCTGAGAGCAGCGCAGTTATGAGGAAATAGAGTGCAGAAAAAGAAAATACAGTGCAGAAAAAAGGAAATATAGTGCAAATTTTTTAGTTTTTTAAATTTGCACAAAAGTCATTTTTGACTAGAAAAAACCTCTCCCAGTTGCATTTTTTCCACGTTATTTGCACAGAGCATTCTGATTGGAAAGATTCTCTTCGTGTTAAATTGTCCATGCATATTATTAATAATTAAGTAATAGAATGATTGCTCGTGCAATTTGAAACAACATGCACTCGTGAGTTTTTCAAAGACCTCAAATATTTCATTTTGATAGTCTTTGAAAAACTCACTGATGCATGTTTTTTCCAAATTGCACTCGTACCTATACAAATTTGGATAAAATGTGCACTCGTGAGTTTTTTAAAGACCTGAAATAGCACTCGTCCTTCGGATACGTGCTATTTTGATACTTGAACATCTCACTCGTGCATGTTTTATCCAAATTGCATTCGAAAACATACTATTACCTATACAAATATCATGAACCTAAACCATAAATCAGCCGACTAAAATCGTAGCGTGTGCACCCTGCCTAAATTAAAAGATGTAATTAAATCCTATATTGGAAAATAAATTATTTGAATTTCTATCCAAATAGGTGAGATCTACAAGAATGAATCAAAACGCGGCACTTGCCAAACGAATGATGTTTATCATATTGACAGATTTCGCCTGCTGGTTTCCTGTCATCATTGTCAGTATCCTGGCGTTAACGGGAAATCTACATGATCCATCAAAGCAGGTTTACGCCTGGATAGCTGTGTTTGTATTACCTATAAACTCAGCAATCAATCCCTACTGTATACCTTCTCAACACCGTATGTCTGCGCGAAGATTTCGACTTGGCTTAACAGGCCGGTAAATGTACTGCCCGGCAACGCTTGAGTACTAACTTTTGGCGTTTCAGTCAACATTTGTTTAGTTATAGCAACTTTAAGAAACTTTTTCCCTTCGTAGTAACGTTAGCAGTAGATCATTTCAAGCAACTGATCATGGGAGGTACTAGTAATTATTAAGAAGGACAAAATATGGAACTAAAAGCTTCCTTGTTTAAACATTATAGTATTAACTTTACATTTGTTCCAAAGGATGATATGCTTATAGAGGGAACCTACGTAATTATAAGATATGCTTTTAGAAAAGAAGATGGTAGTGTTAACTGGTTTGAATCCAGGTTTAAATATTTTGTTTGTTTTTGTTCTTGCATAATTACATAATCGCAGTATAATTACAAAAGTTTTCTTGTCTGACATTTCGGTTTTCTCTGAAACGAAAAGGAGAGTTGATGGGAGTCAATGAAAGTTTCAACTCTCATTCCCGTTTGACCGCCAAAGTTTTATCAACCAACCAAGTCAAAGTTAATGAGAGTTGACGAGAGTTTGCTCGATTGACCGGTACGCCCGGTAAGATCCAGTCAACTCTCATGCAAGTTGTTCTCGTTTGACCGGGGCATGAGCGTTGATTAAACTCTGATGTAAACTCTCGCTTGCTAATTCTCATCCACTCTCATCCTCGTTTTACCAGAGCTAAATATATAAAATCAAGCCCGGATTTTGGCGTACATGCTGTGGGAGGTGGAAAAATTTTTAGGGGAGGTGCAGCGTCCGAGCTCCAAGGTTTCAGACGTATCCCTCTGAAATAAAAAATGTGACTTTATGTGTGTAATGTATGTATTTATGCATTATGATTGTATGAGTCATCCAATTGAAATTGTGTTTCATCAAACATGGCAAGTTGGTTGTAATGGTTCTGTTATTATTCAACATTAAATTTTGACTTTGATCAATCATTTCACTCAATAAGGGAGGTGCATGAATTTTTAGGGGAGGTGCCAAAATTCTCAGGGAAGGTGCAAAACGATCCCAGGAGAGGTGCACACCTCCCCACACCTCCCCGCACCTCCCCTCAAAATCCGGCCATGTATAAAGTTCCCTGATTTACTAAGTTTCCTGACTTATCAGTGAACAGGTAAAACGATATAATGAACTATTAGTAGAATTGTGTGCAGTTAATAAATGGGATCTCATAGATAACAAAAACATTGACTATTCTCATCTAAACAACTACGGTTTACATTTGAACAGAAAAGGCACTGGAGCTCTCGCCAAAAATATTAAAAATTTCTTAAATAAAAGTTGACTAATAGAACCAGAATATAGCTCCTTAGAAAATGATGTGACTTCCAAAAATTCGTTATCACACATGAGCGAATTCGCTTATCCAAAGCTCAAAGGTTTTAAAATTGGGCAATTAAATATTACAAGCTTAGTTAAACATATTGAAGAACTTCGAATATTTATCCATGAACAACCCATTGACATTTTATGCATTAATGAGACACGACTTGACAATTCCATTTTTAGTACCGAGGTTGAAATTTGCGGTTATGAAATAGTAAGAAAAGATCGAAATCGAAATGGAGGAGGCGTTGCAATATACTTACGCAACAACATTCCATATGTTGATCGAAGTGATCTAATTCCCGAAAACGTTGAAGCATTATGTATTGAGATTAGAAAACCAAAAAGCAAACCAATGTTAGTTTCTACCTGGTACCGCCTACCAGATTCAAATATTGAATTACTTGAATGCTTTGAAATTTTTTTCAGAAAATTGATGAAAGTAAGGAAATCATTATATCCGGTGATTTTAATTGCGATCTGTTAAAAAAGGATTGCGTCAATCCTAGCATTAAAAAGATGAAAGACTTAATAGACATTTATCAACTTCAACAACATGTTGACAAACCAAGTAGGACAACTAATTATTCCCAAACTCTTATAGATCTCATACTCACTAAAATTGACGACAATAAAACAATTGATTCTGGGGTCATTGAATTGGGGATAAGTGATCATAGCCTGGTTTATATTTGCAAATTAATAGAGACAAGACAATTCAGGCACTTCAATTCGACTGATTTCCAAAACAATCTAGGAGAAGCATTTAGTAATTTCAATCCTTACACAGATCCCAACCTAGCATGGCATCAATGGAAAGAGATCAGTGGCGTAGCCAAGGGGGAGCGAGGGGGGGCGATCGCCCCCCAATGGTCTTCAAAACCGTTCTCATGAAAAGTTCAAATCCGGCGAGATATTGGTTGGGGGGGGGGTAAGGTGAGGTGAGCAACAAGTCAAATCCAATTAAAATCTCCCAAACCATAGACGGTAGATAGACATAAAATATCATAAAGATATTTTCACGTGTATTCTGCCCTGTTCTAATGTAATAATAACAGAATTTGGTGATTTATGACCTTCCAATTACTTTTAAAAACTCGTATCAGAATGCGGGAAATGGCGTTTCCAAGCTCTAGAAATCCAAAATTCCCCGGGGGGCATGCCCCCGGACGCCCTAGGTGGTTCGTGGCTTTTCCACTCACTACTCGCCCCCCCAAACATTCGACCCTGGCTACGCCACTGAAAGAGATATTTCTTCAAATCGCTGATAAACATGCACCTCTGCGATTAAGAAAAGTAAAGAGCGAATATACGCCATGGCTAACTAACGAAATTAAAAACATGAGTTACAGTATCACAGGGACTATTTAAAAAGGAAAGCAGTCAGCCATAATTCTCCAGCGTATCTCAAAGCATACAAAAAATGTAGAAATGAAGTAAGCCGTCGTATTAAAGACGCTAAAACAAATTACTACAAAACAAGTTTGGAGAGTAGTACTAATAGTAAGGATAGCTGGAAAATCATAAATGGATTACTGAATAAGAAATCAAAGACCACTTCAATAAATGAGCTTATAATTAACCACAATAAGATAACAGGTGATAAAAATATTGCATTTTTCTGTAAGATAGGACCACAACTTGCAGAAAATATACCACCATCAGATCTCGACCCCTTACATTATGTGATTCCTGGAACAAATGTTTTCGAATTTAAAAATATTTCTAGGGCAGATTTGGCCTTGATAAGATTTCTAGTAAACTACTTAAAGCAGCAGGGAACTCCATAATTGAATCACTCACGTACTTATTTAATCTTGTTTTGAACACTGGTATCTTTCCAGATGACATGAAACTTGCGAAAGTTACCCCAATCTACAAGTCTTGAGAAAAGACCGACTGTGGTAATTACAGACCTATTTCCATAATATCAGTTGCCGCTAAAATTTTGGAGAAAATTATTTATAATCAAATATTTGACTTTCTAAAACAAAATTCAATTTTAGCGAACCAACAATAAGGCTTTCGTCCTCTCCACTCAACCGAAACTACACTTCTACATTCTGCTAACCAATGTCTTGTTAATATGGACAAAGATCTGATTAATGGCTTTTTATTTCTAGACCTCAAAAAAGCTTTCGACACTGTTGATCATAAAATTCTAATCTCAAAGCTAGAACAATACGGAATAAGAGGAACTGCTTTACACTTATTTCAATCCTATCTTTCTGAAAGAAAACAAATATGTAAACTTCAAAATCCCAGGGATCAAACCTTGGTCTATTACTTTTTCTATTATACATTAATGACCTCCCTAACTGCCTAGAAGAAACACGAGCCTCTATGTTTGCGGACGATACAAACTTGTCTTGTCAAGGTAAATCGTCCACAGAAATCGAAAACAAAATTAATACTGACTTAGACAACGTACGTAAATGGCTAAATTGCAAACAAATTAATATTGAATCAGGAAAAAACTGAATGCATGCTGATAGGCTCTAGACAGAGATTACAACAATCTCCAAGTAATCCTCAAATAGTTATTGGCAACCATATTATACAGCAGGTTCCAAGTAAGAAAGTTCTTGGGGTCATTATTGACGAACAGTTAAAGTGGAAGGAACATAACGATGCACAATACAAGAAAATTTTACATTCAATTGCTCTCTTGAGAAGAGCAAAGCAATTTGTAAGTCAAGATACACTTCTAAACATGTTTAATGCACTTGTTCTACCTCATTTCACATACTGTTCGAATGTATGGAATGATGGCAGTTGTGCACATATCGAAAAACTATATAAATTGCAAAAGCGAGCCGCTCGAGTGATAACGGGTTCAAGTTATGAAATATGATCAACCGAGATATTTGAAAAATTAGGATGGGAAAGGTTGAAATTATTCTTAAAAAACGTGAACATATGACATTCAAGGCATTACGGGGTGAAACGCCTAATTACCTGTCAGACTTGTTTGTCGCCAGTCATAATGATACGTATCAATTAAGAAGTAATGACCGAAAATTTTATTTGAAAAAACCAAACACAAACTTTTTGAAAAATAGCTTTTCATAACGCGGAGCTGTATCCTGCAATAGCCTTCCAGCTGAAATTGTCGATGTATACGATCAACTTTCCTTGTCTTCTTTTAAGACTTTAATAAATCATCAATACAAGGACTTGGAGGGAAACACATCGACAACTTAATCAAATTCTTTTTTGTGATAAAATTGTTGCAAATAGTTGAAATATTGTATATAGTTAGAACCCAATAGTGACTTTAATATACTAAGTGTTTGTATTCTTAATTAATGTATGTATTGATAAACGGCCCCTTGAAAATCAGTTTTTCATTTACCGCTGAAGAGCTACGTTTCCAAATAATTTAAAATAAATAAACAAAGCAGCGCATAATTCTCTACGCGGCATGTAAGAGCTTGGTTTGGGAGGATTAGTAGCTAGACGAGTTCTCAGTCTTTCCATCATTTGTTCGATATCACTCCCACTATCTGCGTGTTGTACCCAGAAACATTGCGGGCTTTCTACTTCTGTGATTACAACCCGATATAAATGTTGGTCTTCTTATAAACATTCTTTAAACAGGCCAAAAATACTATTAAAACAAACCCTAAACTGTTCTACCTAGAGGTCCAGTAAGGCTCATCCTCGAGTGTTGCTACATACAGAAAGAAACCTAAATTAAACAAAATATATCTGTACTGGACACTTATATACACCCACTTAGGCACACTGAGACCCTCTTTCCCCCAGTTAGACTCGCTTACACCGACTTAGGCTCACTTAGACTCTCTTATACATCGGCTTTGACTCACTTAGGCACACCTAGACCAAGTTAGGTACACTTTCACTCACTTAGACCCTAAATGGGTGCAAGTGACTCTAAATGTGGCTGAAGAAAATTAGGATATAGACTCAAATTCGAGATGCTATACATCACTTCCTAACGATGAATTTATTTCCTTTCCCACATTAACAAATGTTGGCGGTGTTGGGTTTTACATAAGAATCAAGTTGAATTTTTTATAAGTGACCTCACTTTAGGTTGCGTTGAAGCTGATCATTCGATAATTGGATCACTTTAATTGACAATATATTTTTTAACTTTGCTAAACATCGCGTAATTGGTGGAAATATTACTTATGATATCGCAGATCACCTACCAAATTTCCTATTAGTTACAATAAATTACCTAAGTTTCCAAAGAAATATAACCTATTTAAACGCAATAAATTTTAATGAATCCAATTTTCTCTCTGATTTCTAAGCTTTATCCTGGGAAGGTATTCTGGACAATTTCTCTGATGAGAATGACATGTTCCACTCATTTTATTTCAGTATATCTAAGAATGTTGACAAACACGTTCCATTAAAACGTTTTTTCAAAAAAGGAAATAAAATTTAAAGACAACCCATGGACTACCACAGCAATACACCCTTTCGATAATTACATCACAAATCCCTTCTTAGCCCAGGAGCCTCGTTCTCATGAATTGTGAGCCAATAGCCTTTCGTCTTGATTCATGAGAGCGAGGCTTCCAGGCCAAGGAGGTACTCGTGACGTAATTATCGAAAAGGTGTATTAGATTGGTATATTGTATTTGATTGGTATATCAATTTTGAACTTCATACATGTTTTATTTATTTATTTATTTATTTATTTATTAAGCTTTGCCAAATATACACGTATAGTTACATCTTATATTACATAATGATTTACACAAACAATACACACCAAACTCAAATGGCAGGGTATACGCTACAGCTTTCGCCAATTACAGCGGCCCTTTAGTCTTTACATTTACAACACAAACATACAATATTCAATTAAAAACAACATGACTTGGACGAAGACAAGGTACGAGACTTATTACACGACAGACATATTGACTTCCATGTTCGTGGATTCTCGGAATCATAAACGTTTGCTAAAGCTGAACTATAATACTTGTAAAGTACGTTTTTAAATGCATTGAAAGTGGCGTCTTTGTTCGTCAAGTTTTTTGGTAATATATTCCACACTCTCGTTGATCTTGTCAGAAAGGACTTCTGGAATATCACAGTCTTGCATTTTGTTGTTGTAAGCAGCAGGCAGTCAGGATCGGCTGATCTTGTAATCCTCTCCCGGTTCTGTTGTGTTGGCAGTAACTCTGCGTTGATGTCTATCAACCCATGAATACATTTGAACAGGAAAATCAAATCGAGAAATTCATGCCAATAGCACAGAGGAATGATATCTAACGCCACGAGTCTCTCGCTGTAACTGATGTCGCAGAAACAGGGCAGATCTAAGATGAACTTACTTGCGCGTCTTTGGACTTTTTCTGTTCGTTTGATCAAGTTAACTAATTGTGGAGCCCAGACTTGAGAACTGTAGCATAGTTGGGAACGGACTAGAGTCAAATACAGAGTGCGACGGACTGAGACAGATTTTATGTCCAGTGTTGATCTTCTTATATATCCTAGCATTCTGGTGGCTTGTGCGCATTGAGACTCAACATGTTTAGACCATAGATATATTATGGTTTAGACCAGGTCAGATTTGATGAAGTCCGCACTCCCAGATCACGCTCGTAGTCGGTACTTTCCAAGACAGTATCTAAGCATTTATCAGCGTTGAGTTCTAGTTTGGCGTTGTTGGAGCACAGTTCAAAGTTTGCGAGATCTTCTTGTAACAATGATGCGTCAGATATTGAACTTATAGTTCTAAAGATTTTTGTATCGTCGGCAAAGGTTGCAATTTTTTAATTATGAACTGCTTGCGATAGATGATTTTCGTACAACAGAAATAACAGTGGACCAAGAATAGAGCTTTGTGGTACTCCTGATGTAACTTTTAACGGTCTTGACGTCGCTCCAAGAACCGTTGTCTGTTGGTAACGATCACTTAGATATGAAGAAAACCAATTCAGAATGTTCCCTATAAACCCAAATTCGCGAAGTCGATTTAGTAGCTGAGGGTGACTTACTTTATCGAACGCTTTCGACATGTCCAAATACAGTACATCTATTTGCTCACCGTTGTCCAATTTATGACCTATTTGTTCAAATACCTCAACAAGTTGTGTAACGCATGATTTTCCTGGCACAAATCCATGTTGACAAGCGTTCAGTTGTTGGAACACATGATAACATGGTAACATGTAACTCTGTTATGTATTTGTTTTGGTTGTATTTATTCCAATAAATCTTTTATAACATCGATATATTTTGGTGTCATATAAAACAAATAATGAATGTTTTCATTCGTGCAATGGCAAAAATATTTTCATTCGGTGAAAGATGGAATTTCCCATTGGATAATTGGATCATAGAATGGAAAATTCCATCTTTCACCTCATGAAAATATTTTTACCATTGCACTCATAAACATTCATTATTTGTATACTATTGTTTGTTAAGAAGTACAGTCGAGCTTCTCAACAATAATACAAAGAGACCAACAGAAGAACATGAAATCTGTCCAGGAAATGCGGATTGTCTATGAGATTGATTTGTAATTCGATTTCTTTGACACTTTGTACTTCGATCTTGTAACCACAAAAAGTATAATTTTTACTGTATATAACGAATTCTAGGGTAAAGCATGCAGATAATTTGCAACCAGACAATTTATCAAAATGAAGTAACCATTGAAGATCTAAAATATAGTCCTTTTGCAAACATACACCGACTGACCATTAGCGTAAGTTTTCATTTTCCTTGGCTCAAAAATGCTTAATTGTCTTTTCACTGAAATGGCACTAAAAAGCGACTCCTATAAAAAACTATTTGACACTGATTACCTGTTAATTATTAACAACAAAAGAAAGCTGTTGAAAAACTCTATCATATACCTCGAATACTTCTTAAATCAACAAGAATCTGGAATGCTCTACCAAGACCTATCACTAATAAATTAAACACTCTGGCTACATTTAAGAATCTGTTACCGAACTACTAACATTCTGCTCTCCAAATTAACTATGATATTGAAGACCCTAGGACTTGGAAAACAATTTTCCTTAAATGCAATCAGGCTCGAGACTTGTCCAAATCTCTTGCATGCTGTTTTTAGATGTATAATCATAACTGTAGTGTCCAAAGTTTTAAGTTTATATATATATGTAGTTTGGGATCACAGTAATTGGCGAAAGCTGTTGCGATTACCTGGTCACAATTTTGTAAAGTAACGTAATTGTGTATATTGACGTTATTTGTATGTAATGTGCTTATGTTGAAGATGTAACAAAGCTTATAAAATTTAAAAATAATTAAAAAAAATTAAAATTAAATTACAATAAATAAGATCACTTTTGCCACGTTTCTCAAATTTTACATTTAAAATTCAATTCACTACTGACAGTTTTTCATTCTATTTTTATATCTGTAAAATCTGTTACTAGGCTTTCGACATCTTCATATTTTACAATTGCAAATGTTCCTATTTGCCAAGACTATTTGCTGTGATTTACTCACTAGTTTGCAATGAAAGTCAGAAAATAATGGTCTTACTATATTTAGGGTAAACTACAAAGGAAAAGGCCCTCGCACAGCCTTTATCCCAGTAGTCGTAATTCCTTAAAAAATGCCCTGTATCTATATGTCCAATAGATTTATTGTTATAGGAAATGGTTTTAGCAATCGCCAGTGCCCAAAAGGTCCATATTTTCAAATCTATTCAAGCATGCACTTCTTTGGGGCTGGGTCATATCACAAATAAGATCAAAACCAGTAATTTGTTGTCGAGTCAAAGGTAGGGGGGGGGATTGAGATGCCCACAATGTTTAACAATTGCACTTTTGTAGGACAAATTTTGTAGAGACTCTACATTTCAAAATGTTCTGGGAATGCATGCCCCATACCCCCTAGTGCCCTCGTACCTTCAGCACTTGATATCCGTGCATTCTCGCTGGTGACAAGGGGCTTTTACGGCCTCTTTATGTTATGTCCTGGCCAGCCTGTTCATCGGACAAAACCAACCCACGCCTTTTTTAGACCCTAGTTACTTGAGGTACCTACCAAAATAGAAGCGTCCAGTTGTTTCTAAATCACAGGATGACAAAAATATATTATGTTGGGTTATCTGTGGATATCGGATTGATACCACAGTGCGGTACATTCTGAGCAGGACTGTCCTATGTCTAAAATTTATACATCAAATAAAAATCTGTGAACACAGCCCGGACGTAATCAGTCTTGACATCGTTTCCAGATTACTGAATATTGAAACGTTATTGTTGCCATAGCAAAAGCAGTTACGATTCTTTTTTGTTCTCTTTTGTTATTGAACAAATAATAATTGTTGTAAAATTTGGATCAAAATCGGAGATCTTTCATTTTGTATTGACAAACTGTAGGGAGCCACCTTAAGTAATTGAAGTTCAGCTAAATTTCATAGGAGCTCGTTTTGTTCAATAGGAATGGCCATACCTTATCATGTGACCTATTTCGACTATGCTACGAAATTCAAGATTTATATGCATTTGGTCTTGGGGCGTCAAGTTGAGCGAGCTAAACTCATTTTTAAAGCAAAATTTAACAAGAAATGTTGAATTTTCAACCTCAAAGGCAGAACTGAGGTATGTACTTTCTATTTTGTGTAAAATGTTTGTCTTTTAGCGAAACAAGTGCTTGAAACTACCTCTCGAAGTTGAGGACCGCAAGTCGCTTCGCTGTGATATCGTTTATTTGTGACTTTTGTACGTCTTGTTAAGTCTTTGTACGTGCTTTGATATGTTTGGCTTAAATTGGTAGATAAATGTTGTAATAAAGTGGTCAAGATGTTTTAGAGCTAAGTTTATGTTAATATTTGCCATTTTATTACCTCGTGGCCGTAAGCTAAATCAAGTACGGAGAATCACCAAGCGAAACACCAGAACTGAATGAAGGTATGTACCTATCATTTCTATGTACAATATTCATTATTTCAGCAACTGAGGATTTCTTAAAAGAGGCCCCGAGTACTGTAGAGAAATGTTTTTATATTATAAAGTATTTAGTGTGTTTTGGAGCTAAAATTGTTTTAAAATTTGTCGTTTTAATGAAAGCAAAAAATGTTGAGTTCTCCACTCCGATAAGAGACAGGAAAAAACCCAAGTACAACCAAAGTTTGACTGAGATCGAACATGGATTGTTTACGACCACTATCATTAGTGTGTGTGGTGGGTGTGGAAGATAAAACGCAACAATTCCCTTCTACTCTAGCTGACGTGATTGCTGCCAAGAGACATTCAGTCAAGAAGAATGCTGTGGACTGTTGTGAGATGGCTTTGTAGAAGGATCGCACTTCAGGAATCAATGCTTCAGATATTGGACTGTATCAGAGAACAACTGCTCCAATATTAAAGTAATTATATTTAAAACTTTATCTTTTTTTATAAACTTTACAACTAGACAGGGGAGCACGAGTGAAAGCGGTAAGTGCACTGCCACTTATGGGTGAGTGAGGCTCGTTATTTAAGGTATTTACTTGGGCTATATTAAGTATATATAGGTGGTGTGCAACCAAGCTCGAGGGATTTGAAAAACATAGAGATTTTTGCCATGTTGGATGAAATTTGAATTGAAAGCAACCAAAATCCTCTGCCAAATTCATCCAACATAGCGCCAATGAAGTAACGTACAAACCAAAAATAGTTTGGTTGGTTCTCTCCTGTGCTTCGAGACTTCCGTCCTCCAGTTTTCCACTCCTCCCAAAAACTAACCCCAAGTGTTAGCTGTAAAGTATTGGTGGTTTTCACGTCTGCCCTTGCTGGTGGAAAAAGATATATTAATAAATTATTTGCTCAGATAAACATCGCAACTTTGAAGTTGTCCACCAGCATGGTCGCTTTGACGTCACATGAAAACCATCAATATGTATCATGTATGCATGGCGAACAGTGGGATTTTCAAAACAATGAAAAGACAATGGAGCAAATTAAATATGCCTGCAAATTAAAGTGTCCCGCAAAGGACCTATTGGACGACCAGACCCTAATTAATTAAATAATTTAATTTGTTATTAATACCTCTTTTTAAATATATTTTTAGGTTGAACAGATCAAAATGAAAATATATGCTAATACGCCTAATATTATGCATACAAGTATAGTAAATTTTATGTAAGTAAATTCATAAGTACTTATACCTTTCTTGTACTGTTCTTAATTTCGTGCGGTATTAGAATTCGCGAAGACCACAGGTGAGTGCGGGCAGTGCGTAGAATGAAAAGTTTGCTGCCGTAACATGTGCGAAAAATCCGTGTATAAACGTTTGCCATCGTGACACAAAATGACTGATAGCTAGACAGAAAATGTCCAGCTAACCTTTCTCTTAGGATTTTTCGAACTCAGGGGAGAAGCACTTTTTTATAACTTTAAAGAACCCATTAATTTAGCAAACAAAATATCGTCTAAGTGCAGTTTTCTAATTTTGTTCCATTTCAAGTTGCGCGTTTCAAGTTGTCATAAGTATTCCTTACCGATATACTTGCTTGATTTGTTATTAATGTTTTACTTATTTTTTGTTTGAATGGGTCAAAATGAAAATGTGTGTCGCTGGCAAACCCAATATACCCCACACTGCGTTAGGCAGTCAAGTACTTATGATATTACCTATATAATTTTTATTTTAATATATTTTCATATATATTACGACCCAAGAATATTAGTCTTGAAGGAGTTGAGAGAACTGACCCAGTCAACTTGTATGCCTTTTGATCAAAATTAGACTCCGTTTACATGTTACCATATACCATTATAAGAATTATATTGATTTTTGATCAGTCTTGTCATTATGGTGCACTGCATACCATTTTTTCATACTTACAAAGCAATTATACTCAAGAGCCATGATCAAATAGTTGAACTCTATAATTTCTGTTTCAATCTCGGAACTTAACTTTTTTCGAGCAAAGGTTAACGCTAACCCTATTACTTTTTGGCCACTTTTTCAAAACTTAAAAACTGGCCGAAAATAACCAAAAAGTAAAGCTGGCTCTTTAAATTTTCTCGAGCAAAGGTTAACGGTAACCCCTTCCTTTTTGGCCACATTTTGAAAATCTCAAAAAGCTAGTGGCTGAAAATGGCTAAAAAGTGAAAGCTAATCCATTAACTTTTTTTCGACCAAAAGTTTAGGCTAACCCCTTTACTTTTTGGCCACTTTTACAAAAACTCAAAAAGTGGCTGAAAATGGTAAAAAGTCAAGTTGACTCCTTAACTTTTTTCGAGCAAAGGTTAAGGTTAACCCGTTTATTTTTGGCCATTTTTGGCCACATTTTCAAAATCTCAATCTCAATCTTTAGATACTAGGCCTTTACTGACGTAACAGCTAATCTCCCAACCTCGTTCCCAGGGCATTTCCCTTTTTTGTTATTGGGATGGCGGGCAATAGCCCTGGCTCCGGGTGGTCCGTTCTGCAATCTTATTGGTTAATGGGGAAGAACATTATTATTCCAATTTATTCAATTTTGGAATAATTATAATAATTAGGTATTTTGATGCCCGGAGTGAACGTTCACGAATGGTCAAGATATATACGAATATCAATACGATTTGTACTTTTTTGTCAAAGGTAGGCATTGTTTTTTTGCAAAATAAACTATGACAAAATTGCGTATTGAAATTGAAGTACATAATTGAAATACGGCCCAATACGGAGTCCTGACCCCCCTCCAATTCCAAACAGGCTCCGCGATCCCAGTTCTAAGATGTTTATCTTGTTTTAAAACTGCCTGTTGGTATTGCTTTTTAAACCTTTTCTTAATGGAAATTTTCGCCAGAAAACAAGGCAGGGATTGAGCAGAGAGTTTAGGAACATTAAAGTCAATGGCACTGACCACAAAATTACGAACGAATTATGACCAAGTCTCGAATAATTCATAAACCTTCCGAATAAATAAAAGCACAGAGCTAAGAAGTAACATGCCAGCAGTCTTAAAATAATGGCAAAGGCGATTATTGTTGATCGTAGAATCTTCTTTTGTGTTACATGTTGACCGTTTGAAGGAGATTGGGTCGTTTGAATTGCCTTTCGATGTCGAGCAACGAGTTTATATATCCAACTCCAAGTAAAAACAACGGTGATGATTGCTATAAATACAATATACAGCGCTCCATATTGAAGAAAACGACTGATGCAGATAAACGCCAAAGGGTAAAGTCATATAACTCTGCAAGCTAAGAATACAGCAATTGTTACAAGTGACAATTGTAAGAACAGGTATGCTAAAAAGGTAAAACATATCCCGTAAAAGGCCAGTGCGTTTTACCAGCAAACTCAGGATCGCGGCCACATAACACGGTTGTATAAAAGCAGTCACACTAATGCCTGTAAAGGCAAGTAGCAAAAATATTGTGTTCGGAATTGTTCGTAGACGAGGGTTACGATAGTACGCCATTATGACGAGACTGTTCGCCAGTGTTCCAAAGGGAGAGATAATAATATTTATAATCACTACTCCAGCTTGTATATTGCAATGGCTTTCACGCCAGTAGGGATATATATGTGATATAGTACTTCACATAATATTACGGAACTGGGACTCCTGACTTGTGTCAAATCTCTTGCCATAGTCGCTGTTTTCCCTTTCACGATTCACTCAAATCTTTACTCTTATGGGTGTACTTTCCTATTATATATAGTCCTTTTATACTATTTTATACTGACATGCAATACACAAAATTTCGCACATCTGCAGTAGCATGGTCTATTTAATTAAGCAAATATCGCGGTCTGTTTAATATAATCTTTCACTTAATTTTAATTATAATTTCTCAGTTTCATTAAATTAACTACGTACGTGCAAAATATATTGCTAAATATACTACTTCATTATAAAATGCTTTTTTTTTAATATATGAAAGTAATAAATCCTTCTATATGGTAACTCTTCAAATAAAACATTGCCCTTCATGCAGGAAAAAGATAACTGATGAATCATAATTAATCGAGATCTCTTGAATGTGTCGGATTGAATTGTGTCGGATTCATGTCTATATTTTATTTTGTGCAGTTAAATATATAATTTATGATGTTTAAAACTTGCAAATTGAAAATGTGTAGTAAAACACTTAAAGTAATAATTTATTGCGCCCCATGCATGCAAGCACGCCAGCAAAACAATGTATTTTGTTCAGCGAACTATATAGACACTTGTATGTGCTCTATTCCAGTATAAATATAGCAATACAGAATCTGTTTTCCCAAGCATGGCAAGCGTTTTAGGCGAAATATGAGCAACTATTTCAAGATGTAGTGAAAGGAATTTCGTATTCTTCAATAATCTTTAAGAAACAAAACTTATAAAGTTTATGTAAATCAGCAGGATTTTGTACCAGATTTACAAGCTCCTTCACGGTCATGATTTCCTTTGTGCTTTTCTCATAAATTATACTGTATCCATGAGATCCAGCATGTAGCAAAAGGTGTTTAAAAAAGGTAATCCAACTTTGCCATGCTATCACGCGCATAATATGATACACAGTAAAGATCAGGCTTTTAGCTGTCAAATGACACCTTTTTTGTACCACTATGATCAGTAATTAACCCAATACGATCCGATGAAAGAAGAGTATTAGAAATCAAATTTGCCCCCCTTCAGGAATTAAACGTCCTTCGAATTTTCGAGCATCTGCCAAAATGATAGTTGGCTATTTGTGAAACGTTCCGCAAACTTCCTGTTTCGTAAAATGTTTCAAACACCAAATTTCGTTGTTAAATCGCAATTTTAAACTTACCAAGATTTGATAAATAGCCCATGCATGGGTTACGCCATAATTCTTACATTTGAATCCGAAATGAGATTAATCTCAAAAGGCAGACAATAGCTTTGCACTCAGCTCTCAATGGTGGAAAAATACGTTTTCGACCGGCAATCTTTCGATCGTATCGTATTTGGTCGTTTTTTATCGCAATGATATACTAACAAAAAAGTATCATTTCACAGCTAGAAGATTGATCTTAATTAGTATGAAAAAAGTTCACATATAAACTAAATAATAAACGAGAATACTGGGTTTGGTGGATAATCCAAGTGAGTAGATATATACACAATTTAAGACCTAACCAGGAACGGTTGCGAAAAATGCAACAACACTAGGTCCTCTGGCAGGAATTGAACCCACGGCCCTGCGATTCCGGTGCAGCGCTCTAACCAACTGAGCTACAGAGGCCAGTTGCTGAGCTGTAACCGTAAGTTCTGTATAATTATATAGGTTATCGGGCGTGCGGGTTGCGATAAGGTGAACTTCAAAGATATTTTTTTGCACTTCACTTGGTTGAACTAGAATACTGGGTTTGGTGGATAATCCAAGTGAGTAGATATATACACAATTTAAGACCTAACCAGGAACGGTTGCGAAAAATGCAACAACACTAGGTCCTCTGGCAGGAATTGAACCCACGGCCCTGCGATTCCGATGCAGCGCTCTAACCAACTGAGCTACAGAGGCCAGTTGCTGAGCTGTAACCGTAAGTTCTGTATATATAGGTTATCGGGTGTGCGGGTTGTGATAAGGTGAACTTCAAAGATTTTTTTTGCACTTCACTTGGTTGAACTAGAATACTGGGTTTGGTGGATAATCCAAGTGAGTAGATATATACACAATTTAAGACCTAACCAGGAACGGTTGCGAAAAATGCAACAACACTAGGTCCTCTGGCAGGAATTGAACCCACGGCCCTGCGATTCCGGTGCAGCGCTCTAACCAACTGAGCTACAGAGGCCAGTTGCTGAGCTGTAACCGTAAGTTCTGTATAATTATATAGGTTATCGGGTGTGCGGGTTGTGATAAGGTAAACTTCGAAGATATTTTTTGCACTTCACTTGGTTGAACTAGAATACTGGGTTTGGTGGATAATCCAAGTGAGTAGATATATACACAATTTAAGACCTAACCAGGAACGGTTGCGAAAAATGCAACAACACTAGGTCCTCTGGCAGGAATTGAACCCACGGCCCTGCGATTCCGATGCAGCGCTCTAACCAACTGAGCTACAGAGGCCAGTTGCTGAACTGTAACCGTAAGTTCTGTATATATAGGTTATCGGGTGTGCGGGTTGTGATAAGGTGAACTTCAAAGATTTTTTTTGCACTTCACTTGGTTGAACTAGAATACTGGGTTTGGTGGATAATCCAAGTGAGTAGATATATACACAATTTAAGACCTAACCAGGAACGGTTGCGAAAAATGCAACAACACTAGGTCCTCTGGCAGGAATTGAACCCACGGCCCTGCGATTCCGGTGCAGCGCTCTAACCAACTGAGCTACAGAGGCCAGTTGCTGAGCTGTAAAAACCGTAAGTTCTGTATTAAGCGTTTAGCTTAAAAATCTAACAAGAACTACGTTCCTTGCGCATGCGTCATCAGCTTGGGAATGGGAAAGAATATCAACTAATAGCTTAAGATGTTCCCAAGCCATGGGTACAAGGTTGAAGATTTTCTCACAATTTTTCGTCTTTTACAAAATGTGATTCCGCTATAAATACTTAAAAATAGATGCAGCAACTATCCAAGATGAATTTTCTTTTGTTTGTTTGTTACTAAATACATATTTATTCATATTTACCAATTTTTACTCTATAATGCACCTAACTGTTATAGATGAGATTTTTAAGTGCTATTAACGATGTTAAGGTGTGATGGGTGGATCATGGTACGATCATCGTGGCGGTGGTTCAAATCATCTCTGTCTACCATTGGATCCAATATTCGACAAAATCACTCCCGGTTCTCAAGGATCAAGTTATATATACGGTACTGAGTACGAAGTAACTGGCCATCCCAACATATTTCCAAAAAACGTCCATGACCATGATGCACCTTGCTCAGTCTGTCACACCGAGTCACGTGGCAGTCACCTGATGATTCCAGCTCGTAATGTCTGTCCCTCAGGTTGGATCTTGGAGTATAAAGGTTATCTCATGTCAGCAAATCTTGGGCACAATGGAAGAACCCAGTTTATTTGTGTTGACGGCATCGCTGAAGCTACAACTGGTTCTCAAAATGATCACAATGGTGCACTTCTGTATTTTGTTGAGAGTCAATGTGGTTCTCTTCCTTGCCCACCATACGCCAATGGCAATGAACTGACCTGTGTTGTTTGCACAAAGTAATTCAATTGCCCTAAGAACGTTTGTTTTTAATATATGTTTTACCTAAGTTTTGTAGTTTAATGCTGTTAATTCTTGTAACCGAACATATTTTCCCAAACGTAAGCATGTAATATCGCAAACGTTTGTGAATAAAGTTTTGTCATTTTGGATCAAGGACAATATCTTGAGATCTTCATATATATTTTGCACCTTCGGGTATCTCTTTATTACTCGGGCCCTCAGTAATTGGCTATGCTGTTGATGTTACCCTGCCACTGTGGTGGATATGTCATGTAGTTTGTTGTAATTGTTAAGTATTGCTTTTATATAATGTGTATGTGTATGTTAGTTATGTTATTCACTTGTGACAAAGTTAATAAAATTCAAAAAATTATTAGGATAACAATGCATTTTCCCGCTCACGAAAATTTCGCATATATGAACTGAGCCTTTTCACATGCGACCTGATCCAATTCCACACAAAATATCACATGTAAAATGATATGTGAAACTTCCATAAGGGTTGAAGTATCTAACACAAAAACACTTACAGGAATGTTATCTCTCATGCATACACCTAAATTTAAAGCAAAAGATTTTGAAAAGCGAGCACAGAGGAGGATATATAAAGACAGATCAAGAGAATAGATTCATGTTTTCAATTATATACAAGGAAGGATAAATAACGTAATTAATATGATGTAAGTTTAAGCAATATAGGAGGCTTTCTCGGGTTAATTATCCGCCGGTGATAAGACGCCCATAATATTTCGACAACATATGTAAATCAGTTGGTCTGATGATGATTCTGCAATATGATCGAAATATGCCCATTTATATATATGTCTTGTTTTAGTCCATATCTTGAGATGCACAACAGTATTTCTATAGCAAAAGTTAATGCAACCATTTATTTGCTAATTCGCCCAAATACCACAATTTACAACAATGCCAACGCTATTTAGGGTCCCTACACTTGGCTAGAATACATTAATTTGCTTCGATCCAAAGTCAAGTAATGGGTTTTAACTTGAACATCATCTGATCTTGAACTCGTCTAAAAGAACCCAGTATCAAAGTTTGGTTGTGCTGGGGTTTTTTCGACCTGCTTGCTCCATTTGAGATTGTTGGAAATAATGATTGACAGATGTGTTTCAAAATAATTTATAGGTTTTGGTGTTGTTAATTACTCCATTACTCCATCGACAGAATTTTGATCTTGGATACATTCTCCTATCATTACACTCCTTAACAATATTGCAAAGATCATTTTGTTATCTTTTGCATCTGCATATACGACCGGCACAAGCACTCGATTACTAATATTCAAAATTTTGGGCACTTCGCTCGATAAAGTTTCCCCTTATAGTTTCATTCACGAGCATCAACCTAGCACATATACATGCGCTAGTGGTTAGCACTTCGATTCCTGCCAAAGGGCAATTTTCGCAGCTGCTCCCGGTCAGCTTTAGAAAAAGTGCAAATATTTTCACTGGAGGTTTCCATCAGGAAAACGTTTAACTCGTTAAGCAAACCAGTGAGCTCCATATATATATATATATATATATATATATTTTCGCTTACCTCAAAACTTGTCTGCAACAGGCTGTTTCATGAAACAGCCTGTTGCAGACAAGTTTTGAGGTAAGCGAAAATATATAATTTGCTCTAACATTAGAAATTCTTACTCCAGATATGGAGATCACTGAAGCAAACACGTTTTTATTTACATACGCACATGATGCTCAACATCTTAACGGCTTCCTTTCTCAACATCCTCTTGGTCCAAAAGAATATCACCGAGTTAACGCTGGAATTTAATAGGGTAAGCGTTAAAACCAAGATATAAATTGCCAGATAGTTGACTTTATCTAGTTTTGTGGAAAAAGGAACTGTAGACGCTGTCGACAGGAAAACTAGAACACAACAAAACAAGATTTTGCTTGTTTAATTTCGCGTAAAAACAACTTCATTCTTGTCATGCCAAGTTCCTCTCTGCGACAGCATCATCTTGTTTGTTTTGCGAATGAGATAACTTTCTAACCACTAAATTTACTCTTGTGTAAGCAAATACATTGAAGCAGAACATAAGCCCTACCAGGGTTAACCTTCACTGTTTCACATATTTCATTCAACCCTGAGGCAGAAGAGAGACCGTAAATTGTACCGCAGCGCCCGTATCTACATATATCAACAGTCTCTTCCTTGTTACCTGAGTACGGTAAGCATAGGGATGTAAGATAGCAATATATCTTTCCACTGTCAGAGCAGATAATGTGAACGTGGATAATCCTAATGGAATAATTGTTGATCTAAACGCTAACGTTGCTGCAAAGCAGTTTGAAACTCCTTCTATTAATTCCGCCTGCAGAAAGATTAGAAATAGAGGTATGCCTAAAACACTAACTGCCAAGTCAATCACAGACTGAACAAGAATGGCTTTCTGTTCAGTTGAGAAGATTTTGAGAACGTTATTATTGCAACAGCGTTGAGTAATATCGTAGAAATTATCAAAATTCTATTAATTAAAAACAATGGCGAAAATGTGATTGATTAACAATTTTTCAGATGGGAGTTTTGTAATAGCGAAATGTGTAGTTCCAAGGATGTGACATGACATTCCAAAGACTTCTTGTTATACTGTCAAATTCATATTGCATTGTTCTTACCTGTAGCAGAAACGAAAGATAGCAAAACCAAATAAAAGAGCTGCAGCTTTTCAATCAATCAAAGTCGACGTCGTTTATTTATATTGGTCGAACATTACATGAATAGACTAGAATATAAGCTTCAGTAAAAATGTAGTCTAATTTAATTGTTCAATCAGTAACTTTTATGATTGCACTTACTTTTAGTACGACTTTCATTAAGATTCAGAAAATGTTAATATAACTCGCTGATCTTAAAGGCACAATGCGATCGGGAGATTAGAAGCCAATCAATATTAATTTTTAGGTGTTTGTGTCCTAAAAATACTTAAGGAACAGAAATTCTTAGAAATATCAATGGATCTTGGACAAAAATGAAAGTCTATACACAAAATTAGTGTGAAATGATACATAAACGTTTATGCGAAATTATTTTCATGATTTGTACACCGGTCCTGACCCAAAATAAAAGGTGTACAAGAGGTTGTGCATAGAGTACTCGAGAAGAATATTTAATAATCGTTACTTTCTTCTACTCGCGGATACATTGGAATTATTCCATATGATAGTGTTAACAACTATAGTTAACAGACGTAATTATATTTTATGGTCTCACAAAAATTCCTCAAAAGGCAACGAACGATGGTACTCTATATGTACCATCTCTTGCACAATTTCTTCAACTATCCTGGGTCTTGGCTTAAAATAATGAAAGTGATTTCGCCTAAACTTTTATGCAATAGTTGACACTAACATTTGTGTATAAACTTTCAATTTATTCTTTTCCAAGGTCCATTGTATTTTAAGTATTCCCTAAGTAATTCTAGGACACCAACACCTGGTAGGAATAATGACTGGCTTATAATCACTCTTAAGATCCCATTTCAGATCTGTGAGTTAGAATATAATAACATCTTCTGAATGTTAATGAAAGTCGTACTAAGAGTAAGTGCAATCATAAAAATTACATAATATTGAACAATTAAATTATAGGCTATATTTTCACTGAAGCTGATATTGAATTCGCGTCTATTCATATAATGTTCGACTAATATCAATAGACAGGCGACTTCGAGTAATTTAAAAGATAATTCTCTTTTTTAATTTGGCCTTACAATCTTTCACATCTTCTACTGGTGTGAACAAAGCAATATGAATCTTTCAATGGAACAAGAAGTCTTTAAAATGTCATGTCACATTCTTGGAACTACAAATTTCGTTATAACAAAACTCCCGTCTGAAAAATTGTTAATAAATCACATTTTCGCTATAGTTTTTAATAGCATTTTGATAATTCCTACGATATTAATCAATGCTGTCGCAATAATAACGATTTGGAAATCTTCTCAACTGAACAACGAGCCTTGCTTTTTTGTTATTCTTGTTCAGTCTGTGAATGACTTGGTAGTTGGTGTGTTGGGAATACCTTTATTTGTCATCTTTCTGATAAGTGGAGTAGTATGTAGCGACTTTGACGTATAAATCGACACTTGTACCAATCGGAGTATCTACTCTCACATTATCTGCTATGAGAGCGGAAATATACATTGCCATCTTACATTCCTATGCTTACAGTACCCAAGTAACAAAGAAGATAATTTTGATATTTGTCGCTTCCAGTGCTGCAGTATATGCATCATGAAAGTAACGCTTGTTTTCCTTTTAATTGCATATGTTTACACGAGAATATGCTTCGTCATTAGAAAGTTGGCTCGTTCGGAAAGCAGACCACGCGATGCTGCTTCAGAAGAAAACCTGACAAGAAGACAATTGTTTATTCGAGAAATTAAGCCAGCAAAATCTTGTTTTATTGTTGTCATATGTTCTTGTGTTCTAGATTTCCTGCCAGCAGCTACTGCTGTTTCTTTTTTTGAAATCCTTGACAAATTTGAAGAGCTAGCAATTTTAGTCTGGGTTATTACGCTTGGTCTGTGCATTTCCAGTGTCGACTCTGTGATATTCTTTTGGACCAAGACAATGTTGAGTAAAGAAGTCGTGTGAAGATGTTGAGCATGTATGTATGTTAAGGATTAAATATCATTGTTACCATAGCTTTTCTGAAGAATTGCCTACTGTAAAGTATGGAATTATTTTACTTAAACACCAAAAGATTACTGAATTTTTGCATTATTTGTTTTCCTTGCCAATTTTTTAAAGCATACAATTATATGTAGAAGTCGAACTTTTCTATTGAATTAAATTTTCATGTTTACGACTTTCGTAACGATATTAAAATATTGCCCCCTAGAATGATATAGAGTATCTCTCGAAGTACGTGCGTCTTTGGATACTGTCTCACTGGCACTCTTTGGGTAATAATCTATTTTTTCGAATTTTCCACTTGTTCCTCGTCTTTGTTCTATGAGAAATATCGCGCCTCAAGAAATATCATTAACGTTGATGAAAAACTTTACGTTTACATCAATTTTCCTGTTTTCATTAAAATATTATTCTACCAAATTTCGTTTCGAATTTTCTAGGTAATTCCAAAGTTCGGGCGTTCCGACATTTTTCTTTTTGGATTTTGGATCGTTGCAACACCCATATCTCACAACATTAATAAAAAGGGTGAAAACTAGTGAGTCCCTTTTGAGAGTATCTCTATTTATACAAAAGGTTTTAGATCGCATATAATCGTGTTTAAGTCGAAGTTGTAAAAAAGCTACACTGCGGCTTATCCCTTCGGTTTTGGTCGGTGATCGTTAGCCTATTGAGGTTTGAGTCGACATCAATACACACAAATATCCAGTTTGGGGCTATACTTAACAAAGCGTGTACTATAAGAAAACTATAGTAATATACTTAACGGTACATCTGACCTCATCGGCCGATGTTTAATTTATCCGAGATTTTCTTTACACAATTTAAACTATTGTGAAACAGTATTCAAAATAGTAGAGTTGGAAACATGGAATGGTACAATTAAATAGAGAAATATAATTAACTTTTTGTTCGCAACATAGACAAATCCTCACAATCGGCCAACACTTGTTTATAATTCCCAATTATTCAAAATTCGGATCAGTCCATGACCATGGACAAAGACACAAAAGTAACCAAAGTCTCATATCGATAATTACAATATTTTGTTGTAGTCTATGCTTTTTTACTAGCTATGTATGCATGTAAGTTATATTAAAATATTTTGAATCGGCTTGCAATGTTATAAACAAGCGTCAGTTAAATTTGTTTCCAATGAATTTATAGTCATACTGACCACCAGTGTATAAAAATCTCAGGCTAGTAACTCGGGCCATCACGAATATAAATTTTGTAATACTATGATTAATTGACAAAAGTCAAAATATACGAAAAGATCAATTGCTTTACTGACATATTCATATCGCCTTGTTCTGTCTTGTAGCAGATAAGAAAGATAACAAAACCAAAAGAAAAAAGCCTTATTCCTTAAATTGATCAAAGTCTATATTAGTTAAACATTGCATGAATAGACTCAATATGAATATCAGCTTTAGTGAACATTAATTTCATGGTTATTGTTAGATAATTTTTATGATTACTTGCTTTTAGTACGGCCGGCTTTCATTGTCATTCGTGAAAAGTTAGGCCTACTATGCTAATCTGAAAAGCAGAACTGCGAACATAAAATTAAGTGATTAATTAATTAACAATTATTTACCTCAGTTCCGGTGATTATCGGTGAATATTCACCGATAATCACCGTAACTGAGGTAAATAATTGTTTTAGTATCTTTTTAGTAGTAAAATATGCATAAACTTAAATACTACATGCGCTTCCGTTATGAATATAATTTACTTCCTTTTTAAATATTACGTAATGTCTCGGGAATTTCGTTAAAACAACAAAGTCCATGACCGAATGGCGCTGAAAATGTTTAAAATTGACAAGAAAGATCACGCAGGATATAAATCAAACAATTTAAAACGTTTAAGAAAAGTTAATTGTTGTCGTGTTCATGTTCAATGTGAATGAACGTCCTTGGCAAGTGCAATTTGCCGCTCTTTGCTTGTCGCTCGTAAGTTTTTATAAATTTGTCAAACAAATTGTTAATAAATTAATTGCAAAAACACTTCTTACCTTTCAAAAGCTTAACTCATATTTTGTTGCTAGTTTTGTGTTTTGTGGAACTGCATTATCCTTTATTTCTTTAATTTCATGGAGAGAAGTCACTACAAAATTACTTTGGGAAAAGCATTATTTAGTACTCCAGTTAGTAAATAATATAACAAACATACTTGCAGGGAGGTGAGTCCGGGATTTGACGCACCGAGGGTGGCTGGCAGGTAGGTTCGGACAGCTACCAGCCATGCACCCGAGGTGCGTCAAATCCCGCACTCACCTCCCTGCAAGTATGTTTGGTTTTTATCTCATGCCATTTCGGGAAAAAGTACTGAAGAAATTACGCATTTTAGTATATAATTTCTTGTTTGGATAACGAACATTTTAGCCGCCAACATACTACGCAAACAAACAAACTTAGGCTTAAATTGAAGCTAAAAAATTATCTACAATACTCCCTTATTTTTGAAAAGAGAAAATGCACACATTCTGCGAAAACATTGCCAAGGTTTATGAACCTGCCGAACAAATTTCGGCGGCCATCTTGAAAATACATCGATCCCGAACCCACCTCCTAAACATACGTCAGCAGGTGGGCTCGGGATTGAACGCACCTCTTCGGAGCCAATTGGAAAGCCGCTTTTACGCGAGGTATGAGATAATGCCTCAGATTTACTGCTCAGCCAACCAATCAAAACACTTGAAAGGCATTATTTACTACTGATCGAAATTATACTAAACGCAATTAATGTTTCTTTATGCCAGGTGATGTCGAAGAATATAATTATAAATTTCGCACAAAATCAGTGATAAGAACTTGCCAACAAAATTGATAGCTAAATTATCACTTAAAAGTGTGTAAGAAAAATTATTACTTCAAAATTGATTTTTTTAGGTAGATCAATGCGGTATTATTTATCTATAGTAGTTGAATACTCCACTGGGAAATAGACTATATTCTATAACTTCGGCTATCAGTTGAAGTGAACTGTAACTTAAGATAATTATCATGAATCACAGCAGCTTATAGATATCAAAATGGCTATCCTTCGTTATCTCCATCATAAATACAACAAAACGTTGTGCTCTGGAAAATGCAGAAGATTTCCATTAAGAAAAATAAAAGACATACATAGTAGCTAACTGTCTACCATGTCCTGAGAGAGCAGTTATCGCAAAAGAAAATCGAAAGAAACAGTATTGATTCGTATCACAGTCATGGGTTTATTTTTAAACAATCAATGACATAGGATTCTTGTATCGATTATTTGGTTAATATAAGCGAGTTAATCACCGCGACAGATTATCCACCGAATAATGATCTAAAAATATTACTCTTAGTTTTTCTATGTTTTTCAAACTTCATCTAGTTGCATGTGGAGAACTAAAGGCTGATTTCCATTCAGTGCAAAATTTCGCGCGATCGACCTTTTGCGATCGTTTTCCTTTGAATTATGAGCCCTCGACCGGATCCGTTCCAGTCGAGGGCTCATAATTCAAAAGAAAACGATCGCAAAAAGTCAATCGCGCGACATTTTGCACTGAATGGAAATCAGCCTTAACAATACTATAGAAGTCGATCGTTTACTCGAAAAGCAACGTTTGAGCACTTTAGAGAAAAACTGATTGAAAATAGTAAAAATGTAAAGCAAAAAATATATATAATGCGAATTAAACAATTAAATACATGGACTACTTCTATTTCTTGTATAAAAACAAAAGAAATTAATAATCTCTTAACGTACTTGTGCGAGGCGTACAAAGTGAGCGTATGTATAGAAGTAGTGCGATCATTTATCTCAATGTTTTGTTTTATCTCCGTCCTAAATCAATTCTCTATATTCTGAATTATATCAGTCTCCAGTGACAAAAGAATGCGTCAACGCTTCGTGAGCATATGGTCTATCATCAATCTTATGCTTAATCAGCCAGGAAACAAACTTTCGAGCTTTACGATTACCAAGTTTCTTCAAGTGGACTGCGTTTCCTTTCAAAATATTTCTCATTCGATCAAGTGAAGAACCAAAAGGATGTTCACCTTTAGTTAAAATGAAGAAAGCAATCATACCTGCAACCTGGACATCGGATTTCTTTTTGAAACGACACTTTTCTCCAATATTTATTTCTTTTATAACTTCTGTAGGCATCCATCCCTGAGTTCCCTTAACATCTGTTTCAACGGTAGTTTCACCTTCGTTTAGAACGCGACTTATTCCAAAGTCCGCCAGTTTCATGTGACCGTCGATATCAACCAGGATATTTGATGGTTTGAGATCTCTATGCAAAATTCCTTTCTCATGAAGAAATTCAAGTCCAGATAATATTTCTTTAATCATTCTTGGACCATGCTCTTGTAGATGTTCAATACTGTCAAACTGGACATGTTCCTTCAACGTTTCTTCACAGAGATCCACAATAAGATACATGAAGGTGTCGTCGTAGTGAAAATGTCGATAGTTCACTATAAAAGGTGAGTTGGCTGTGTCAATGAGACTCAGGATTTTCTTCTCGTTCTCAGCTGTATCTTTACCACTTTGTACAACTGTCTTCTTCACAGCAACTTCGCTTCCATCCTCCATGACACCAACATAAACACATGTACAATAAGAACCTTGGCCAAGTTTCAATTCATCCTTTGCAACAAACGCCTGCATTGGTATTTCCGTCTATGGTAGAAAAGGTATATACGTAATGTTAATTATTTATGGAACAAAGGAAGGAAGCAAGGAAGCACTGAACCAAGGTAAAGAAAAAAAGAGTGCCGGAAATATAGGAAGGAACAGAGGAAGGAAGCTAGAAAGGAAGAAGAAAAAGTATAAAATAGTAAGATACAAGAAAAATAAAACGGGCAAAAAGAGAGAAATAGTCTATATAAACATCTCAGTTTGATATATTAGCAAAAAGGCATAGGCACATGATTAAAGTCCCCTGATCACAGAAAAAAAACTTAGTTATTACCTCCATCAAGTGGTTGCAATTCATTGTTCTCAACAGCTGAATTTTGTCACGATGCTTGACCGACACTTTGAGAATTTTTCTAATCTCATTATGACCAAGGTAAATACTGCATTCAACAAGACTCATTTGCCTTCCCTCAACCAAGATCTTTCCCGCCTTGCTTAAATCAATATTCTTTTGTAATAGATGTTTGACCAAATCAACTGAATTCTCGACTACAGCCATCTTCATCATGTCAATGCCAAGAGCATTTACGTCGACATAACCTTTACAAGTTACGTCAGCGCCCTGTTCAACTAAATACTTGACAATGTCTAGTACACCAGCGTCAACAGCAGCGTGCAGAACAGTCCGCCCGTCAGTATCCTTGCCATTTACATCAGCATCCTGTTCCACTAAATACTTGACAATGTCTAGTACACCAGTAGCAACAGCAGCGTGCAGAACTGTCCGCCCGTACTTAGCCTTGCCATTTACATCAGCGCCCTGTTCAACTAAATATTTGACAATGTCTAGTACACCAGCGTCAACAGCAGCGTGCAGAACTGTCCACCCGCAAGTATTCTTGCCATTTACATCAGCGCCCTGTTCAACTAAATATTTGACAATGTCTAATACACCAGTAGCAACAGCAGCGTGCAGAACTGTCCGCCCGTCAGTATTCTTGCCATTTACATCAGCGCCCTGTTCAACTAAATATTTGACAGATTCTAAAGAATCACACCATGCAGCATAATGTAGAGCTGTCCAGCCTGACTCATCTTTGCAATTTATATCAGCACCACAGACTTCAACAAAATATTTCATAACTTCTAATGAATCACGCCCTGCAGCAACATGTAGAGCTGTTTCGCCTGACTTATCTTTACAATTTACATCAGCACCACAAACTTCAACAAAATATTTAGCAACTTCTAATGAACCCCACAATGCAGCATAATGTAGAGCTGTTCTGCCTGACTCTTCTTTACAATTTATATCAACACCACAGACTTCAACAAAATATTTCACAACTGAAACACACGATGCAGCATCATGTAAAGCTGTTCTGCCTGACTCATCTTTACCATTTAAATCAGCATCACAAATTTCAACAAAATATTTCACAACTTCTAATGAATCACACTCTGCAGCATAATGTAGAGCTGTTCTGCCTGACTCATCTTTACAATTTATATCAGCACCACAGACTTCAACAAAATATTTAACAATTTCTAATGAATGAGATTGTATTGCACTGTGAAAAACTACTCTATCATCTTTAAAATTGTGTTCAGGACCATGTTCAACAAAATACTTTACAATTTCTAGTAAACCATATCTCGCAGCAATCCATAAAACAGTTTCACCACAATCGGAAAAAATGTCAGCTCCATGGTCTACTAAATACTTGACAACTTCTGGATCTACTGGACAAAATTGAAAAGCATGCCAAAGAATTGTCCTCTTCCAAAAATCTTCTTTGTTTTCACCGCTTTCAACTTGCTGTCTTATCTCAGCCCAAAAACGTAGTTTCCTTTCTTCTTCACAGATATTTATGCTTCCACTTGCATGTTCCCTTTTAGCGATATCTTAAAAATATACATAGGAATTAATTAATACCTTGTATTGCATAAGATGGTAAAGAAGGATTTTGCGACCTGTTCTTAATTCGAAAAGTTTCAGTTTGTGCGTGTTGTAATGACTAATAAGCAGAACTCTCATAGAGCCATGCCAAAAATGTGATTAGCCCGCACTTTTGTTTATTTTAGCCCGCAAAATCGCCACAATCCCCGCTAAAATTATAATGTTCATTTTATTTTCTGCTTGCCGTATATTTTTGATTTTCTTATCCGGCTGAAAGTGCATGCCCTGCAAAATTATAAAAACAGTAATACAGTTGATGTTCTTGAGCATAAATATGTTTTTGGCCCTCCTCAGAACTCTGACTCGAGCCGAAAACATATTTATGCCCGGGAACATCAACTATATTGTTTTAGTAAAATTACATAGGTGATTATTGAAAATTCTCAATGCTGATTGGTTGCGCTACCTAGGATTAATACGCGATAACACTTTGAAACATTTTGTTTTTGACTTTGTACATTAGAATCGCTGATTGATGCTCTCTTCTGGCTTGTAAGTTAGAAACTCCTACGTTTTCCAAAATGTCAACAAATCGAATCTCATAGTTTTCACGTGTTATTATTCGAAATGCTCGGTTTTGGAGCTTCTGTAATTTGTCTGATAAACCTTTTCCTAGACAACCCCAAACTTGCGAGCAGTAATCAAAGTGAGGTTGAATAATTGATTGATATATTGTAATTAGTGTTCTATAATCCACTATTTCTCGAAACCGTCTTAGGATGCTGAGGCCTGTATTGACCTTTTTAGTAACTTGGTTCACTTGGGCATTCCATGACAAAGTTTCCTCCATCTTACGCCAAGTGATTTGGTTACTTTAACCCGGTCTATTTTCCTACCTCCAATATGTATGCGAGGTTTGTATGTCTATTTGGTTGATTCTTCTATTACTACCTACTATCATGTATTCCGTTTTAGAATGGTTGAAAGTAAGTTGGTTGGCTGACATCCTAGTTGATACTTTTTCCAAGTCATGGTTAAGATTTTCTACAATTATATTAATATTTTCACTAGATGTATCAATTTGGGTGTCATCGGCAAACATAGTAGCACTTGTTCGCTCTAAGCATTGAGGCAGATCATTGATGTATATTAGAAATAGAAGCGGCCCTAGAGCAGAGCCTTGCGGAATACCTGTTTTTACATGTAGTGGTCGAGATAAATGGCCTCGGCCTACTTGGCAATATTGCGTTCGGTCTGTCAAATAAGATCTGAGCCAACATGGTGCTGTTCCTGTTATGCCGTAAATATCCAATTTTTTAAGTAGGATATCATGATTGACAGTATCGAAGGCCTTTTTTAAGTCTAAGAATGCTACGCCGTTTAGTTTACCAATATCAATGTTTTTATACAATCTATTAGTGATGTCTAGCAATACAGTAACCGTAGAATGGCACGGTCTGAATCCGTGCTGAGAATTTGTTAATAAATTTGAGTACATCAAATAATCATAGATCTAGTTGTGTACCAGCTTCTCCATAATTCTTGCTACTATCGAAATAACGGATATTGGCCTGTAATTAGACGTACAATGTTTGGCACCAGATTTGTATCTTTGTGTTACTCTTGCGATTTTCCAGTCACACGGAAATATACAGGTGCGAATTGATTGATTAAAAATTAATGAGAGTGAAGAAGCAATAACGGGGGCGGCAATTTTTAAGAGTTTAGCTGAAATTTTGTCAATACCTGATGCTTTCGAAGCACTTAAGTCGAACAAAATAATGGATTACTTGGGCGCTCAAACGCCGTGAAGTAGCTTTCTGGAGTTGTATTTGTGTAAGGTATATCGTTAGATAATTGTTCTCCCAAGTCCGTAAAATACTGATTGAATGTATTCGGAATGTCAGTTGGGTTTGTTATCTCACCTTCATCATTTCTTAACTCTAGTATCTTGCTATCCTTGCCGGATTTATTAATCAATTCATTAATTGTTGTTAATCTCGCTGAGTATGGTATTCCTTTCGCGTCTTCTTATGGTAAAACAACGATTAAGCGATAATGTCTAGCTCTAGTTAATGGTCATAACCCTCTCCTTAAAACCTTGTTGTTAGAGCTAGATTTAGCGTTAGTATTATAATTAGAGTTAGAGAAAGGGTTAGAGTTAGAGAAAGGGTTAGAGTCAGAGAAAAGGTTAGGGTTAGAGAGAAGGTTAGAGAGGGTTAAACGTAGAGAGAGGGCCAGGGTTAGAGAGAGGGTCGGGGTTAAAGTTAGAGAGAAAGTTATGGTTAGAGAAAGGCTAGAGTTAGAGAGAGGGTTATAGTTAGAGAAGGGGTTAGGGTTATAGTTACTGCTGTCTTTGGTTGGGAAGGACCCCAGAAATCTAGCGTTTCGGGACTACCGGGGCACAGTTTGTCCCGCAGGAACACTTTCTTGAATGTATAAACGATAACAAGGATACCCGGGACTCAGAAAAGTCTCGCCGGGACATATTTAAATGTTACAAAAAAATATTTTCAGTGTACAACATGCCTTAAAAGCGTAAAGACTGCCCGATTTCTGGAAGCAAAGTGTGTTAGAATTATCAAACCATTTGGCAGACGTTCATGAACTGTCTTGTGAAGAAAGGCAACCTTTTCTGATTCGCACTAAATCTACCCCTTTAGACTTAGAAACTGTTTTGAGTGAGTTATATAAACTGATTGGAAACACTAAGAAGCGGTCAAAATGGTATAAATAGGCTCGTACAAAACATTTGCACTTCATTCTCACCATGTATAGCATACAGTTAACATACCCATTTGGTCTCCTTGTGTACAAAGTCAGGAAAAACGACATTTGTTAGCCAACCTAGTGACATTTGTCAGGATTGACCAACCTCCAAAAAACGTTGTATATTACTATGTCGAATATCAAGATACATTTGGGGATATGCAAACTTTAGTACCAAACATAAAGTTTATACAAAGCTTGCCTGACAATATATTGAATAGAATTAATCTGGCAGCCTCTTACGACCTGAACGATTTGGTTAAGTGCTATGAGAATACGCTAAAATCAGCATTGGATCGCCACGCACCTTTGATCAATAAGACAGTTACTAAACGACCTACTATCCCCTGGTTCACCAACGAGGTCAAATCTGCCAAAAGTGAACGGCGAAGAGCTGAGAGGAAGTGGCGCAAAACAAAGTTGCACAGTGACCTCCTGATCTTTAAAACCCTAAAAAACCGTGCTACTATGGTGATGAAGCAGGCGCGGATAAAGTATTACACTAGCTTTATAGAAGAGAACAGCAATGGTCAACGGAAGCTGTTCAGGTCCGCGAAGATGCTGTTCAACCAGGAGACAGATTTGTCTTTCCAAGGATATCATGATAGCACTGTGTTGGCAAACGATATTGGGAAATTTTTCTTACAGAAAATTGAGCGCATTCATACCAAACTCGACGAAGCCGCTATTAGCTCTATAGCTACTCCAACTCCAGAGCAACCCTCTATCTGTTCGGCCTCCTTTGACTCCTTCACAATTCTAAGCGATGACGATGTCATGCGCCTAATAACTAAATCAAGCAAGAAGTCCTGCTCGCTGGATCCTATGCCCACCCCCCTTTTGGTTAAGTGTTTGGATATTCTTCTTCCCACCCTTACAAGGATAATAAATCTGTCCATGCAATCTGGCTGCTTCCCAGAAAATTGGAAACTTGCTGATGTTAAACCCAGACTGAAGAAATCAAACGCTGAGTTGGTATTTCCCAACCTTCGCCCGATAAGTAACCTATCTTTTACTTCCAAGCTTACCGAGCGAGCTGTGTTTGGACAAACTCATAATCATCTCACTGTCCATGAACTCTATCCCAAAGCCCAGTCAGCATATCGTGAATTTCATAGTGTTGAAACTGCACTTCTTCGAGTCAAAAATGACATCCTACTCAATATGAATCGGCAGCATGTCACCTTATTGGTACTACTCACTGATCTAATAATAGACTGGATATAGCTTCTATACCTATGAAAAATGAAGCCAAAATCAATCGGCGCAAATTTACTTCCGGTTACCACTTTGCAGCGAAAACAATATGGAGTTGTATGGGGAAATGAGTCGGCGAGGCTGGTTTTTCACAATTTTGAGGCATTTCCAAGCGCTGGACTAAACCGTTCGTCTTGTAATGAAAAGAACAGGATATTTTCTTACTTTTGGAGAGATACTTTTGTAGATTTCGGTAAAAAATCACCGCTAAAGACGTTTGACAAGTTGCATACGCGGAGTCCATTTTCGGCCAAAACTCTCTGCCAAGTGGTCTTTCATGCTGGCATTTTCGCTAAACAAATACTCTGGCTGGATAGAAACTCAAGTCGAATGGTTTAAACGAAAGGTAAGCAATGTATAATAAGCGTTTGTCTTTCTCAATCAAGCGAAAAAGTATAGAATATCGGTGTTGCTCTCGGGTTATGTTGTGCTATGCCTATATGAACATTTATAGGAACAATAGCTTTATATCTATATTGGCTAATTGCATTTTGTATCTCAGATTGGAGTTATGGTTTTTGTTCTTGACCGAAAAATACATTTAAATAATATATAAATGGATTCGTTTCTAAAACAAGCTCTGTATCATTCATATTATAAACTGCTTCAAGTGTTTTTATGCAGAAAACAATCCAGTAGAGTCTGAGAGTAGTATGGAGCACAAGTATACACCATATTAAAATGGTGTATGCCAAGTTTGACTAGTTGTCAATTCTCACATTTGAAATTTTTATTATATAGAGACTAAAACATTGAAAATAGAAAACATTAAGACATGTCATCCTGGTCCACTGGTGCTGACCGCTGTGATGGCAGAGGGGTCCTGTATTATAGACAGTGACTTGTTGAAGTGACTGTATCATTGAACAATAAATTATCTGTTCCTTTTCCAAAGTAGATGAACATTTTGTAATCATGAACATGAATAGCTATGTGACTCACATTTTTAATAGTGCTGTATAAAAATTAGTTGTTTTAACATAGTATGGATATACTGATAATTATCTTTTTATCGTACCATGCCCATGGTCTTCCCTCACCAGATTAAGACCCCTAGTAAATTCTGGTGAGCTGCTCTCCTCTCTTATAATATTCCATAGTCTAACATTTTCAGGGTTTCTTGCAGAAGGGAGAGAAGGCCATGGGTGGGGTTGGCAAAATGTTGACCTTTTCCATAAAGTATACATTACATGTATGCAAATTAAGTGTGGAAATATATCACTTTCCCATATACATAAGAGTACCATAGACTGCAACTGGTTGTATTGTGTGTTCTGTTGGTTGTTCTCATGCATTTCCTTGTTGGTAACAAATACTGGTCATTAAATATTGGTGCTTGGCAATTTGGCTTCTTTGAGGTCATTTCAAAACCACCAAGATGGTTGACATGCTACTTCATGTTTCATAAAAAATGCACAGAGTTCTACTAATTAACCCATTGAAGGTGCATAATGCTTCCCTTGACAACTAGAATTATCTGGTGTTAGACAGAGTATCATAGGCATAGGAAGCAACTTCAAGTTGGGGGGCACTTTGTCTTAAGGACACCTCTTCTATTAGAAAAGGGCACTTTTTCCATTATTTTAGCTGATGATAACCATCATATTCAAGTTGATGATAACCACATATTCAAGTTGATAAAGATTATATCAGAGTGTTATAGTAAATAGAGAGTCTTGTTTAATCACCAGTAAATCGCAGTGATGAAACTATCCACTTTAATACATAGGAATGGAATGAAGTAGTGTATTGGATTGCTGTAGAAAGCTCACTGTGTCTCCTCGATGTGAAAGAAGAAAAAACTATTTAAAAGTTTGCAAATCAAATTTTGATTGAGCTCAAACAACTTTGTCCCATGTCCTTTTTACAATTTTAGTATCATATCTGCATAAAAACACTTGAAGCAGTTTATAATATGAATGATACAGAGCTTGTTTTAGAAACGAATCCATTTATATATTATTTAAATGTATTTTTCGGAACTCCAATCTGAGATACAAAATGCAATTAGCCAATATAGATATAAAGCTATTGTTGCTATACATGTTCATATAGGCATAGCACAACATAACCCGAGAGCAACACCGATATTCTATACTTTTTCGCTTGATTGAGAAAGACAAACGCTTATTATACATTGCTTACCTTTCGTTTAAACCATTCGACTTGAGTTTCTATCCAGCCAGAGTATTTGTTTAGCGAAAATGCCAGCATGAAAGACCACTTGGCAGAGAGTTTTGGCCGAAAATGGACTTCGCGTATGCAACTTGTCAAACGTCTTTAGCGGTGATTTTTTACCGAAATCTACAACAGTATCTCTCCAAAAGTAAGAAAATATCCTGTTCTTTTCATTACAAGACGAACGGTTTAGTCCAGCGCTTGGAAATGCCTCAAAATTGTGAAAAACCAGCCTCGCCGACTCATTTCCCTATACAACTCCATATTGTTTTCGCTGCAAAGTGGTAACCGGAAGTAAATTTGCGCCGATTGATTTTGGCTTCATTTTTCATAGGTATAGAAGCTATATCCAGTCTATTATTAGATCAGTGGTACTACTCGATCTCAGTGCGGCCTTTGACACTATAGATCACAGTATACTGCTTGATCGACTTCACACAGATTTTGGCATTTCAGGGCATGTCCACACATGGTTCACGTCATATCTGCATAACAGATTCCAGTCTATATCTATCAATGGCGGAACATCTCAGAGGTTTGAAGTAAAATATGGTGTACCACAAGGATCCTGTCTTGGCCCTCTCCTTTTTATCCTCTATGCCAGCAAGCTGTTTACGATCATTGAACGCCATTTGCCTGACGCCCATGCATATGCAGACGACACACAGCTGTATGTATCTTTTAATGCTAACTCCGACGATGATCAATCTGCCGCTGTTGAAGCTATGCAAAGATGCATTATGGATATAAGAGAGTGGATGCTTTCTGACCGGCTCAAGCTAAATGACGACAAGACTGAGTTTCTTATTATTGGAACCAGGCAACAGCTTACCAAAGTAAACATTGACGCTTTACACGTTGGTGACTGTATGACTTCTCCAGCCAGCGCAGTCAAAAACCTTGGAACCTGGTTTGATAGTCAGTTAAAGATGGATAAACACATAAATAGTATCTGTAAAGCCGCCTTTTTTCATCTATACAACATTAGAAGAATCAGGAAGTTTCTTAGCCTTGACTGTACACAGACCCTGATAAACGCATTTGTGGTCAGCCGTCTCGATTATTGCAATAGCTTATTGTTTGGATTACCTGACAACCAATTACGTAAGCTCCAACGTGTCCAGAACGCAGCTGCGAGGCTCATTTGTAATGTTGGACGGTTTAACCATATTACTCCTTCTCTAATGGGTCTTCACTGGCTACCTATAACCTACAGAATTCAGTTCAAAATCCTGCTTCTCACGTTCAAAGCACTTAACGGACTTGCTCCAGAATATATTTCAGAACTCTTAGAACTAAAGATTACGTCGAGATATAATCTTAGATCATCGAATGACAAGCACCTACTAGAGCATCCGAAAATAAGAAGTAAAGCTACTCTGGGTGACCGCTCCTTTATTGTTGCGGCACCCAAGCTCTGGAACAATCTTCCAAATGCTCTGCGTACTATTTCGAACGTTGATAGTTTTAAACGTATGCTTAAAACGCACCTTTTTAAAATAGCATACAACTGTTAAAATATTTGTTTACATTTATTATTCTTAGTTAGTACTTATAGTTTGATGTAAATATTTTTAAGTCTAAATAACTACTATCATGACATTGTAAATCCTGTAATTGGTTCTCTTTTGTAATGCGCCTGTGAGCATCTTTTTATGAAACAGGCGCAATATAAGTAATTAAATTATTATTATTATTATTATTTGATCACAGTCTTATTTATGGCATAAGAAAGATTAATATAAGCCATAAAGATAATGAAAATATTATTGAAATTAGGAACATGAAAAAATTCAGTGAAGAAAATTTTTTGCATGATTTAGGAACTCAATCGTGGGAGCATGTCTACTTTTTTGCAGACAATCCTAGCACTATGTGGGAAATTTGGAAAGATCTATTCTTACAAGTCCTAGATAAACATGCCCCTCTTCAAATCTAAAATATCTCCTTGGATTAGTAGTCATATAAGACATTTAATGATTGCAAGAGATAACTTGAAAAGAAAAGCAATCATTACTAAACTTGAAACAGATTGGGAAAACTATAAGAAACAAATATTCTACTAAGACAAGCAAAAAGAGACTATTACTCCAAAAAAATCTCTGCAGAAAAGCAAAATCCCAAAGCTGCTTGGAAGACAATTAATACTTTGCTTGGCAAACATAACCAACCAACTAGAGTAAATGAATTAAACGTAAATGATATGAAATTGACCAGCCCCAATGATATTGCTGAGGGTTTCAATACCTTCTTTTCAAATATTGGACCAAATTTAGCTGAAGAAATTGGTACAACAGAATACCATTTCAAAGACTACCTTGACAAAACTAATTCTGAATTTACTGCATTCAAATCAGTTACTGTAAACCATGTTTGTCTTTTACTACGTGAACTATCTGGTAGCAAAGCTACTGGCCTAGATAAAATATCAAGCAAGATAATTAAAATTGCAGCACCATTGATTTCTGATTCATTGACTTACATTTTTAATCAAGCAATTACGCTATGTACTTTTCCACATGAGTGGAAGATTGCAAGAGTAATTCCCCTTTTTAAGAATGGCAAACGCAACTTCCCATGAAATTATCGACCAATTTCTGTCTTGCCTGCCATTAGTAAAGTTATGGAACGTATCTTATATACTCAACTTTATGAATATTTGTCCGTAAACAACATACTTTCTGAGCATCAATTTGGTTTCAGAAAATTTAATTCAACTGTTTATTTAATTCAACTGCTTCAGCTTTACTTGATTGTACGAATGATTGGTACATAAACATGGACAGGAAATTGTTCAATTTGGTTGTATTTATAGACTTAAAAAAAGCCTTTGATACTGTTAACCATGAAATCTTATTGCAAAAACTAATGCAAGTTGGAATCACAGGAAATGAAGATGCAGTAAATTTGGATTTAGAAAACCTTCGCAAATGGCTCATGGCAAACAAACTGAGCTTGAACGTAGCGAAAACTGAATATCAAATTATTGGTACTAAACCAATGCTAAAAAAAGCTTCTGCTCAACAACTTAGAATTCATATTCAAAACAAACCAATAAAGCAAGTTTTTCAATGCAAAACGCTAGGTGTGACTCTTGATGAAAATCTGTGTTGGAAAAGTAATACAGACACTATTTGTAAAAAGATTTCATCTGGAATTTATGCTCTCAAACGCATTAAAGAGTATGTTGATAAAAAAAACTCATTTCTGTGTACAATGCTATAATTTAACCCTACTTCAGCTACTGTTGTGAGGTTTGGAATGTATTTGGTGAAACTCAATCAACACGTCTGCAAAAACTTCACAACAGAGCTGCTCGTATTATAGCACATGTGCCAAATGAGGTAGGTCAACAAACTGTACTGAATATATTAGGATGGAAACCACTCAAAGAACAAAGAGTGAAAGCCAAGGCAAAAATAATGTTTAAAACGCTCAATAACATGGGACCAAACTCACTAAAAGAATTATTTACTTTCAAAACGGAAATATTAGATCACAGTCTTCGTGACAGCTCAAGTTCAATACGCTTGCCAAAGCCAAATACGAACAACATGAAGAACTGGCGTACCAACCGGCGACAAAAGAGCCATTTTTTGTGCATCTAACGCCGACATGTTCTGACCAGATAAGAGTTCGATCCGGGATATTTCCAACTAATAAACATTACGTTTACCAACCAAGAGTATAGAAGAGGCAGTACGGTGTACATTATAAAGTTAAGTTAATGAAACAAGCGTTCGGATAAAAAAGTAAAGTTGTGCAGAGTCCGTTTATCTTCAATTACATCAGGTCAGGTACAAAGGTCAGCTTTTGAAACGCGTGACCATACACGCGTAAAGCGCCAGGCAAGTAACAATGAACCATTGTCAAACACTTCCTCTCTTGTGCACGGGAAAATCACCATTTTGTCTGTATATGCTTCCTGCTTGGGTCACAAGACTCATTGTGTCACTTGCAATCCAAAGCGAAGGACCTTTTTGCGCGAAAGGTTTGATTTAAATTATAATAAACCGCAATCGTTGGACATATAAATTATAATATATCGCAACTCCTGGACATACTTCTGCGGGGCTATGCCTCCTGTTCGACGCCAACGCGTCGCTACACGACAACGCGCGGAGAATGCAATTCAGCCATCGGTGAACGAGCTTCGACAACAATGCCTAAACAAAGGACTGTCTGACCACGGCCGTCGAAACACATTGATCGCGAGACTGCAACAACAGAAGCCGAGACGATTGTCGGTATCGCGAGCAACAACGAGCAAATAGCACTCGAGACAACATGTGTGCCACGCGAAAGCCCTCTGCTAAACGACGCTCAGTTGGCCCAAATCCAATCGATCGTCGCGAAGACGATTGAACAATCAGTGAACGATATCGCCACAAAGCCGCTCGTGCTGCATGGCAAGTGCGCCTTTGCCAGTCCCTACGGACGAGCCACAACAATTAAGTACTGAGCCTTCGTCGATAAACAACACCACACCAATCTCGACGCCAATATTCCAAACGTTCGAGCCCGAAGCGCCGCATTCCTCTCTACCGAGTTTTCCTGTTACCAACCATCTTCCATATGGACAGTCTTTCCACGACGTACTGGCATCATATGTGAAGAATATCCAGTCGGGTGAGTTTTTTGAACTGTCTAAACTTCTGCCAAAGAATTTGTTTAGTACAGTAGACGAACAACCTGTTATGTTGACGCTGGAAAACTATATCATTAAAGTTAAGTCGTCCACTCAGTCCACCACAAATATTACGGACATCGATAAGTGGACGACCGCCTTCACCACATACATGAGTGTGTTTACTCATGAATTCCACAACAGAGCCCAGGAGTTTTTGCAGTATATGAGCATTATTCGCCATGCTGCTCATTGCCTTAAAGGGGTGGGTACCAGTATCTACGACATCAAGTTTCGTCGGAAGGCTGCCCTTAACCAATCACTCAACTGGTCCGAAATAGATCAGCAATTGTGGTTGATGATCTTCACAGTACCACCAGCCACCCTTAGAGAGGAATACCCTCTTTTCTATAAAGGATCCCAACAGTATGACACCCCGGGGACCGAACGAGGGGGCATTTGCCGAGATTTCAATATGAGCGGAGCTTGCAAACGAGCCCAGTGCAAGCACCGACACATCTGTAATCGCTGCGACGGGGAGCATGTCGGACTTTACTGTCCAGATGATGAAAGACCCCGAGCACATAAAACAAAATATAAAGTTCATTCATCCGGCAGCCAGCGCCATCCCAACCAAGATAAACGATAGTAATGTAGTTAGACCACTAACACCTATTTTTGTAGCTAAATTAGAAGATTTTCTAGCCGGACATCCCGAACCAACGCATGTTTCACAATTATGCTCTAATTTAATGGATGCGGCCCGAATAGGTTTTGAAGGGCAGAGGGCACCTAGGTTTTCAAAAAAATTTCCTACTGTCTTTACCCATCCAAATACTGTAACATCAAATTTGGAACACGAGATTTCTCTCGGCCGTGTGGCTGGTCCGTTCGAGACTACCTTTTCCTAATTTCCAAGTCTCACCTATTGGTCTAGTACCAAAAAAGAATTCGCAAAAATTTCGAACATCTTCTACCAGCAAACGAAGAAACGCTCGTGCAATTTTCAGCCTATATGGCCAAAACCCATCAAACATACATCTATTAAAAACTATCTTGCAGAGGTTCGTCATTTTCATATAAGAAATGGTTTTCCATTAGATTGTAAAAATATGCTACGTCTCCAACTGGTTCTTCGAGGTATAAAACGTTCCCAAGGAGATAAAATAAGAGTGCGCCTCCCAATAACAATCCATCACTTAAAACTTTTTCATACGATGCTAGCAATACTTGTCGCAACAAGTTTCAACTCAATTATGTTTTGGGAGCCATAACGTTGGCATTTTTTGGTTTTCTGCGGCTTGGAGAGTTAACTTGTAACACTTCCTCTCTTGTGCGCAGGAAAATAGACCAATCAGGTCTCACCGTTTTGTCTGTACATGCTTCCTGTTTGGGTCACAAGACTCATTGTGTTACTTGCAAGCCAAAGCGAAGAGACCTTTTGCGGCGAAAGTTTGATTTAAATTCCACCCATGCCACCCTTCAATGATTTTGCACCACTTTATCATAGTTCATAAAACAAATAAATAAAAATTATGTATATAGCGTTTTGTTTATACTGTATCATGGGCCATTATCAAAAATCTCATGGACTGCAATGGGTGCAGTGTTAACTGAATTATGGAATGTTCCTAGGTAATTATGTTACTTATGTCCATGTTCTGTAATGCATACTAGAAAGAATTGACTTTGCAAGTCTGTTTTGTAAAAATAAAAATTTTGGTTTTGGGGATAAGGTGCTCCCAAAGGTCATCCTCAATCCCATATACCGCAAAAATCGATGTACTATACAGCTAATATATTTGATTAAAGTAGATCATATCCAACATGGGGACAACTACCCCCTGAGGACATTAATTGCGGCAGAGTCCAACATGGGGATCAATACCCCCTGAGGACATCAATTACACTAGAGTCCAACATGGGGACCAATACCCCCTGAGGACATTAATTGCACCAGAGTCCAACATGGGGACCAATACCCCTGAGGACACTAATTACACTAGAGTCCAACATGGGGACCAATACCCCCTGACGACATCAATAACACTAGAGTCCAACATGGGGACCACTACCTCGTGAAGACATGAATTACACTAGAGTCCAACATGGGGACCACTACCCCCTGAGGACATTAATTAGTTTAAACAATGAGTCTGTGGGGTGACACTTTGGCCTCAGTTTTAAGTATAATCGGAGCATTTCTCCGCAACAACCCTTCTCCCACAACATTGTGTGTACTTTATTTTCTCTGAATTGTTTTAAATATTAACTAACCGAATTGGAGCATTCTGAAAGCTGCTGAGGGCGATTTATTCGAAGCAATACGACAGTGTCTGTTGAACGTTTGGTTTGAAATGGCCAAACTAAAACTGAAAACATCTAAAAAAAATAGCGCCACATTCTAAACATATCTAAAAAAAAGAAGACAAGTTATCATTCAAAAAGGAGAAGGATTTTTACCATTTTTACTCAATGCGGTCCTTGAACAACTGGCTAACTTTCTATAATGGAACACGTAAAGAGACTGGTACTTGTCCCTGAACATATGGCTCAGCAATGGAAGAAACCTCTCGTAGCCCAATTAACTACACAAGTCAACGAGATAGAATCGGATATGCAGGACATCATTCAACGCCAAGACATACCGATTGACAAAAAGGCGAAATTATACGATCAAAATCTTCAGCGCTATTTAACGTTTTATGATAAACGTGTAGATAAGCCTATACCTGTCCATGTGGCACACCCACCTTAGCCTGAGGAGTCCAGAGAACAGACGGATGAACAAATTGAGAAGCCCGAACCCTCAGACGAAATCGAAACAGACATTCTGGATAGCGTGCCATCGACCATAAAGTGACGGGCTCGCCAACTAATCAAAAAGCTAAGGACAAATCAAGATCTTATTGGTTGGAATGAACAAGGCCAATTAGTGTTCAAAGGGAGATCGGTCCCGGGAAACAAATATAGGAATTCCCGACAATCTACCTTTAACCTCTCGCTCCCCCATATCCTGAACGTAGCAGGAAAGGAAGAAAAAACGCAGAGACAATATTAGTAGTCCATATAAATGGTTAAAATAATAATATATTTCTTGTAAGGAATGTTTTACAATAAATGCGCTTTAAACTAAGATTTATGTGTTCGTTTATTCTATAAAGTACCATTTTTCTATAAAGTCACGCACTAACATATCGTTCCAGTGTTTGTTATTCGTAAAATATTCACAATGGTTGACATGTGAGATCAAACACAAATAGCGTATAACCGTTTGCATATTCTTTACGAGTTATACCGTTGCCCTGATGAGTTTCAAACGTTTGAAAAGCTGAAATATAATTAGCCCTTGCCCCAAACTTGAGTTGTGCTTGTTTTCCTGGTAAGTTCATATCTTTATAAAACATTCATAATGCATGCATCCAAAGATTCACAGGTCCAACCCGATCGTCAGCATCTATATTTGCTTCATCTGCAGCTGTAATCTTTGCTTTAATGTGTAGGTAACTGTTTGCAAGGACCGTGTAAACTCTGGAATTTGCAGCACCTAGTAATTCAATCGTGTCTGACGACGTTATACTTGTGATTGGATCAATGTCTTCCCAAAACTCTTTCTCCATTTCAACTTGAGTAGGTAAGAGACTAAACAGATCCAATTCTGATTTGGTACACATACAGGAATCTTTAGGTATAGTATCAACGGCGTTTAGTAGAAATGGAAGTTTTAGCAGGTGCGCGTCGTTTTATAGGTTTCTTACGCCCACGACCTGACAGTGCCTTCTTGACAGCTGTTTTTACGACATCACTGACTGCTTGTTTTCCACGAGCTTTCACAGATTCCGAAACGTTTTTGCCTTCGAGTACATCTTGACCCACTTCAGTGGCTGCTTTAAATGCTCTTTTACCAGCTGTTTTCGCGCCTTGCTTAAATAGAGGAATAGCAAAGCTTGCAAGACTTTTGAAAATACCACCAATTCCATATCCCCTATGCATTCTTGCCCCACGGAATCCATGCAGGCTACCAACACGTTGGTTTCTTGTGTGATGTTCAGTGATTTCACGTCAGGGATAAGTATACCTTCATCTTTAAATGAAATACTGAGATCTCTTCTGTCTGAAGTGAAGTGTCACGTCTGACTTTCCGAACTCAAATGAGACGTTTTCGTTTCGATCATTCTCTATATTCACTGCAATGGTCTCGAACGAATTCATTTTGACGGGGACGTATTGTAAATTACGAAAACTAGCGTGAACATTTTTTCCATATTCCCCTTCTATATTAACGATTGTTATTAGGGGCACTTTCACATACATCACCTACAAATTGAACATCAACGATATCACTATAGACATACATGGAAGAAAATCCACCATTAACATATGCCAAATAGGGGCTGATCATCTTTTTTTGTGATGACCGTATCGTCGCTAAACTCAAATATTGAGGCTATATCACCAGTTATCCACATCCATGCTCCACGATTTACGTCCACTGTGACCTTTTGAGAGTTACGATTGTAAACGAATTTTATTTTTTCCTGACCTTCCTTCGTCATACTAGCATTCATCGCTTTCACAAAATCAGGAATATCGGTGAAATATGCTCTTTTGAGCACACCAATCTCATTAACGTTATTTAAGAATTAAAAAACGAGTCGCGTGCCGTTATTTAAGAATTAAAAAACGAGTCGCGTGCCGTTATGGTGTAATAATGCACGAGGGGTGAATGTTGGGAGAATACGAGAGAAGCTTGTAAAACACGAGGCGTAGCCGAGTGTTTTACACGCTTCTCGAGTATTCTCCCAACATTCCCCCGAGTGCATTATTACACCATAACGGCACAAGACGAGTTTTTTAATTCTTTTATATTATACGTGGTATATAAGCACAGTAAACAATTTTGTTCAAAGATCAATATTGATATTCTCCTAACATGTAATCACTGACGTCACTCGCAAGCTTTTTAATGTTTTCATTGCTTGGCAACAACTACAAGCTTGAATTCTGGCCGGCGAAGGAGCGAAAAACTTGCAACTCAACAAAAATTAGGGATTAAAAAGGCACAAAAACTGTTGAAATTTTTTCAAATATAGTGCACAATGATAGACAGATTGGTTTTTCGTTGTTCTGCTTCACTATTGTCCTGGATTCGTATAAAAGCGAAGGGTTTTTCCGTTTTTGTCAAGCTGCTTTGATGACATTGGCTGTCAAGTTGATTTTTCATCTTGAACCAAATATCTCAGGCAGTTTTTGTTTGAAGGTACTGTTTGTATTTTTTTTGTGTGTTTTGCTAGTTCAGTGGTTGGTGGTTAAATATTTTCTCAGACTAACTGTCAAGAAATGCATAAACATGTCGTATTTGTGTAGGTTTTGTCGTTGCATCTTGACAGCTTAAATACTGTACACATATTGTTTATATCTAAATCAATGCCAAAATGGTTAATTTTAATTTTTGCACCTAGAACTGTGGATAAATTTGGTTTGGTTTGTGTTTAAAAACAGTTTTTGTACCTTTATATGTCAAAATAGTACAGATTTTCGCGTTTCTTGTCGCCGTTGAATGCCAACTTTCAAGCAAAAAAGTATATTTCAAACTCAGAAACAGCTACGAATCTTTATTCGCCGTTTATGTTCCGTTGTTATTTGTTGGCTGGCTTTTTCCATCTCGTTTAGGTCTATTTTTTCTTGCTTTTTGACAGACTTTGGATTTAAAACTATTATAATTTTGTTCATATTGTATTGACAATTCCGAGGAAAATTTAACAAGCGGGGACGAAGTGAGAAAAATGAAAACGCTGGCCGTGCTTTATTGCGTCATAAAGCACGCGCATTAGCCAATCAAATTGCTCGTTAGATACTACTTATAATATAAGGTGTAATAATGCACGAGGGGGGAATGTTGGGAGAATACGAGAGAAGCTTGTAAAACACGAGTATTCTCCCAACATTCTCCCGAGTGCATTATTACACCATAACGGCACAAGACGAGTTTTTTAATTATTTTATATTATAAGTGGTATATAAGCACAGTAAGCAATTTTGTTCAAAGATCAATATTGATATTCTCCTAACATGTAATCACTGACGTCACTCGCAAGCTTTTTAATGTTTTCATTGCTTGGCAACAAGCCAACAACTACCAGTGAGCTCTATATATATATATATCTGGAGTGAGAACTTATGTCCAAAAAGTGAAGCCAAAGATGGCGGAAATTGACGTCCAGTGCCAATCCCTTTCTATTGTTTTCGACCGCGCGGTTTACACAAGCCGGCAAGGAGTGTGCCGAAATTTCGTGTTTTTACTCCGATTTAAACAATAACATCATGATTTTATGAACTAATAACTTGATTAGCGATGCGATCTGTTAGTATAAACTGGAATTAGCTAGAAAAATGGTATGAAAACTGTTTATGACCTTCATGAGTTTGGACGTCAATTGCCGCCATCTTTGGCTTCACTTGGCCTATTGGCCGAACATTAGAAGTTCTTACTCCAGATATATATATGGAGCTCACTGACAACTACAAGCTTGAATTCTGGCCGGCGAAGGAGCGAAAAACTTGCAACTCAACAAAAATTAGGGATTAAAAAGGCACAAAAACTGTTGAAATTTTTTCAAATATAGTGCACAATGATAGACAGATTGGTTTTTCGTTGTTCTGCTTCACTATTGTCCTGGATTCGTATAAAAGCGAAGGGTTTTTCCGTTTTTGTCAAGCTGCTTTGATGACATTGGCTGTCAAGTTGATTTTTCATCTTGAACCAAATATATCAGTTTTTGTTTGAAGGTACTGTTTGAATATTTTTTGTGTTTTTTGCTAGTTCAGTGGTTGGTGGTTAAAAATTTTCTCAGACAAACTGTCAAGAAATGCATAAACATGTCGTATTTGTGTAGGTTTTTGTCGTTGCATCTTGGCAGCTTAAAAACTGTACACATATTGTTTATATCTAAATCAATGCCAAAATGGTTAATTTTAATTTTTTGCACCTAGAACTGTGGATAAATTTGGTTTGGTTTGTGTTTAAAAACAGTTTTTGTACCTTTAAATGTCAAAATAGTACAGATTTTCGCGTTTCTTGTCGCCGTTGAATGCCAACTTTCAAGCAAAAAAGTATATTTCAAACTCAGAAACAGCTACGAATCTTTATTCGCCGTTTATGTTCCGTTGTTATTTGTTGGCTGGCTTTTTTCCATCTCGTTTAGGTCTATTTTTTCTTGCTTTTTGACAGACTTTGGATTTAAAACTATTATAATTTTGTTCATATTGTATTGACAATTCCGAGGAAAATTTAACAAGCGGGGACGAGAAAAATGAAAACGGTGGCCGTGCTTTATTGCGTCATAAAGCACGCGCATTAGCCAATCAAATTGCTCGTTAGATACTACTTATAATATAACAGAACTTAATGTCTGTTGCACTCCAGTGCGCACCGTGCCCCACGCATGTTGGTAATGGAGTCCGGTTAATGCAACTTTGCACTGCCCAGGTAAAGGGATTGTTTACCGCCGTTCCCCCTATCACTCTGATATTCGCTACAGTGTTATTTCGAAAATACGCCATAGAACTATTGCTTGGCAATGCGAGACAAAATTGTGTTGTCATATTTACGCCCAGTACACAAATGAACACACGTTATAAGATTCAAATACATTTATTTTTTAATATCATGACATGACTGTTTGAAACACAGGCCAACTAATTTGTTTGACAGTATTTATAATCACACTTCTTATTTAAATATTTAATGATGCTTTTGGAAAGGTTAATATCAAATTTTTTCTCGGCATCTCGTTCGATAAGATTATAGTAGAATGTGTTAGTAGATGAAATACTCGAACGAAAATTCATATACATTTTTAGACCTAGCCAGGAGCAGTTTTGGTAAGGTTACCTGTTGTGATCTGGTAACGTTACCTGCTCTGATTCGGTAACGTTACTTATTGTGACGCCATTGGCGGCATCCCTTTGGACGGTATATATGGGGGGGGGGGGGGGTTACCTACTTACCGATATATGCCAAACCAAGCGGGTAATTCCATATTCCATGTACTAAGTCAATGCTTCAACTTCTTTAGAAATTTGTTACCTTATGAATGTGGGACCATTCCAGAACGATTGCGCACGTTCAGTAAGCCAAATCTGAAGCTCCCTATTAATGAACGCCTGAGCGGTGCCGCCATCACGCTAGCATTCTGTTAACTAAGTTTAAGAAATATTTATTTTCACTTCGGCTTCGCCATTGTGTATAACTATATTTAAAAGCTTTCGCTGCTACAAACATTGTTTTCTCGTGTTTTGGAATAAATTCTTGCACATTTAGCTTCAAAGATCGATGACTTTTCCTCCCTTTAGTTTTATAGACATGATTTTTGTCGTTTAAAATGTTTAATAGAAAGACACTTCTGTGACTCATTAGAATTCAGCGCTGTTCTATTCATTTTACCCGCAAAATACGCCACAATGCCCGCTAAAATTATAATTTTATAATTTTATCGTGCGAGTTCCATATCTGTTTATTCTTAATTTGTGACAATGTGCAGGGCGAAAAGGTGAAAGTACAGGTTCACTGGAGTTCAAAATACTGGTACAACGAGAGTACATAAGGCGACACGACTATATCGCATGGTATGTTGCTCACCGACAACTTCGGGTAAAGAAGCTTTCAAAATAGGGTAAAAAAATGGTATCAATAGAAGGCAGAAGGTGTCGTAAATTTTTGGTATTTCATTAAGTTTATCCCATCTTTTAGGTATAAAATTAGATTATTTTTGTATGTTTCCTCTGGCAAATCCACAATATTAGCGAAATTAATAATTTATCATTCTATTAGTCAAAGACTCCTCATGAGACCCTAGAAATTTAAAACATCCCTGCGGAGATATGCCTCTGGACGCCCCAGAACTCCCGCGATGTTGGTGCCCGGTGATTATACCGCCCTCCCCCCTCCCATGAAATTTAACACCCTGGCTTCGCCACTGCAAAAAATCATTTCTCCATACTCTATTTACCTTTTTTACTTTCCAGCAAACATTGTACAGTTTCAATTGAGCCAGATCTTAAAGCACACTGAAAAGCTCTCCTGTAATCACTAGTTTCTTCCCAATTCACATTAGCGCCATTTTTCATTAAATACTTGATCATTTCCACTGAACCAGTTTCAAGAGCACAGTGAAGAATTGTCCGATCAAATGAATCTTTATAATTTACATCAGCACCATGTTCAACCAAATATTTCACGACTTCTACTGAACCAGATCGTATAGCAAAGTAAAGAACAGTTTCACCATCTTGATTTAAAACACTGTTTACGTCAGCTCCATTTTCTACTAAATCCTTGACTAGTTTAAGATCCAATCGTTTACGTCGAACGACACGCCAAAGATGAGCTGCTTTCTTCGAAGCATCATTCTTTTTGTCCTGCTCCACTACATTGTCATCCATTCTTACCTCTTTTCTATCTATATAACGTAAACATAGATGTTTCTTCGCATTAGGTAACCCATAAAGTAAACCCATGTTAACACGATCGGAGTGCAAAACATTCCATATTGTAAACACAGCATAAAGCTATCAAATCATTTTGATACACTGGTGTTCATTTTGTTTCGTTGCAGGGAACTTCCTTTCTATTTATTGATTAAAATTTAAAGTGAAGAAAAGGCAAAAGGCCTAAAAACAACATTACGGAACTCAAGCATCGATTAAAAACCCCTTAAAGCTCTAGGACCTATGATAAAACTATAAGACTAAAGGTAAATTCTCAACTCTCAAAGTTTTACAATTAGTCAGTTCTGTTTGCTTCTCTTCCAACATCATGTGAAATATGTTGATAGGTCACTTTATCAGCAAGCCAGATTTTCATGTACTCTCTGTAATGTAGTCTGCATGCAATAATCGAAAACTTTATCGACCAGCTTGCTCCTAATTATCTGTCCACCAGTCAATTGGACCATCACTTCAGCCATTCACATACCAAACTTTTGGGGGGAAGGAGGCTTGGCTCTATATTTTTGTTAATTTAAAGTGGCAGTTTATTTGAGCCTGACTTACAGACTGAGTCTGTAACAAGCCAAGATTGGCCGGAAAACCTAATATGTTTACGTGTAAGATTAATATAAGCGTGTAAAGTTTTAGGGCATGTTACGGAAATTGGCACCCCGTTCGCCAAGGCTAGCAGTCGTACGCCCCTCTCCACCCCTCTCTACTCTCCTTAATTAAACTTTGTATTGGACATACACAAAAAATACTAGAAGTTACAGTCGCAAGAGAAGTGCTGCCCAAAAGGCGTTTTAAGTAAAGCTATCATAAAATTGAAAACATGTCATCTTCTAGGACAGGGGCGATCAGGGAGTAGGGAATGCTAGTCTAGAAGTGAAGTGGGCGAGGAGTGGGGCTGCCAGGAAATGTTGCAGCAAGGAAACGAGGTGGGGCAGAAAGACAGTTGGGCAGAGGGGAAGTGGGGTACCATTTCCACCATCCGACAAACCTTCCTTGAACAGACCATCTCATAGACCTTACAGCAATGACAAGCACCGGAGGGTTTGAACATGTCACACTACCTGGCACAACCTTACACATAATGACAACATCCCGCATTCTGAACACCATACACCATCTTCACCATCTGACACAACACTGCATCACATGATCTCCTGACCTTCTGAACACCTTACACCATTTTCACCATCTAACACAACCTTAAATCATATGACCTCCCAACCTTCCGAACACCATCTTCACCATCTTCACCATCTAACACAACCATGTATCGTACGCCCCCCTGCCCTTCTGAACACGTTACGCCATCTTTACCGCTGACAATGTAACATTGCATGACACCCCGACCATCTGACACAACCTTATATCACATGACCTACTGACCTGCTGAACACCTTACATCATCTTACACAACCTTACATCCTATACTACGCCATGACCTTCTGAATATGTTAGTTATGTTACGCCATCTTCACCATCTGACACGTCCTTACATCATATGATCTTCTTAAAACCTTATGCCATCTTCGCCATCTTACGTAACATTGCATCATATGACCGATTCTGAACAGATACCTTATAGTTACTCATTCGCATTATTGCTTGCTAAAAGAAACCAGTGAAATATAGTCTGACCAATTGCCTTTGCGCGCAGCGTGTCCCCTGCGCTCAGCGTGTCCTTAGAAAATAAAGTAAGAAATCCCCCAATTGAAATTTTAGTCTTCTCTGTCTTGTAGATTTGCACTCTGCTCGACTATATTTATATAACCGACGCAGATTGTCTCATCATGACAAGATATAATTTTTCGCATTCATGTACATTCGTTGCAGATAACTTAAGCCTGGTCGAGTGGTCGGTAAATTGACGTCAGTCGGCGGCGATAAGAAACAATTTGAGGGAGAGAATATTGCAATAAACTGGTGGAAAAACAGGAAATGTTTGCCAACATTTGGTGAGAAGGCAAGTCATGTTATGCATAGATTAATAACATTGTTTCCTGAAAAGTATGAGTAGAACGATTATAGTGCCGAAGTTGATTCTGTAGAAAAACAAATTGTGGCTCTTGTACATGTAGTAAAGCTACTGCTGATATTGAAGACAACGCCTGACATGCTGGTTGACTCTTATAAAGTGTACTGTGCCTTGAAGAAAATTAATTAAATGCCATAGATCAGTCGGTCCTGGCAATATTACTAATGGCTTACTTCGAGATTTTGCATTAGAACTATCGCCCGTTATATCAGAGATTTATAACTGTACTTTGAGAGAAGGAAAAAATCCCTGAATTGCTGAAGTCATCAATCGTCTCTCCATTACCTAAATGTATGCCACCAAAGAAAATCGAGGAAGACCTTCGTCCTATATCACATAGTCTTCACTTTGGAATCCTTAATAAATAACATTGGTGCTGAGATTGATCCATATCAGTTTGCGATGAAAGGCCGCTCTACAACACAAGCACTAGTGTTCTTGCTACATAACGTTTTTGAACATTTTGCATCGCATAAACGCCATTTCCTGCACTTCTGAGCAATTAAAACAGACATAAAGTACACAAATCAGCCTTACTGTTCATACTAAGGTCGTTCTTGGAATCTCTTAAATTCATTAAAACAATCCTCAAAACTTCCTCGACCCCCTTTGATAAAACTTGTTATAGCTGGCTATTACTGGTTTTTATTAGCCGGTTTTTCATTTCATTGCGCACTACACAAGAGTGCGCTTCCATTTGAAATGTTGAGCTATCGGCGCATGGGGTACAAGGAAATTGCCGGCCATTTCCGTACCCGCATTGCGGCCGTTTCTAGCGCGCCTGTGTTCCAGTCCACAACAAGGTTGTGTGTGTAGTTGACTGGAACTGCGCCGGCAATATGCAACCTATGTAGAAAGCAGTTTCTTCTATTTCGTTACAGAAACTCCACATTGGAAAAATATATTGTTCTTCGCGACAATAATAGAGAAATATATTTTATTGAACAAAAATCCTTCATTGTTTTCCGCGCCACACGCCACGCCGGCTATTCTAGACGCGCTATACGTTATATATATGTTATTTACCGGCTTGGAGGACCGACCAAGCCGGTAAATAATATTTTTTAAATATAATTTTAAAAACAAAAATATTGTCTCTATGGATTTAAATCTCGCGCAGTCCATTCAGTTGCATTCAGTTGAATTCAGTTACATTTTTCGCAACTTCTCCTGGCTATGTCTAGAAAATGTATATAAATTCTCGTTGGAGTATTCCATCTACAAACTGCACCTTCTACTATTAGTCCTATCGAACGAGATGCCAAGAAAAATATTTTTAAAGCTCAATAATATCGCGTGGCTCGGTTCATAGGTAGACCTCCGACTGATCTAAAATTAAGGTGGATTGTCCGGAGCGGAATAAACTAGATTTTAAAACATGCGAGTATTTTGAAGAAAAAAGCAATGTTTATCGCTTTTACTTTAATATTGAAGTATAAATATCACGCAAGAAGAAATATTCCAATCACGGCAAGAAGCATTAGGCCAACAACATGGGATTAAATTTGTTTTACACCGCTTTCCAATTTCATGTCAGTGTACGTTTATGATACTAATTAGATCACCCGATTCTTCTTCTTTTTAAATCATAATTTAAAAGAAAGCAGCGTTAGTTTATTACAAAAATTCCATTTCAAAACCAAAGGCGAAGTTTATGGGAAAGCGTATTAAACGAAAAGCAGTCAAGGGTCTATAAAATATTGGACTTTGGAAAACAGTTTATAAATCAGATGAAAAATAACGTATGCTTACTTTTTATGTTTCTGGGATTAAAAATTCTATAGCTAAAAGTATTTATCTTTAAACTAATTGAGTCATTTTGTTGATAAATATAAAAATTTCTGCCCGTCAATCTCAAGGCAATGCCTGCGGCGCAGCTTAGACATAGGACCTTTACTCGGCAGGTAGCGCTTGATTTGTAAGTTAATCGACTTCGAGACGTCAAGAGGCAGATGCTGTGTAAACTGTAAAGGCCTAGTGAATTTCCCAATCTGATTGCCTTATGTTTTAAGGTTACAACAATTTTAGGCTGCATACCTTCAATTTCGAAAAGTGTTCATTCTGGAGATGGACAATTATTTTAAAACATATTTGGGGAAATGTGAGCGGTTGCTGCATGCATGTATATAGGAAGCCACGTCGCGACTGTAGTTGGATCTTCCATTTTCCTTGACCTCATAGGTGTACGGGTCCAAATTTTTACGGGGGCAGAGGACATTTTTCCCAACATAAGAAAATGGCAAGAGCATCACGGAACCGCCCCCTCCCTTTTGGGCGGAAGTAGATCAATATGTAACTACCCCCACTACTTTTTTTTACTTTGGTTTATACGACATGTTTTGATCATCAGAATTCTGTAAAGTCTTCTAGATTTCAAAATTTTCTGAGGAAAGCTAGTGCTTCGGCACTCGATATCCCGCTAGCAGCATGGGGCTTCGATAGACAATTTTGGTTTTGGCCGGACCGTTTACCACGCCCTTTCGTCGGGCAAAACGTACCCACACCCCTAATATTTAGACCCAAGTTACGCTTCCGTCGGGGAGGTGTCTATAGATGAAACGGAAATGCCCTGAATTGTTAAACGTGTTACATGTTTCCATAACTATTAGCAGGCTCCAACCCTCCCCCCCCACTTTTTGAAATGGATTTTCGCCCATGCCGGCTGGCACGCCTATGCTTGACCGTAACTAGTTAAAGAATTACTTCATTTACCTAGGCTAAATTACATTGTAATTTAGCAAACAAAAACTTGTCTGAATTTCAAGTTATATCTTTCTGATACAAGCCACGAATGACAAAATGCGTTCGCGTTCTCTAAAACACAACTTGCCATCGCATCTGCCTAATAACGTGCTACACATATAATGTAGAAGCACCTTTGGAATTTCTCGCTGTTGATAATGTATCTAATAGACTAGCATCTTTCTCAATTTCCGAGAGCAGTCTTTTACCTTTGCTTTGCTTGAATATCTGTTGAGGTGTTGAGCAATAATTTAATTACGTCCAAGAATTTTCTATCAGTTAACCTCGAATTATACGGCAGCATCATGAATGTAAAGGCGCTAAACTCGCGTGATAGTTCTATGATACACAACCAAGCATGCCCGTTCAACGGAATGACCTGAAAATTGACGGGAGTAAAGTTAATGTTATAGTAAACAAGTAAATTCGACAATATTGTGAATCAATAATTGATTTTTAGGTGTTATTTCTTTCACATCTAAACCGCACACGGAGTGAAATAGAGCTTGAGTAATAAAGAGCGCCGCTCGAAACAGTTACATTTTCGGCAGTATACCAGCTTCTATTGTAATATATTTAACTATTCGATTAATATTTATTTTTTATTATGTTCGATTTGTTGTGATTGCCATAGCTCGGTCGATATTTTCCAGTGGAGTCAAGCGAATTTAAGACAATGGTCACTGTCAAATTGCTTTAATAGTTAATTTATTCCCGAAGTAGTAGATGAAATACAATATAAGGCCCGTTCAACGGAATGACGTAAAAATTGAGATGCAGTAATGTGCTGTCATGCATACCAATAATACACAATAATATTATAACTTAGTACATAACATTCACGCTAAATGTGGAACAAATCTACTTACTACTGTATATATGAACGAGTATAAATAACTAAATATTAACACGATTAAAAATTTGCAATACAATTATTCAATACTGTGTCAATGAAGGTACAATAACGTGAATATTTATCAGTATAAATCTGTGGATGTCTATAGTGTTTACACTACGCTCAAAATTTGGCACGGCACCGATAAAATTGTTACCCGTATACCAACTTTATTATTCGTGCGAAGACTATCTATAAATAGGTAGTTTTGGCAGGGGAAGATTTGGTATACAGGTACTAATTTTATCCGTATCCTTGCCAAATTCTGAGCGCAGTGTAAACTGTAAAGTGTAAACGGGCCAATATACCAGCATTAAAGGAACACGACTCGACGAGTCGCAATATAACCTTTTCTGAGTTGAATAGAGCAGGACTTCACTTAAATCATGAAGATAATTGCAAACTTTTCGCATGATTGAAATTTTTTTTCCTTGAATGCCGAGCCTAATGAGAGTTCTTTGAATAACTTATCCTATCTTAATCCTGAATTTACAAAAGTCAATACGGAATCGACATCACCTTTTCCAGCTAAGCGCGGTTTCAAACTAGCCTCGTTAAATATAGCTAGTTTGATGAAACATATAGATGAACTCAAAATTCTTCTTGTTAGTTATCCAGTAGATATTCTTTCAATCAATGAAACTAAATCCCAGGGTATGAAATACTTCGCCGAGATAGAGGCCGACATGGTGGTGGTATATTAAAACCACTATTAACTTTTCGGTACGTGACGATTTAAAATTGGAAAATTTGGAAAATTTATTTATCGAATTTCGAAAACCTCAATCTAAACTCAATCTGGCTACGCTACTGAGTATGACAACAACGCTCATCTGCTGTCGAACACATACCGACACATATGGTCTTCAGCAACTAATTAATGAGCATACTCGTATCACGAAAACTACCTCCACCTTGATCGATCTAATTTACACTAACTATCCGGAAAAGGTAGTTTGTTCAGGAGTCTCACATTGTGGTATTAGTGATCATAGCGTAATCTATGTCTACCGCAAATTATCTATAAACACTATATCTAGTAAGGGAAGTAACTACATTACCTATAGAAGCTTCAAGAAGTTTAATCGAGAAAATTTCCGAAATGATATTTCCTCTCAAGACTGGGATTATAATCTGTCCAACATTCACGACCCTAATATAATGTGGGCTGAATCGAAAAGTAAATTTTTAAACTATAGCTGATAAACATGCTCCAATACGAGCTAAGCGTGTTCGATCTAAGAACTCTCCCTGGATAACATCTGAAGGAAAGGAACGCGTGCATGATCGTAACATAGCCAAAATAAAAGCAATACGCTCTACTGTCCCCCGCGATTGGGACAATTTTAAAATATTGCGAAATATTGTTATAAGGAAATTAAATTTGCTAAAGAGTCTTATTATAAGAATGCTTTTATGCAACACAATGGCAATTGTCGAAAGATATGGCAGATTATCAATGACCTTACATCTATTAAAGAATTAAACTTGTTTCGAGAATCTATGAACAAACTTGCTGTTCCTTTACCCCGCACCAATTATCTTAAAAATAGCTTTAACTATAGTGGTGCGGCATTATGGAACAGCTTACCCAGCAATATAAGACAAGCGTAATCTCTGAATGAATTTCGACAAATGTTGAAAGATCATATTCGATAGACACGGCATTTATGGAAAATAGGTATAATGTAAACTAGATTTCCAACATAATTAGGTATATTTTATTATTGCATGTTATATTAATGTAGATTAAAACTTATTGTAAAGCCTGATGAAACCACCTTGTTTAAATAAAGATTTGATTGCCACTGATTGATTGATTGAATTCCGAAACCATGTAGTCTCAGGCTGGATTACAGCATTAAAGTGAGTGTCAGTGTGTGTGTCAAAGTAGACGTGTAAAGCATTTTCAAACAGGCAAATTCTATTTCAGGTTTCTTGCATATTAAAGCTACACGAGAGCATCGTGCTTACTGCATACGTGCTTAGAGTTTAAAATTTCCCTTTATTACCAGCGTATTAGATTAAGAATTGAAATATGCTAGGGAAACTACAAATATCGTATCAAAGACTTACCAAATGTAAGATGGTCTTAAATCATGATATATTTCAAACCAGAGAGACTCTTTCATACTGTATAATTCATAGAAGATCCAAACGGATGACTTAGCACATTCTTCAATCACTATGGAATATATTATGAAACATCGTATGGCGCTAATCTGCACGCCCGTAATACCCATAGATATAGGAGACATAGATTGCTGACTCGAGGTCACGGCACGCGCCAACATGAAGAATTCAAAATGGCGGCTGAACCGGTCAAAACATCAAGTGACCAGTCAACGTACGACGCTTTATGTTTATTGCCCTTGTGGACGGATAAACACATCAATTTGACAGGGAAAATAATACAAATTACCTTCGATTCATGCTGATTTAAGTTCGGCGAAATCACATATTTAGGCGCCAGCTCGTAATACACAAGTTTGTCGCCCTGAATCCACTTTATTTTGTTTAGAAATAATCCAGGAATAACTCTTTCAACTTTCTATTAGACATCATTGCTCCAAAGGGCAAAAATATTGCAAAACGTCAATCCGTGAGCTCACTGAAACCAGCCAAATGTTTGTTATTCCAAAGAAAAACCGTCCACAACACTTCTATATTGAATACACTCCACGGTAATGTGAAATTAATGCTGTTATTATCTAGCAAATGCTCCCATTAAGCTTCGTTCATCGAGTCACTTGAGGCGCCATCATACAAAATGGCTGCTCAACCGGTCAAATTTTGTTTGAATTTTGGCGCATTTGTCAATATAGTGACGTATTACGAGTCAGCAATCTATGTCTCCTATATCTATGGTAATACCCAAACATTTGAAGGCAAGGCGCCAGTTTTTCCACATTGCAGGAAATTTCCTTTTTGCAGGAAATTTTTTCGGGAAATCTAAGAAAATTGCTCTAAAAGATGTAGACTTATATATTTTAATAAGTGCTAAACTACTAGTTTGTATTTTATGAGAAAATTAGCTCAAATCAAGACCTGTTTGTTGTCATGACCATATATGGCGTATGCATGCCCTAAAATTGGGCTCTTCGATCAGGCAACAACACAAAAACACGAGGCCACGAGCTCCTATTAATCTGGTTGTCGATAGTTGTTTTATGATTTTATCTTTTATAAATTTATGATGTATTAGCATATGAATTATGAAATAAACGAATGAAGCGTGTAAGCACAGCTGAAGAGGACATCGAAAATTCAAGTGATTCCTATCAGTCAAACGATGACGAAAGTATAAACCCAAGTACACAAGATGCGACTTCGACTGATGAGCCAACTAGATGCCCAAATGTTTCAAAATTCTTGGCTGTCTGTGAATCAGTTTAAGGACTGGCTAGAAAAGCGAGCTGAATTTCCTACTGTAAGCTTTGTGATTGTAAACTATCCTGCGCAAAAACTGCTCTGAGACGGCACGTGGAGAACAAGAAACATAACGAGATAAGCCGAATAAAACTACAAGCCATCCGTTCACTAAGCCAGGCTTGTTGTTGGGATCCAGTGAACGCGCAGCGCGAATGGAAATAAAACTTTGCCATTATATCATTGAAAAAACCTTCCTCTCAGCATACTGGACGACCTATTGCCTGTCCTCAGGGACCTTTTTCCGTCCGATGAAACTCTTCGCCAAGTAACCCTGGGAAAGCAAAAGGCTACTAACATTATACGCCAAGTACTGGGATTTTATTATATTGAACTTTGCGTGTCGAAGCTAAGAGCTAACAAGGTTTCGTTGATTATTGACGAAACAACTGACCGGTCCACCACATCGCAGCTGGCTATACTGGGAGTCTTCGTCGATGAACATAATTTCAGACTTGAAACAGTAACGATTGATTTAATACCATTACCGGCAAATGGGGCGGCCGCTACTATTTATGAAAGTCTCATAAAGAGTTTGAAGGAGAAAGATATCCCTATGAGAAAAGTCGTAGGCTTCTGCGCTGCTACATGTAATGTTATGTTCGGGGTAAATCACTCAGTAGCCCAAATGCTCGTGCGTGATTATCCGTGGATTGTGGCGGTCAAGTGCTCATCCCATTTAACTGTGCAGCTCATACGCCTCGACGAAGCTTCCTAAGTCTCTTGAAGATCTTTGCAGGAATATATTTTGGCATTTTAGCCTGTCCAGCAAGAGAATTGAGGCATTTAAGGAGTTTCAGGAGTTTTAATTTTGAAGCTAGAAGAACTGAAAATTCTAAAGCCAGGTATATTAATATATTATGTTTCAACATGTTTTGGTATTTGTCATTGTCTCATTCATTTATTTTACTGTATTTTTTTTTAAAATCTAGGTCAGACTAGATGGTTGTCTATGAAATTATTTGTGAAACGAATCCTGGAACAATATGCCGCATTAAAGTTGTACTTCACCAATGTTGTATTTGAAGACCCTACCCAAACCAATGATTCAATACTGGAGAGATTGAACAACAGATTCACTGAAGCCTATATACTTAGAGTTCCTGGACTACAATCTGGGCAGGTTGGTCTTTATCGTTGTTCCCCAACGCACGGTATTTACGATCAGTTGTTTCAAATGTAAATATCTCCAGACGTGTTTATTCTCTGGCAACAGGACACGCGTCATTCGATAGCTTAGGACTTCCTCTTTAAAATGGTATTTAGTTTGTCCCGGTTCATATTACATATCCAAATTAATTTGCATACATGTTCATAAATTATCTAAACATTTTACAATTATTGTTGAAATAAATCGGAATTGCCAGAGCAGGATTTATTATTTTCGAGCAAGTGCTACCACACAAATTGTAGCTCATGTAAAAAGGAATATTATTGGAAAGTTTCATTGCATTTGAAGAAGTAGAATTATTATTTTTATTTTTTGAAAGTCGCATACAAAATGCCGAAATCGTTGAAATTTAATTCCCGCACGCGAAATAAGTTACGAAATGCCATGTAAGGTCAGTGTTGCTTGCTATAAACCAATGAAAATCCGCCATCTAGGCAATGACATCACGAGGAATCGATTTCCGGCACTTTCAAGGCGATAGGGTGCAAGGTTACACTGGAGCTTCCGAGCCTTCCGAGCGTGCAAGGTTACTGAGATTTAGCTTCCGAAGTTGTCCGAGCGTGCGCCGACAATACCGGGCTTCGCAACAAATAAAGCATTTTCACGAGAATTGCCGTAAATTTTGGTAATAAAACGTATGTCGTATGGTAATAAAAATGGCATCAAACTAAAAGGATTGCAAATCCCCGTCGAACGATGGTACTTACGAGTTTGTAGCTGTAAACCAAAAGGTAGGAAAGCGAAATGAATATTTAATTAGTTTGTATTATTGTTAATTTGTAAACAAAACAAACTTCAGAGGTGTTTGAAGGGGGCTAAATCGGCCGCATAGCGTTGTAAACAAACACAATTTACTTCTCTAAAGAGATCGTAAAACGCTGAATCGAACGGTGGTATTGTCATCTACATAGCATGTACTGAACCGAAGATATGAAGCAGCAAAATTTTAAGATTATATCATCTTAAAATCGCCGGGAGGCCAACGTCTTTAGGATATTTTTCGTTATTTCAAAGCATTTCATTTTTTCAGTTGCGCGCTTCTCAAAGCGCCGCTAAATCGGTTATTATACAGTTCTATAGAGCGCTAGGTTATTAGGGGTCGTATAATACACTTGATCCCAGGTGTATATTAGTATATTAGTATTATAATTTGCATGTTATCCTTATAGTTAGTTTTGTTTTACATATTCTATTATAGTTTGAACGACTCTATAATTATAATATCAATCAATAAACTTTTTGATATAGATTTAGACAAATATGACAGCGATATTATGTATTAGTTTGCTTGCGCAATTATTGTAAACGCTATTTGTAATTAATTTAACAGTTTTCTGTAATAATTTGAACTTGAAAATGAGGTCAAGATGACTTCGAAACGTCGCTCTATAATAAATTTGTTATCGCTATCATATTTGTCTAAATCTATAATATCAACTATCGAAACTATCTACAATATACCAAGATAAACGACAATCCAAACCGCATCAATGTATAGATATTATGGACTCTATAGCTCAGTTGTATATGTACTATATAATTTTCACTCCAAATTTCCATCTACAAAAAACCTTCAATATTCAGTTCTATCGAGCGAGATGTCCAAAAATTTAGAATATTAAGTATCAAAATCAAAATAGATCGGTTAACTTTAAAAAAACAATGTACGTTACCGAAAGTTCAAAAATGAAAAGTCTTCTAAGGTTTAGCCCTTGCACTGGAAAAAATGAGTCCAATACTATTGTGTATAATTGTGTCGCCAGTAACAAGGTAAAGGACTCTAAAGCCAATGTCTCAATCAAGGGCCAAGGGTGTATATTATTTCAGTTATTACATATCAAAACTATTTTTCCCATAACCCCTCCTACTTCAGGTCAGGAATCAACATAACCCCTTCTTCATTGACCTTTAAAAGTTTGTAACCCCTCCTCAAAAACATCCACCCCCTACTACCCCGTAAATAATGACCGCTCCCTTAGTACATAACATTCACGCTATATTAAATGTGGAACAAATCTAATTACTAATGTATATGAACGAGTATAAGTATCTAAATATTAACACGAATATAAATTTGCAATACACTTACTCAATACTGTGTCAATGAAGGTATAATAACGTGAATATTAATCAGTATCAATCTGTGGATGTCTATAGTGTTTACACTAGCTACGTGACTACGCTCAAAATTTGGCACAGCACGGATGAAATTGACTATCTAAATAGGTAGTTTTCGCACGAGTAAGTTTGGTATAAGGGTATTGATTTTATCCATGCCGTGCCAAATTTTGAGCGCAGTGTAAAGTGTAAACGGGCCTATATACTAAAGGAACACGACTCGACGAATTCCGAAACCATCGTGGTTTCAGCATTAAAGTGAGTGTCAGCTACGTGTGTGTTCATGTAGACGTGTAAACCATTTTCAAACAGGTAAATTATATTTCAAGTTTCTTGCAAAGCTACACGACACCATCATGATTACTGAATATTTTGTATTGCATAAGTACCCTTCAGAGTTTAAAATTTCCCTTTAGTACCAGCGTACATTATAAGAGTTGAAACATGCCAGGAAAACTACAAATATCGTATCAAAGACTTACCAAACGTAAGATGGTATTAAATCAACATATTTCAAACCAGAGAGACTCTTTCATACTTTATAATTCATTGAAGATCCAAAATGCCCAGGACATTCCAGAAGACAGCTCACGAACTACGAAACTAGACGGTTATTTATATTTCCCGATTATGCAAATTTGCTGTTCGTCTGCACGGATTCCGGGAACAGTTTGTGATTGGTGGAATATATAATTTTTTATTCTGATTGGTTGGAACGATGTAAATTATATCTGTATCAAATTGCGTTGTTTGGGCAAAGCGAATGCTTGTCTGTTGACATATAGCACGCCAAAAATACGACACAATTACTAGCGGACTAGACTACATTGTGTCGAAGTAAAAGCCCTCAAGGCCTCAAACGCAAACGGCAAGTTTTCTTACTCTTAGCATTTTCCTTAATCAAGTAGTTCTATTTTGGTCGAATAAAGCCAGCTTTATAGCGAGAAAGCGTTGATCAAAACTCCACAACATTCATCACTTAATTAAGATACAATGACATGCAGGAAGTCTGTAATTGCTTTTCAGCATTAATAGAATTCTCAATCACTATGGAATACATCATAGAACATTGTGATTACTGTATTTCTTACAATAAAAATCTTCTAAACACGTTCTTTCGTTTTATGAGGGCCCTGTACTGGTTTTGCGGGATGGCGTGATCGGCCAAAATATTAGGCGGTATTCGGGATTTTATGAAAATATTCGTCGGGAAGCGGGATTTGAAATCATCGGCGAGAGCGGGATTGTTAAGAATAACATGGCGAGATGCGGGAATTTAGCCGTAATTGTAGTCATTGCATTCAAATCGCGTTCTACTTTCTTAATACCGCGTTCTTTCGCCATTTGCTGCCTACCTCTAAGTGTTCCAGATCGTAAATACTTTGAAAAGTATCAGAAAACGGCGGGAACGGGAAATTGAAATGAGACATGGCGGGATTCGGGAATTGAAGAGGAAATCGGTCGGGATGGCGGGATTTCGGAAGCCAGTACAGGGCCCTCTTTTATGGCACAAATCTTATTCTAGCTTTTGTTTTATACCCATCGAGCAAATTTAGTACTTTTTTGGTAAAATCTAGTTTGCTTTAGTTTGCTGTCATTTCACTGATACCTCGTAATTTAATGTTACCCCCGGATGTCTAGCCTGAAATCCCCAATTTCAGGCATGCACCTAAAATAGGTCATTTGTGGGTTAATTATGGTCACGTATATCGCCTTGGCAGGAAATTTGTATATTCAGTTTTTTTGACATGTTCATATTCAGTGATCGCATTCTTTATGCTAAAAGCATTTGTTACGACAATGACTGAATCTGACAGTACTATCGGACAGTACTATCGCTCTGAGTGGGAGTTGAAGCCAGAATTTTCGAAATGGTTAAGCGAAAGTGATTCAACGGAAAATTTTGCATTTTACAAAGTATGTCGATGTCAAATTCAAGCTCGTTTTGTTACAATTCGCCTACATGGAAAAAGTGCGAAACACTTACTTCATTAATGAGCAGTATGTCGGGTAGCTTAAACGAAAATTGAAACAATTCTCACATGACCCATGTATACTGATTGGTAATCATAACATCAAACAGGTAACCAATAAAAAAGTACTGGGAATTACTTTAGACGATGAATTGAGATGGCATAAACACAATGATCTTCAATGCAAAAAACTATCCAAGAGCATTGCCTTATTAAGACGAGCCAAACGATTTGTTAGCCAAAACGTGTTAATTAACATGTACAACTCACTAGTCTTACCTCACTTTACCTATTGCTCCAATGTGTGGAATGACGGCAGTCGTACACATACTGACAAGCTTTTAAAAATGCAAAAACGAGCGGCTAGAATTATCACAGGGTCAACTTACGAAGTAAGATCGAAAGATATATTTAATATTTTACACTGGGAACCAATTGAAACCACTCTTAAGAAAAGAGAAATGATAATGACATTTAAGGCCTTACAAGGCCAACTGCCAGAATGTATGACTAACATCTTTAAAATTTGCCAAAATGATATGTACCCGTTAAGAAGTAATGACTGTAAACTTTACTTGGAAAAACCTAAAACAGACTTCTTGAAGAAATCGTTTTCATATCGAGGTGCTGCATCATGGAACAATCTTCCAAATGATGTTGCCAACAACTACAAAGAGCTCTCCATAAGTAACTTCAAAACTTTAATCCACAACTATTTCACCAATTTGGAGAGAAATAGTGTGTGACAACCACCTGTGGGGCGGATTCTGATCCGAAGGAGTAATTTTTGGGTCTGGGAGGGTTAACATAACATACTATTTCTAGTTATATACGTGATTCATTCTAAGTTTTATATATAGTATTCACTGCATGGGCTTTCTTTTTTTATATAGTCAGTATGTATAATAGATTTTTCATATTTGTAAATATCCTAACGGCCCCTTGAAAAGCAGTTTATTCTGAAGGGCTACCGTTTTTAAATAAGATGAATAATAATAAGCTCGAAGGTACATAATTAACATAAATAAAACTATTGTCGAAATTCAAAATATATCATTGCTCATCAGGAGTTTTCATATCAGTTTTTTAACCTTGTACTTACAGTGGCGTAGCCAGCCCGCCGATTTGGTCCCGCTATGCAAATTTCAAATCATTATCATTATTCATTTCTTTAGAAATTGATTGTTTTCACCGTCAATGAACACGAACAAATTTGCATAGCGGGACTAAATCGGCGGGCTGGCTACGCTACTGTGTACTTATCCTTGCATTCTTCACAATACTATTAACAAGATCTTTTTGGACGCCACGAAAAGAGTTTGAAAGTGTGCTTAAATTATTATTTGATGGTTTGATGCACATTTTGTTACCAAAAAGGGTAAAGCACGTGCTTAGCACGTGTTTGGTAAAAAATAATCCAATTTGGTAAAATTTCAGCAAGTCATTTGGTAAATACCGCTGACAAAATCTGGTCACACTGATTGATATGAAAACTTTTTTCAAGTCGGGACATATTAATTCAGACAAATATTAAATCTCCAAAACAAGATAAATGAAATTTTTTTAGAGGACTTTCACTTACTAAAGTCAATAGGAAAAGAAATCAGTCGAAAGGCCGAGAAAGGAGAGGATTTTCGAGTTTTAAAGCGTTTTAAACGGGTAAGTGTTTATTTTGCATACTTTTGCTTTTGCAGTTTTGCCGTCAATTGGCATACACTACAGTTTGTGGTTTTGAAAATGCGTAGTTCATCCTGTGGTCAATAACAACATTGACTAATCTTAAAAATTGTTTTAGTATTAATTCAAATGCGTTATATTATTATTATTATTATTATTATTATGAATATACATACTCCCAGCAGGGCTTTTCAGGATGTATTTACAAGTTTTAGTGATAAAATCTTTGTACAGTTACAGTGACTAATAAAAATGAGAGATAAGACTTTAAAATCCACGAAAGACTCTCAATGTTCAAGCAAATGTTTTTTAAGCTCTACCTTAAATTGTTTAATATTATTAATAGACTTTAAATGTTCGTCCAGACTGTTCCACTGTTTTACCGCTCGATAATAAAAAGACCTTTGGCCAGTACTTGGTTTGAATTTAGGTATGGTCAGATCTTTATTATGTCTTGTAGCATATTGATGAATGGAATCTTGATGTAAGAATTGATTGCTTAAATACATCGGTGATAACCCCTTCAAGCATTTGTATGTTTGAAGAGTGTCTCTATATATCAGGTGTTTGTCTACTGGTAACCATTTCAGTTCTTGTAGCACGGGCGTGATGTGGTCAAATTTACGTGTGCCCGTTATAATACGGGCAGCAAAGTTTTGGACTGATTGTAGTTTTTTCACATTTTTCGCGGTTGTATTTGCCCAGACAACTGAGCAGTAAAATAGCTTACTCATTACTAAAAGCGACCGTTTGATGCCTATATGTGTTCTGGCCAATTTCTTTGTTGAACTCTTCTACCCTACCAATTTGTATTTCCATCATGTAACTACGTCGGTAAAAAATACCAACAGAAAAGTAGCCGTTTAATTAATCAAGCAATTATTATTGAGCAAGTTTAGTGACAAATACCTAACCGGCCATCCTTAAAGAATTACGAAATAATTTGATTAACAAATCGTGTATTCTTTTGAAATGACACGCCTTTAAAAACAGTGCATAATTTCTTATTCTATTGTCATCCAATGCAGGCTACACTGGTCTATTGTTTTCCACTTATCATGCATTGACAATCATGCGTTTAAAACAATAAGAGCGCCAAAAAGTCATTCCAACTGAGGCATGGTCTTATTTTAGTCTTTTGAGAAAACCTTGTCAATCATGGTAAATTGTATAACACAAACTCATCACCGTATTTGGTAAATTGGTATTTAATTACGAGCACAGAATATGTGCTGTGCTATCATCATCAGACAAATTGCACAAGGGAATTACAAATTGTTTTCACAAATTCACTTTACTTGGCTACTTAACTGTTTTAAAGCCCGGTACCCAAATATCCAATCTGACAAAAGAAGAAGTGAAGATGGAGAAATGCCTTAGCCACGGGTCTGTCGGGCCCAGTAGAATATCTGTATATAGACGAATCTGGTTTGCAAGACTATATTAGAGACCTTTAGATCGAGGTTTACGCCGAACCGCTAACGTCTACGGGTCACGTGACCCTATCCCGACGCCACGTTTGAGGTTTTCAACGCGAGTTTTGAACGTCAAGAGGCGGTGGGTCTACACGTTTGTAATTTCCCTCAGGGTTTATTTGGGTTTTTTATATCATGTTTCACGTATCCACACTATGCGCATACACAGTACTTATCATTCTAGCAGGAAAGACGAATTTGAAGTCGAAATAGTTGATTTTTCGCATTTTATTTTGACTCGAACATGATACGCTTGGAGGAGCGAAATCCAACATGGCGGCGATCAACACTTGATTCTTCGGTAGACTTTAAGACTTATAAAGCGCATTTCACCTCTCGTTTAGATCCTTCGAAGAACATCATCTGAGTCGACTTCAAATCTAAGTCGAAAAATGTTCATCTAAGAACTTCAAATCTAAGTCGAAAAATGTTCGAACCGCAAACGGCAAACCGCTAACGTCAAACGGCGGTTACAGGTTTGCGGTAAACCTGAATCTAAAGGTCTCTAATATGTTTGTACTAAAACATATACAGCTATTTCAATTAAGGTTGTCATAGAAAATAGTCAAATATACAATATGAGCGCTAAAATAATAAAAAAATGATGGGAATAATCATAGCTTCAAATAAGTTTAACACATCAGTAGCCTCGTGGAAATACAAATATACAGGGTGTATAAAAAAAAGGAGACCTTTAGAAATTATCCTATTGACTTTTATCCTATTATCCTATTATACACCCTGTAGTATCTCAGTAACCTCGTGGGAATACAAATATAGTATCTTAGTAGCCATTTGTATTCCCACGAGGCTACTGATGTGTTAAACTTTTTTTAAACTATGATTATTCCCATCATTCATTTAGCGCTTATATTGTACATTTGACTATTGTCTGTAACAACCTTCATTGAAATAGCTGTATAATGTTTATACAACAACTGACCATTGTTAATATTAGACTTAAAGCTAGACTTGTGTAAATATACTGTATACCCTGCAAGAACAATAAAACAATAGGCCTTATGCATGAAACAATGAGTGACTGGGACGCATGGAAAACAGTGCGATTTCCAAAACAATGAAAAGACAATGGAGCAATTACGCCTCTGTATCCCGCTATTGTTATGCTAAGTTACCTGCAAAAACTGAAGCCTATTATGCAAGAAGCGTATTACCATGATATTTTGGTGGGTTGAGATGTTTCCTGACGTGTTATTATATATTTTCCCACATAATTTGACACCCAAAAACAGCAGCCTCCTGAAAGTAAGAGCACACACAAGTACAAGCAACTGCCCCCATAGGACTGCTAAACATCAACAGTAACGGCCCCCTTCCTGCTCGCCTAAATAGTAAATGTCAATTTCTTGTATTTTATCTTGTACTTAAATTCATAACTTTGAACGATACAGTGATTCGTGGACGACCATATCTTTGACAATATCTTTTAGGCTTGCACAACCTTAAAAAAATGAAATTTGCTCATAAGCTAACAAAGTTGAACTGTTTTATCGAAAAGGGAACCAAACTTAGATGTTGAAATAGTACGTGTTAAACATTTTTCAAAAAATCTAGCATGGCATTTTCATGATATATATGCCTACCTCTCCCGTTTAGGATATGTTTGGGTATGTGATTTCGACCCCGAATTAGTCAACGTATATTTGGTTAGCATATGAAAATATAGGGGAGCTCCATGTCCAATTTTTCCTTTGTGAATATGAAGGAAACGAAGGACAAACGTATTCAAATGGGTCATTCTAGCTGCTGTTTGCCTTTCTTTGGTTAGTAATGTGTACTCAATATTATTGCAAAACGCTATTCGAAACTATAAACTTGATTTTATCAAAACAGCTCAAAACGTAGGAGTAAGAAAGAATAAGCAAAAGCAAGGAGAACATATGCAGCTGGATCATTTTAAACTTTCGAGATGCCTATTCAAGTCTTCAAATTAGGATAGTTTGTCGAAAACATACCTAAGAATATTTTAAACTTAATTTTCCCAAATTGTCAATTCACGAGACGTTAAAAACTCTCCTAGGTTTACTATTTATGCAATCATGGTGAAATTTTCAGCATTTACTCATTATTATTAAACCTTTGACGTGAACCTAAAAAATACTATGTGTGAGTTATACACGCCACAGGCCAACCCTATTAATGAACTGAACATGCCCATATTTTCATTCAACTATAAACACAAGTAAAATTTATACACTCTATGCCTTTAGCTGAGTATTTTTTTAGGTTCACGACATAGATAGATCTATTTTGTATCCATTAAAGCTGTTTGGGAGATCATTCGTAGTTTACTTTGGCTCCTATCATTTGTGGCACAAACACCATATTTTACTCCATAGGGGGTCATATCTTGGTTACCGTGGCAACAACAAATGTATAAGCGAGTGATTTTGTGTCAGCTACCCATATTCTATAATATTAGAGTAAAAAATGAGGGGAAAGTATTAAATTAGAGAAAAAAGTTTTCAACGTATAAGACCACCTTAAGATAGTTAATAACCCGTTTCCTTTGTGACCCAAATATTACATTTACTGAATACATGCAGCTACCATCATGCTTTGCGGACAACGATGTTTTCTCTATTTTGCAGTTGCACATTCGAAAAGCATTTTGACTGATGTATGGTTGTATTTCTTTATTTTTATTTCATGATTGAGGCGGTTTTCTTAGTAATTCAGTCATAGAGCTGTTTTTAACTTAAATATACTAGTTCATTAGGCCCACCTTCTTCAAGCGCGGGGAAACATTTTCACATGCATTCAGCCAGAAAGAGGGGGTCTAATGAATTGAATTAATATAATATTCTGCTTGGGTTGTATCTAGATACAGCCCTTGTAGGACGCCCATGTTGTAACTAGATACAACCCTTCTAAGGAATGTTGTATTTGGATAAATTCTGCACGTCCTGATAAACATGATCGGGTGAAAAAAACTGAATGCGCTAGATTACACATTATAGTGGGAATGTGGGACAGCCGCAGTAATCGAGGTCTCGCCGTAAAACTGTTTATAGTAGAAGTATACTTTGCGTTTATTATGCTCGGTTGTTGAGATCTCTATTGAGAATGTAAGATCTCGATTACCGGGATAAATTTTTTCCGCCCATATAAAGGCTTTGAAAACAATGTCAAAACAACAAAATCGTCCCGGAAAGCGGGATGAATTTACTGTAGTTTGTAATACAAAACATGAGCGGTACAAGTTGGCACTGCGTTTCGAACCACCAAAAATCACAATTCTCAATTTTTACTTACTCTATACATTTGTATACCATACGAACATTTGTTGTCTCTGTATTCGAACGTCGGTCTATCACAAAATGCAAGACTGCAACCAATATCCCATGCAGTGTCTTTGAAGCACTGATCAAATCATGACTGTAAAGCGACCGTTTGATGACTATACGTGTTCTGGCCAATTTCTTTGTTGAACTTTTCTACCCTACCAATTTGTATTTTCATCATGTAACTACGTCGGTAAAAATATACCAACAGAAAAGTAGCCGTTTAATTGTTCAAGCAATTATTATTGAGAAAGTTTAGTGACAAATACCTAACCGGCCCTCCCTAAAGAATTACGGAATAATTTGATTAATAAATCGTGTATTCTTTTGAAATGACACGCCTTTAAAAACACTGCATAATTTCTTATTCTATTGTCATCGAGTGCAGGCTACACTGGTCTATTGTTTTCCACTTATCATGCATTGACAATCATGCATTTAAAACAATAAGAGCGCCAAAAAGTCATTCCAACTGAGGCATGGTCTTATTTTAGTCTTTTGAGAAAACCTTGTCAATCATGGTAAATTGTATAACACAAACTCATCACCGTATTTGGTAAATTGGTATTTAATTACGAGCGCAGAATATGTGCTGTGCTATCATCATCAGACAAATTGCACAAGGGAATTACAAATTGTTTTTCACAAATTCACTTTACTTGGCTACTTAACTGTTTTAATTTCTTATTACAATAGCATATCAAAGGAAGACGTTTTGACAAGCCCGGTACCCAAATATCCAATCTGACAAAAGAAGAAGTGAAGATGGAGAAATGCCTTAGCCACGGGTCTGTCGGGTCCAGTAGAATATCTGTGTATAGACGAATCTGGTTTGCAAGACTAATTATGTTTGTACTAAAACATATACAGCTATTTCAATTAAGGTTGTCATAGAAAATAGTCAAATATACAATATGAGCGGTAAAACAGTAAAAGAATGATGGGAATAATCATAGTTTCAAATAAGTTTAACACATCAGTAGCCTCGTGGAAATACAAATATACAGAGTGTATAAACAAAAGGAGACCTTTAGAAATTATCCTATTGACTTTTAATTAACTTCTCCGTGCATAAAATTAGATTCAATTGTTTTTGAATTTACTCAGTATACAGGGTGAGTCAGAAAAAACGGACACTTTGCATATATTCAAATTAGCCGCGAACGTATAGCTGGAATTTGTCAATTCCCATGTGACAACAGGACGTGGTTTATTAATGCAAAAGTGTTTATTAACTATAATTCGCAGCGCAGCGCGTGTACTATTATAACTCCCAAAGGGAGATATTTAGGCAACTTATGTCAAATTACAGCCGCTATGCGGCTAATTTGAATTTGAAAGGTGTCCGTTTTTTCTGACTCACCCTGTAGTACTCAGGCATTCAAATTTCTCCTTTCTCCTTTTCTCAGGCATTCTCCTTTTTTTATACACCCTGTACAGGGTGTATCATAAAAAAGTGAACCCTTTGAAATTAAATACAATAGGGTACAATAGATTCTTTGAAAGAAAATGCAAATATGAAGTTCAATTTCAAAAGGTTCACTATTGTATTAAATTTCAAAGAGTTCACTTTTTTATGATACACCCTGTAGTATCTCAGTAACCTCGTGGGAATACAAATATACAGGGTGTATAAAAAAAAACGCAACCACTTAATATTCTAAGATATTCACTTTGTTTTCAAGCACAATAGATTTTAGACCCCTGGGAATTCAGCGGCAATGTTTTCCTCCGATCGTGCTGTTCTTCGCCTGCCAGAATTACCTTTGTTGAGATTAAGGCTCGTTCCTTCACTTGAATATTTCCTGACGTTCCTCAAGATTGTCGCTTTGTGAGGAGGGTCCCGATCAGGAAATCCTGCTCGAAAAAGGTTTTGCACTTCAGTTGTGTTTTGATTTCGGTTGTACTGTAAAACTATGAAAATTCGTTGTTCGGTTGTTAGCTGATTTGTGCGATTAGAAGCCATTTTAAATTCCCAGGGGCCTAAAATCTATTGTGCTTGAAAACAAAGTGAATATCTTAGAATATTAAGTGGTTGCGTTTTTTTTATACACCCTGTAGTATCTTAGTAGCCATTTGTATTCCCACGAGGCTACTGTGTGTTAAACTTTTTCAGTTTAAACTACAGGGTGTATCAAAAAAACTGCAAATACCATAATTTGTATGCACGAGATCATACATTAGAATTTCAATGGCTGTGCAAATAATTACGCTTCTGGGATTTGAAAATACGTTTCCCAGGGGTATCAAAACAAGCACACAAAGTGAATTTTAATTCACTTTGTGTGCTTATTTTGATAGTACTGCACGTGGAAACGTATTTTCAAATCCCAGAAGCGTAATTATTTGCACAGCCATTGAAATTCTAATGTATGATCTCGTGCATACAAATTATGGTATTTGCAGTTTTTTTGATACACCCTGTATGATTATTCCCATCATTCATTTAGCGCTTATATTGTACATTTGACTATTGTCTGTAACACAACCTTCATTGAAATAGCTGTATAATGTTTATACAACAACTGACCATTGTTAATATTAGACTTAAAGCTAGACTTGTGTAAATATACTGTATACCCTGTAAGAACAATAAAACAATAGGCCTTATGCATGAAACAATGAGTGACTGGGACGCATGGAAAACAGTGCGATTTCCAAAACAATGAAAAGACAATGGAGCAATTACGCCTCTGTATCCCGCTATTGTTATGCTAAGTTACCTGCAAAAAAGCATATTATGCAAGAAGCGTATTACCATGATATTTTGGTGGGTTGAGATGTTTCCTGACGTTGTTTTATATATTTTCCCACATAATTTGACACCCAAAAACAGCAGCCTCCTGAAAGTAAGAGCACACACAAGTACAAGCAACTGCCCCCATAGGACTGCTAAACATCAACAGTAACGGCCCCCTTCCTGCTCGCCTAAATAGTAAATGTCAATTTCTTGTATTTTATCTTGTACTTAAATTCATAACTTTGAACGATACAGTGATTCGTGGACGACCATTTCTTTGACAATATCTTTTAGGCTTGCACAACCTTAAAAAAATGAAATTTGCTCATAAGCTAACAAAGTTGAACGTTTTATCGAAAAGACAAATAATGTATACCATTTCATTCAGAATTACCCGAAACTAACGGCTCCCCGAAGGTATCTATAACGTTACTTCGTGGTTCCTCTAAAAATTCTCGAAAGTACCAAACCCCACGAAAGCAACAGCCTCCAGTCGAAAAGAACCGTTATTATACACAGGTTCATGTCCAACAAAAAGTGATTAGCTACTGTTGATACTAAATAATCTAAGTTGTGGTATACAGGATGTCTAAAAAAAAAGGAGACCTTTAAAAATTATCCTATTGTTATAATTTGAATGCCTGAGCGCTATGCTGAAACCACGGATGCGTAAAATATTGACAGGGTGCATATATTAAAAAAGGAGACCTTTTGAAATTAAACTATCCTTTGTTTGATGCACGTAATTTTCTTGGCTCAAGCGCTGCGTTAAATCAATCAGCACATAATCATAGGTTTAACGAAACCAAAAACTTTTAAATAACTTCCCATGCATAAAATTCGATTCAATTGCGTTTACGCACCTATCGGTTTAGTAGTATACAGGGTGTCCCCCAAAAAAGTCCCCCTTTAGAAATCACTCTTGTGCGTTATTATACATTTGGGAATTTAATTGAATTGTACATGAACGGCGGAAGTATTTTGGGGGACACCCTGTATAGCGACAATAGGACTGTCTTCTGTGTAAGCAAAATAAAGAAAGGTGCACTTAAAGAGAATAAATTTTCTAATTTAAAGCGAGTCAACCGTGAGGAAAGTAATTGTTCTTCGAGCAATTTTTGCATTATTCAAATGACGATTGAACATGAGTTAGATATTTCGATATGCATATTTTAACTCTTCCAGTCTTCAGCTACATGTTATGATTCTACTGCAGTTTTATCCCGAAACTTCGAAATGGCTTATTTGTTTGTTTTGCTTCTAGAAGCTATAATTAAAATACAGGAAATTAAAGCATGGGCTATTAAAGCATGGCCTTTAACCTCCAGATCGTTAGGTTGATGCTCTATCAATCGGTATATAGCCTATATAGGTTACGGCACGGTTAGGTTACGGCTCAACCTCGTATGACACTTTGGTATTTTTCCAGACTGATTTAGCAGCTTGGAGAATTAAAGACAAATATACATATGAGTAAAATAACTGTACCACTAAGTGCCATTGTTATTTTGAGCTCTTCCTTAAAGATGTCTAAAACTTTAGACACTCCTTCCTCTCCCTTTCAATAACAAATAAGAAAAATGTCAGTGTTGTATATATCTCTTTACTGTAAAATTAATCCAACGAGAAAAGTATAGACAAAAGAAAAACCCCAATTAATTATTCAACATGCGAGTTGGGAAAAATATCGTAAAATTCTCAAAAGAAAGGCATTTCACGGTTGTACATTCCATGTCCTTTGTCTCTGCTACCGGGCTCGATTCCTGCATTATGCAGTTTCTGAAATAATTTTGCTTCAGCCGCATCTGTGAAGACTGAAGAGTGCTTCCAGTTTTACAGTAAACCAAACATCGCATGAATATATTTTCTTTTAGTAGCACTGGACCAATAAAGCAAGGGGCCTTTATTGGAACACTAAGGAAGGACGGTTAACACCATAGTTCCTATAACACAGTGTCTGGAAACGCATCTAAAGCTTTTGTTTATGTTTTTGTTCATGTTTGTGCACCTTCACGCTCTGTAAACACATTGTTCTTTCAGCATAATGAAGGCAGCAGCCAATAAAATCCCTGCAGCTGAATATTAACATTTGTAAAACAAAGAAAACGTGCACTCTCAGTACACCCTCAACATCAACCCACGTACATGGCTATAAACTTTCAAGTTTGCCGCGTTTCCAGACACTGTATTATAGGGACTATGTTTACACTTAGAAGAGCTATCGAGTATAAATAATTAAACGTTAGTTTATAGCTGGTTGAATTTAGTTTCAGTGACGTAGCCAGTGATCTAGTTGTCGCCCCCCTAGGAAACATTCGGACTAATACAAATCCCTATGTTGCCACCCCCCTAGTATTTTTGGGGGCCCCCTGACTGAAAAAGCGCCACTGGCACTGTTTAGTTTTAGTTACTTTTCGGTCACCGTACGTTGCGGAAAACTCTACATATTTGTCTCGATGAATAATATTCCCCGATAATAACCTCGCCGAGTAATTGTTATACAAATAATGAATGTTTATGAGTGCAATGGTAAAATATTTTCATGAGGTGAAAGATGGAATTTTCCATTCCACGAGGCGACAGCCGAGTGGAATGGAAAATTCCGTCTTTCGCCGAATGAAAATATTTTTTCCATTGCACGAATGAAAACATTCCTTATTTGTTTTATATGACACCAAAATATATCGATGTTATGAAAGATTTATTGGAATAAATACAAACCAAAACAAATACATACCAGAGTTACATGTATGAAGTTCAAAATTGATATACCAATCAAATACATAAGTCCCAAAAATGTGTAAGAATTAGATGAATAAGATACAGGCATTCATTTGATTTAACGAAAATTTATTGTAAAATCCTTAAATTTTACATCCGCCGTTTTGTTTGTATTGAAAAATTCCATCCACCTCATTGTGAAACTAAGATTAAAAAACCTACGAACACGATACGATTAGGATTTTGACGTATGGAATTTATGAAAACCCAACCGTGCAATGGAAACGTGCAATAGTTTTTTCCATTTTCACGATCGTGAAACCAATTAAATGACGAGAATGTTATATAAGGTGTTATATAACAAGTATTAATTAACGATCTTTACCTGATAGGCCAGACCCCATAAGATAGGCCTCCCTAGAAATACCGCTCTTGCTCCTAAAGCCAAAGCTTTGAAAACATCCGAACCAAATCTCACACCACCGTCCAGATACACTTCAATATCATGGCCGACGGCGGACACAATATCTGGTAAGACTTCTATCTAAAGAGAGAAATTTCTGTTTTGAAATATTATGCAAAATACGGTAAATTAAAGATTCAAAGTTTGGCCACTGGCCACGTCTAGCAACTATCCATCATGTATTTTAGCTTATTCTTTGTGCTGTGGTTTTCATGAAGTCAAATAGACAAATACAGTTAGTCTACCCTTTGTACAAATATCGAAAAAGCAGGATGAGCAGTAACTTACACCAAGCCAGTATAGCACTATATACAAGAGTATACTGGATAGCTCTATAAGTACAAGACTGTTTATCTTAATTAAGGTTCAGACATCACTTGCTGGTCCAGTGGAGTAACCGGAGAAAGGAAAAATTGCCTACCGGAGGGAAAGGAGTGCCTACCGGAAACATGCAATGTTTGTCTAGTCAAACTAGAAGAACTACTCTCACAGAGTTCTAAGGCGAGCTTTGATCTTCTCAGACAACTGCGTATTGCAGGAATCACATCACAATGACGTGGCAGGGTGGAGGCGCATGCGCTAACCACTCTGCTACCAACAACCCAACTATCGAGTGATTTGGTTAATTAACTTATCTCATAGGACTAGATTTGAATTACGTCTAAACGAAGAAGTTATATATACCCGATTTCAGGTATCGTTATTTGATCAACATAAACAATGTGATTGGACAAATACTTCATGAATTTTGGACAGGTAGGACTAGATTACGAAATTAGCTGGTATGATAAGAACACGTGTGCATACCGTCGCAGGAACACAGTCTAACTGTCGACCACCATGATTTGAAACAATGATACCATCAACACCATACTTTACTGCCAACTTTGCATCTTCAGCAGTAAGTATACCTTTCAATACCACCGCCAATGACGTCATCGACTTTATCCAAGGAACCAATATGTCCCATGTTCCCGATGGATCGTGAATTCCATCTATAGTGTCAGGACCGACATTTGACATATTCGCGGAGTCGATTGCTTCTTTCAAATTAGGCTGAGGTGGTACGGTGAAGTTGCATCGAAAATCCTTGTATCGTTTGCCACCAATTGGTATGTCAACAGTCAACACGATTGCTTTATACCCAGCGGCCTCGGCACGCTTTATAAGGCTTGCCATAGCATCACGATTTCTTAGAATGTCTGTTTGAAACCATTTCAGTCCACTAGAGCTTGAGGCGACATCTTCAAGGCTGGTTGTTGCCCAACAGCTTAGGGTCATGCATGTGCCAATACGAGAGCTGGCTGTTAAAAGACATTTGCGACTGAAAATCAACCAATTTTTAATTTTGACTGCGCAAGACCCGTTATATACACTTTCCAAATTTGGAATGAGGTCGAAGCTCACACTCAAGCCTGCACAAACTTACCGAGGATTACACTGTCAGCCCCGAGTGCAATCTTCTCTTTCTTATGTCATTGGGCGCTATCTTGGTCTGTTCTAAAGTTTACTTTAGCAGGCATTACAGTAGTTCAGTTAATTTACAGTAAAGCCCCACATAAAAGAACAAGTGGGTTAAGAACCGCAAGCCTGAAATTTGGGCAATTAAGCACTCAAAATACAAGAACCACTTCAGGCTGACAAATAAAACTGGTTCTTAAAAAACCTTATTAAACTTTTAGCTGAATTAGCAAGCAGGTGCTAGGAAGAAAACAAAATACTGTAATCTTGCTAGCAGGAATTATGTATTTCAACCACGTCATGCATGCATTTTATCAAAACAGCAATCAGTTCACAACATAATTCAACTTGCATAACTATATTCAAAAAATTTACATCATGGTGGCATTTGTTCACTCAGTACTTGATGGGTATACCATTACTAGTTTCATTGTACACAATAAGAGGTTTAAAACTCTAAACCAGGAACAATTGTTTTTCATTGGAAGTAAGAACCAGTTAAGAACCACTTCAGCCTGATTTCTTTCTAAGTACCCGTTATATAAGAACCACTTCAGCCTGAAGTCAAATTCACTGGTTCTTTTATGCGGCGCTTTACTGTACTGGTTTCTGGTTTGTTCTGAAACAGTCTACGGTATTATAGAAAATTTTACGGTCTTTGGCAGGTCGATAAGACCAGAAATGAAGAATATGTGTTTTCACATATGTTTTCAAATAATTCACATCTGTTTGAAAATTCAACCAAGATTGTGTCAATTGCAAGCCAGCAATTGTTTCATATGCACCCAGGAAATTCGGAAAGTGTTAATTGCAGTTGACTGGGGCATTAATTTAAAGTATAAGTATCAAAGATTCCACTAATTTCTATATTAAGCCTATTTTTCTCTTCCGTGTGAAGAAGAAAGAAAAGTACGCATCAAATGAATATTTTTCTAATTTGAAACGAATATAATCAACGTGTAATAAGCTCGGTTCTTTAAACACTCTTACAATGGTGGATGATGGTAGATGATGGCAGATGATAGTGGATGATCGTAGATGATGGCAGATGGTGGTGGATGAAGGTAGATGATGGTGGGTGATGGTGGTTGATAACGGTTGATGATGGTGGATGATAATTGATGATGGTGGATAATGGCAGCTGATGGTAGTTGATGATGGTGGATGATGGTAGATGATGGTGGGTGATGGTAGATGATGGTGGATGATTGCGGTGGATTGGTTAGACGTGATTGGCTATAATTTTTTATGGTAGGTGATGCAAAGTTATGCTAAATTATAATGAACGATTCTAAGTGATATTGAATAATGATATTTAATGACAATAGTTAATGGTAGATGAAGCTAAATGGCTGCAGTTTCCACAGCAACCATAACTTTTCTTAAGCAAATACTGACCTCTTGCTGTTGCAAGTTCACCTTCAGGATGTGCAAATGTATGCATGCCAGTTGGTGCGATACAAAACGGAACTTCAATTCTCTCACCAAGAATCGATGTCGACATGTCAATAGAAGACACATCTCGTAGAACGCGTGGTAAAAGTCTTAATCTAAGGGAGGAATTTTATAATTTCTATTTTCAGTTAAAGTTGCAAAATAAAGGCAACAATAATAGTAGTAAGTCATGAAGCATAAAATAAACCATGCTTAATTATTAACGAGTGTCTTTATACATTTATACCGTACTATACAATACTATACAATACTATACAATACTATACAACACTATACAATACTACTGTATTGTAATTATTCTTCATTACTATTTAACCCTTATTTGCATGTCGGCAGAAAAAGTAAAATATTGCAAGAATTAACGAGAAAACAAATGGTTTTTAATTTACTAAATTAAGCTGTCGTGTTTTTGGACGAACCAACCTGAAAACACACAATTGACACATCCCGAATAGCTAATTTAAACTTGAGAATGACTTTATTAAATATTCGCACTGTTGGACGTCGGTATAGCTCTCTATTATATTGCCCACTATCAGGAAGTTGAACTTTTGTAATATACTATAATTCAGGCGGCGGAACCGGGGGAGGGGACTAGGGGAGCTAAAGCCCCCCCCCCAACTTTGACAAAGGAGGGAAATGGGGGATTTAGCCCCCCTGTTTCAGTCTTTCAATTAAATATGTTTATATAACAAATGTTGAATATTAGATTATTGAACTATAATGTTTTTAGTACTCGAGATGAGAGCTTGTAACGTTGAAATTTCAATCAAACTCCCCCCACAGAATGCAGGAAATGCGGTTTCAGAGATACTAGATTTCAAAATTTTCTGGGGGAGGATTGGCGGATTGCCCAAGGCCCCCCTACGTTGGAAGCGCCTTTGGCGCTACATTCTAAGCCAAGCCACCAATAATACAGATCTTCCGCCGCCTATGCTATCATTCCGTTGAAATGAGCATATTCTATTAGAATACATAGTTCGGTCAATGAGAGTGGAACACGTGCGTTCGCCGATCGACGTGTGATACGGAAGTGGCTTCGGGCGAGTACATTTTTATGCCTGTTCTTGCGGCCATTTTTCTCAACCTTTTGTGTGCGAAAATTAACGGATTGAATATATAAACGTATCATATCACTCCGGGTACGGAATCGGCTTCTGGCTTTTGAAGATTCTGCTGTCAAAGAATGACAGTGATGAAGTGACAGTTGTGAAGCTTGACATTGCAAAATGAGAAATGTATTGTCTTCATTCTAAATTTTGGGCATCTCGATCGATAGAACTAATTTTCGCTCGAAATTTCCATCTACAAACACCATCAACATTCAGTCATGCCCAAAATGAAGAATACTTACCCTTATACCTTCAATCACTGGCATCACCCTAGTACTGATATATACATGAACTTGTGGTTAGCTCTTGCAACTGGACTCTGTAGGTCAGTTGGCAAAGCGCTGCACCGGAATCACAGGGCCGCAGGTTCAATTCCTGCCGGAGGGCCTATAGTTGCATTTTTCGCAACTGCTCCTGGGTAAAGGTTTGAATATATGTGTATAATTTTGCCTCGAAATTTCCAAGTGAAATCGAAGCAATGCATGACAATCTAAATTATGGTTAAGCATTGCCAGCCTCAACATCGAACCATTACCTCCTGTGAAGCGCAAGAAATATTGCAATTGACTTAACTTATAGAGTGGGGTTTTGTAGATGGAAAATTATTGAGTCATGTATATAATTTACACTCAATAATTTTCCATCTACAAAACCCTTCAATTATTATTCAATCGAGTGAGATGCCAACAAAATCTTGATAACTTATAGAGTGTTTGCATTTGTTCCTCTAATTTGTTAGAAGATAAATGTCTTTATATAAAGGAAATTCATCAACTGTTCGCGCTATATTGAATGTCAGTACACGAGACGTCACTAAGATTAATACGTCATTGCCATTGGAATATTGGAATCACATTTCCAGTTCACAAGGTCGATATAAAGGTTGACAAATAGATAGATACATACTAGAGTTTGTTATAAAAACATTGGAGTCGAAGGTCGACGAGTAATTGCTATACTGACGATTAAATCTAAGTCTAGTATGTAAAAAATTTGGAAGAAAAAATATACGTGCGTTACTGTTAAACAATTTTAATTGCGTTATATCTACTTAAAAACTGTTCTTGTAAAAGGTTACACATAAAATATCCTTATTGTTTCTCAAGTTAAAATAATTATTATTATATAATTATATGGCCATGTATAGTTTATGATTCTCGTCAGTCATTATGTCTCGAAACAGATTTAATGTAACGTTAGGCAGCTTAGCATAAATTATCTGCTCTGTTTAACATTTGCTAATTTGAAGCTGTTCCGAAATCTGAGAGTGTGACGTCAAACCCGGAACTCCGAATAATAGAAGCAAGGGTGCTTTTTCTTAGCCGGTGAAATGTGCGGAATTTACTGTGAGATGTATATAAGCATAGGCAGTGAATGCATGTTAATTCGCTTCACGAGCAAAAACTTTCGAGTTGCTTTTGCTTTTTGAGTTGACAATTCAATTGAATCATCCATGTGCAACCACTTGTGCGATAATATCGAAATATACTTTCAAAAGTGGATGTCTGTAGTTAGTTCTACCTGATTAAGACTTCCTTGAATATCTTCTTACCTTTTAAAAGCCGCAGTTGATTCGCCAAGTGTCTGTGTGTCATTCGCCGCCGATGCATAATAGCTAAATTCGCCCTTTGGTAAACATTCCTTGGCGAAAGTTTCAAAATCGCTAATACAAACTGGCTCATGGTTCAATTCATAGTTTTCCATTCTTTCTTAGTCTTAGAACTAAAGATTTTTTGTTGAATAACGCCTATGATATATTGAAATTATGTTTTTACTCAAAAATACGTTTTGATATAGAATGTCATGTCAAAAACATTGCTTGCCTAAGCTCTCTATTGTCTGCCACGGAAGTTGAGCTCTTGCAATTTACTATACTGAAATTATGCAAAACAGGCTAGGGCGCTTAGTAAAATATAGTTTGGTGCAATGAGATGCGCTGATCGACGTGTGATGCGGAAGTGGCCTAGGGCGAGTACATTTTTATGCCTGTTCTTGCGGCCATTTTTCTCAACATTTTGTGTGTAAAAAATAAGTGATAAGTGATAGAATATAAACGTATAATATCACTCTGAGTACGGAACTGGTTTGTGCTTTTTAAGATTCTGCTGTCAAATAATGACGAAGTAATGAAAGGCTGAGAGTGGTGAAGCTAGACATAGCAACTGACTGGTCATGCACTCATGCTATGCAAATTTCTAATTTTATAATTATTCAATCCGTTAGGCTTTAGAAATGCATTGTCTTTATACAGCCAATTCAATTAAGGTTGTCCTTTCAAAAGCGTAAACGATAAACTATGAGCGCACAATGGATGATGGGTTATTGTTTATTTAGACCAGTAAACTCGAAATTTTTTCTTTTAAACGATGTCTATAGGCATATAGAAAACTTACGATAAAAAAACCTACAAAAGCCTTGAGTTTAATGACCTAAATAGGCGATATCCTATCATCGTTTGATCGCTCAGAGTTTACGGTTCACGCTTTTGGAAAGACAACCTTTATTGAATTAGCTGTATACCTTATCTACGACTAAGTGCATAAATATTAGCATAGCATAACCAGTTGCCATTGGTAGCTTCGCTGCTATAAAATGATGTTCGTATTTTAAAAGCTTTGTTATCTAAAAGCGTCTTTTCATGTTTAATAAGAAAAATTATCAGAAAAAGTTGACAAGATGCTAATAATAATAATAATATACAATATTTATACAGGTTAACTTGGTCAGCTAATTTAAATAGCTGCTATCATTCAAGGACCTGTAACTAAGTTAAAATATATATAAATATATAAAACTACTTTTAATATTGTTCTAGTTCATCACGCTTAGCTAAAAATCTAAAATGTTATCTTCATAAGAGTCTAAGATGTTTATAGCATTTTTCATGTACGGCTATATTCTATAAAATGTTACCAATCAATTGCCATTAAAAAACTGTCTACATTTTTGTTTAAAAATTACCAAGGACGGTTCATTTCTTAAATCGTCTGGTAGTTTGTTAAAAATTAATGCTCCTTGAAAAGAGAACATTTTTCGGCCAGATTCTGTTTTTACTTTCGGTAATCTTAGCTTTCAGTTATTTCCTCTTGTTTCTCTTTGATGTGAACTTCTTCTGCACATCGTTGTTCTCTGACTGCGGTTATTGGGCGCCAACCGTTTAAAATGTCATGCTTGCCATAATCTGATACAACCCTATAAGCACGATCTTTAATTTGTTGCAATCTGGATATGGTGGTGTTTGACATGCCAATAAATAGATTGTTACAGTAAGTTAGGGTTGATTCTATCACGACTTTGCAGATTATCTCTGCAACATGTGGATTTATACTCTGTCGGATACGTGAAAGAAGTTTAATTCTTGCAGAGGCCTTCTTGATGATTGAATCAATATGTTTGTTCTACTTCATTTATGTTGGTTCCATTTATCTCTACTATACTACTTTCCGTGACTTATTTAGCTTCTTGCTTGTCCCATATAGTACAAATTCTGTTTTTTCCTTTCTTAAGATTTAGAACAAGCTGATTGTCGGTAAACCATCTTGCTAGATTCGTCATATCTGCGTTCAGATCTGATTCGATGGTTTCACAAGCTTTGTCAGATGTAAAGACTACTGTGTCGTCGGCATACGTAATGCTACGTAATTCTTCTGGGAAAGATAGGTGATAAGTACTTTTCTTAAATTTCGCTAAAATAAAACACTTTGGAATTGATTCTTGGGCCCTATGTAGTAGAAGCAAATTGTTTCTTCTATCAAGAAATGGCCAGACTAACCAAGTCGTTACAAAGTTTAACCGATCAATTTGGCTAATATTTTATGGTAAAATACAACCTACCTGGAATACCTGCAGTTTATTGTGTGTTCAAGCTGGTGTGCCCTGCTCAATGGAAAATGTTTCGCATTTAAACAATCGTTTTTTAATGGCTATGATAGGCCTATGTCCGAATCAAAGTCGACTTCGATTTGAACCAAATCAAACTTTACTGAAATTCAACCATGTGATATTAAGCTTTACTACAGTCATTTTCAAATCAATTGTGATTCTTGAAATCTGTTGGTCAAAAATGCGATAAATTCTTAAATCGCACTATTTTCAGCCTTCAGTTTAGATCGTATGCATGATGCATCACTTTTCAACCAATCATATTTAAGTGCTGACCTTAGCCCACTGACCAATCAAATCACTGCCCCAAGAAGGACATTGGACAAACATCAAAAAAAAGATTCAGACGAGACTAACAGAACACCAAAACGCAATTAACAGACATGACCATAATTTACTTCCAGCTAAACACGCAGACAACAACGGACACAAATTTAACTGGTTACAAACAAAATGTCTACGACAAGCTAAGACAAAACATGCCCGTGAGTTTAAAGAAGCGTGGCACAGTATAGATAAACAAACATTTAACCGTCACATCGATATTCCTACGATATACTTACTACTTCAACGCTCTCACAAAATCCTTTCATCTTCATTAGAGACCTTTAGATTGAGGTTTACGCCGAACCGCTAACGTCTACGGGTCACGTGACCCTATCCCGACGCCACGTTTGAGGTTTTCAACGCGAGTTTTGAACGTCAAGAGGTGGGTCTACACGTTTGTAATTTCCCTCAGGGTTTATTTGGGTTTTTTATATCATGTTTCACGTATCCACACTATGCGCATACACAGTACTTATCATTCTAGCAGGAAAGACGAATTTGAAGTCGAAATAGTTGATTCTTCGCATTTTATTTTGACTCGAACATGATACGCTTGGAGGAGCGAAATCCAACATGGCGGCGATCAACACTTGATTCTTCGGTAGACTTTAAGACTTATAAAGCGCATTTCACCTCGTTCTAAGTCGAAAAATGTTCATCTAAGAACTTCAAATCTAAGTCGAAAAATGTTCGAACCGCAAACGGCAAACCGCTAACGTCAAACGGCGGTTACAGGTTTGCGGTAAACCTGAATCTAAAGGTCTCTAATAACCTTTAACCCACCTACAACGTCTCTCCCAACATCGACTCATCATAACAATATTCACCCGCGTTCCATAGCAACCAATAACATCCAACTTACCGAAATTGCTTAGCCAATCAGACGATCCCGCAGGCTTCAACAACGTCAACAACAGCGCGAAGATTCAAACACAGAAACTAGCTTTCTGATGAAGACTGGAAGCACCGAGTCGAAAGCTCAAATTACAATATATTACAATCCAGAGAACACGATAATTTGTAAAAAATTATAATTTAATAAAAATGCCTGGATTACAATCTTCAAATCTATTAAATATATATATGCACGCATGTCTGGATGCGCATGTGTCTGAGTATTGTACCACATGCGCTTGGTGAGGGCAAGAGTATGGTGTATAAATACGAAGTCACTCGCATCTGGACTGCGTTACAAGCTGCACTGACGAGCCGTTGAACGGCGAAACATGCATGTCTGCAGATTTGACTATATATATATATATATATATATATATATATAATATAATATAAAAAAAAGATTTATACAGCGCTTAAATTATATAAAATATTCCAAAGCGCTTTACAACAATGAAGTTCTACTATATACAAGCAGCTAAAATATTAAGAATTAAGGTATAAGTGTCTATAAATCTAAAAGTTAGAATCGAAAGCTTTCTTAAAAAGGAAAGTCTTTAATTGAGATTTAAAACAGTCAATTGTTTTACTATTTCTAATACCATAAGGTAGCATGTTCCAAATTGACGGAGCTGCATGCACAAATGCTCGATCACCAAGAGTCTTGGCTCTAGTTTTTGGGATAAAAAGTAGTCCCTGATCATCAGATCTCAGTTGGTAACAGCAGTTCGGTTTTTCTAACAACAGTTCCATAATGTAGCCTGGCGCCATCCCATGGAGAGCTTTATATACCAGGAGTGCAATTTTAAAATCAACACGAAACTTAACAGGCAGCCAGTGAAGGTGCATCAGGACAGGGGTAATATGAGCGCATCTTGGTATAAGACACGTCACTCTAGCAGCGGCATTGAGAACTCGTTGAAGACGCTGAAGTTGGTATTGGGGAATGCCGACCAAGAGAGAATTGCAGTAGTCCAAGTGTGACGTCACAAAGGCATGTACGAGCGTTTTAGTTGATTCGATGGAGAGGAACTTCCTTATTTGTCGAATGTTGTTTTTTTCGTTATAGACAAAAGAGTGCTCAATACCACAAATATTTAGCAGAGCGAATTATTTTGTTATCTTAAAATGAATTAATCTATCGCTACTTCAAGTTTCATGTCACTTTCAGTGAAGATCGAACTGAACATTTCACAATCGCCTGAAGATTGTCACTGAAAGTGACATGAAACTTGAAGCAGCGATAGATTAATTCATTTTTAAGATAACAAATATATATATATATATATATATAAATATATACAGCTAATTCAAAAAAGGCTGTCCTTTGCAAACCTTAAACTTTAAAACTTTAATTTAAACCTTAAACTCTAAGCGCGAAAAGCACTATGGCAGCGCGAGTTTCAAGTTTAGGAATTGAATATGGCGGCCATTTTTGATTGATATATCCTTGTAGGGAGATATCAATAATTTCACTCACAAATGACCGCCAAATTCAATTCCTAAACTTGAAACTTGCGCTCCCATAGTGCTTTTCGCGCTTAGAGTTTAAGGTTTTAAAGGAGTTTAAGGTTTGCAAAGGACAACCTTTTTTAATTAGCTGTATATATATCAAGCTTTTTGAACGTATATAATTGAGAGAGCTCAATATTTAAACATAGAGCGAACTATAAATACTTAAAATGTTTGTATTGCTACTCGAAGTTTCGTGCCGTAAAGGAAATCTTCAGGCATTAACTATTGCCTGAAGATTGCCTTTACGGCATGAAACTCCGAGTATAGCAATACAAACATTTTAAGTATTTATATATATATATATACAGCCAATTCAAAAAAGGTTGTCCTTCAAAAAATCATAAACCTTAAATATTGAGCATGTAAGGGATGATGGGTATTGCTTATTTAGAGCATTATACAATCGACAAATTATCTTAGTAAACAAGTAGCTCTGCATTGTGTTTATCATATGCTTTGGCGTTGCTGCAATGCAATATTTTTGGAGTTTCAGGCGCTAAATAGGAAGTTACCCATCATCCCTTGCGCGCTCAATGTTTAAGGTTTATGATTTTTTGAAGGATAACATTTTTTGAATTAGCTGTATATAGGTTTGAACTTACATTTTGCGATTTTAAATATTCTTACTATTTAAAAATTGCCTCAAAATTTGCAAGGTAACTTGTCTTGGTCTTACATACATACATACGTACATATATATACATACTTACATACATAATACTTTATTTAGACACACTGGCCCCATCAACTGGTTTTCATGGGGGGCGTGCTTTAAAAGAGGTACATGACAACAGATAAAACTGCACTTAGAACACATAAATTACGTACAAACTACATTAAAACAGGGCTAATAACTTAGTAATTTTATAGGATGAGTCCCCTTCAACTCATTGTGGATTTTATAATTATTTTAAATGAATGAATGCTTCTGGCATTTTTTGCTTCATTGGATAGGTTATTCCAATGGATAGCACCATTATATTTGAAGCTTCTTTTACATTTTAATTTAGGCTTAGGGAGTGCTAAATCGGTGTCACGATTCCTAAGGTTATAGAAGGTATCGTCTTCATTGTACAGTCGAAATGATTGTTCTAGATTTGGAGCGGCATGGCCGTTAATTATCTTATACATAAATATTGATTTGATATAATTACGTCTTTGATCTAGAGATTCCCAACCTAGCATATCAACAGATCGAATATCGTAGCCGTAGGTGGACCTAACCTGCGATCAGGCTATATCTCGCCGCTCCCCTTTCAGCGTAAGGCGAGAATATAGGCGTGATCGCAGGTTAAGGTGGACCCAGTTATCACTCTCGCAGCGCGATTATGAAATTTTTGAGGCTTATCTTTGAAGTATTTTCATGAAAGCAATGTAAAACTCAGCTTGTTGCTATGTTACGGCTTTTGGGAAGTATCGTGGGTGCGTCAAATGTACAAAGAACTATTTCAGACCAAAATTGCACGACACCAAGTTCAATTTCCACTAACTTTGTTATATTCACAAGTTTTTATTCACACCAAATTTAACTCTGCTCAGTTCAATTACCATAATAAATCAACGTCAACAACACTCACGTTCTAAAGTGCTCGACCATAACGCGCAGTAAAAGGTGCGTGCATTTCAATATTATGGCATGCATGCAAAAGCATTTGAGTGTCCTTGTAGCGTGGGAGGTTTATTTTATCAAATTTTCTCAAGTATTAGTTATTCTAGAATTTATAACTCGGCGACTACAACTACTACGAGCTACAAAACCAAAGGCAAAGCAACAAGAATAGTGTACTGGGTCCTACACTCAGAAGTAAAATATATTTTACGGTTATAAATTATGATATTATCATTCAAATGATAAACACGAGCACTCACGCATTCATAATATACGGTCAATATGCTATAATTAAGTCTTGTGGAATGTGAATACCGTGCGAGTTGTCCGTGATGGCAGAAAACATAAACTGGATATATATTTCGCTTCCTTCTATATTATTCTTTAAAACTGTCAACAAAGCGGTAGTTCGTCTGTTACCACCGCCAGTAAAACTACGAGATCAGTGGAGAAAGGTATGGCTGTGGGAGAACCTTGCGACTTCTTGGGTGCACTCGATAATTAGTGCTACATTGTCAATTTACAGGTACATTTTGTAACATTTTTATGTTAGTACTAATTGGCTATACCTATTGGGATATTGTTGTACTTGATTTCGTTCCGTTTACTTATAGTATATACAGCACGCCATCAATGATCAGAGATATGATTAATACAAGGAATAATCTGTTATACTGCACACTTGCTATTTCCACTGGTATGTAGCAAATACGTAGTCATGTATATTATACTATTTGTTAGATGTCTTGGTTGTCTTGCAGAATGAAACGTTTTCTCTGAATATCACTATGTTTCTATTCGTACCCTAGGGTATTTTGTGTACGACGTAATTGACTTAGCCTTGAATGACAGACAAAGATCTTTTTGCATAATTATTCATCATCTCCTCGTAAGTGTTTGAATATTTATTTTGTTATTTTATGCCTAGAAATGGCATTTGCTTGCCACTTTGTCCAGTCAACACATATTGATGCACATAACGGTGTTCGATGCAGCAAAATTTCATTAAATGGACTATCCATGTGGTTAAATTTTGACCTCTTGAGTTCAATGTCAATAAGTGCAATTGACAGCGTGTTGTGTAACGGAAGCTGCTGGAAACAGCGTGATAGCGAATATGTTATTGATTATCGAGTGGGAAAGAATTGAATGCATGTATATAATTATCATATTATGGTGATATAGAATATTGTATTTAAATATCATGTTGGCTGAACAATATTAGAGAAATAATCTATATATTATGAGTATTATATTATGATGCGGGTATTTTCCTAAAGTACATATCAAAGGCGGAAATGTCTTTGTGAACGAAATAACCCTTAAACTGTAAAGTGGTCTCTTTTACATAATTTTGTTTCAGCATTGCGAGTCTTTGATTTGATCAGAAAGTATAGTAGATACATATATAATTATGTATATTTATACATTGTAATTTTTTCGCCTTTTTCTGTGTATTTTAATTGTTTTACGTCCCCATTGGAAATCAAATACTTTCAGGGCTCGCTGATTGTCCTTGGGCAGGTCACACCAAAAATTTGGGTTACCCAAAGCTATTTCTGGCTTGCTCACCTCAATTAAGTGAAAAATGAACCGTAACGATGTTTGCGACGTGGAAGCCGCGGCTACGTTTTATCTCGTCAGTTGCGTGTGCATTAAATTTACCCCTCGCGGGTTAACACGCGCTCATGTGAACGGGTATACTCTGGGTACGAGATTGACACGCTCGCTGAAATGGCGTACGGGGAAATTTATTTTATCGCCCAACAATTAAACCCATTGATATCAACACATTTTTTGTTCAATTTCAATACATTTGACAAATCAAAGACTTGTAAAAGTATGTTTTTAATCGTGGTCTTTACCTAATTTCTGGTTGCTCGTCGGGACATAAGTCAAGAGATTTTGGTTGCCCAACAGAAATTTTATAGCTTCCCCGCGAGGACGTCGGGCAGGCGATTATGCGAGCCCGGAATACTTTGAATGCGCTAGCGTGTTTAAATACAGTTTTACCTTCCCTAGCTTATAGTCAGAGCCACGTAGTATAATTATTGTGTCCAGCAAATCGTCTCTTGCAATGAAATAAATTATTTCAATATTAGAGTGTTCAATGATAGGTAGGTAATACTTTATTTAAAATCAAAATAGAGAACACGCTAGCCCCATCAACTCTAGGCTGGTTTTCATAGGGGGCGTGTTTAAGTTACACTAAATACTAACACACAAAATGCATATAACTAGGAAGCATGTCATTATCCAACTATTGACTTAAACGAATGAAGCGACTCGGCCAATTTTGCTTCATTTGGGAGTTGATTCCAGGGCATAGCGCCGCTATATTTCAAGCTTTTTTTAAGAAATTCTCGTTTCGGCTTAGGAAGTGTAAGATCTGTTGCAGTACTTCGGAGATGATAATTAGTTTGATCTATTTCTCTTCTCACGACGGACCCCCGAAGACACGGCGCAGTGTGGTCATTAAGTATTTTATACATTAATACTGACTTGGCACCAGACCGTCTATTTTCAAGTGTGCCCCAAGAAAGCGTGTTAAGAAGATCAGCTGAATGAGTATCGTAATTAGCACCCGTTAAGACTCTTGCTGCACGAAACTGAAATCTTTGCAACTTGTCTCTTAGCAACTTACCACAAGTGTCCCACAGGGGGGAACAATAATCAAAGACATTTATAAATAGATTCTAAGGTATGCATTGGAACAAAGTGCTTTATACGTTTCATAGCGCACTCGCCTTCTTGCATATCATTTCAATGTGACTGTCCCAATTAAGATTTTCATCTAATTTTACTCCCAAACACATTTGTGCACAACGGGTTCCTCACACATTATGTTATTAAGATTATACGGGGAGCCAATAATATGAGCAAGATCCGAATTTAACCTTATAACAAGTTCATTGGCATCGTAGGAAGATGAAAAAATTTGAGTATCATCTGCGTACATGCCTGGAGTAGTTGATTTCAAGCAATCGGGCAAATCATTAATATACAATAGGAATAGCAGTGGTCCCAGTATAGAACCCTGAGGCACTCCATAGGTAATAGTTTATTGCTAGATAATTCCCCATTAACATTGCATTGCTGTTCCCTATTTGTTAAATATGACTCAAACCATTTTAGTTCCATGCCAAAAATTCCAAATTGTTCATTCATTATATTTAGCAAAATGCGATGGTTTATAGAGTCAAATGCCTTTTTGATATCCATTGTCCATATTTTCTAGCCACTCATCATACAAATAATGGATGAGGGTAGTTACAATTGAATTCTTCGGACGAAATCCAGATTGAAATTTTGACAATAGAGAATTTTCAGACAAGTAACCATATACCCGACCGAAAACTTCCTTCTCAAAGGTTACTCACCACCGGTAATATAGAAATAGGCCGATAGTTCTCACATTGTCTTCTATCCCCAGATTTAAAAATTGGCGTTATACGAGCTCGCTTCCATTCATCTATATATATGCCTGTTGTAAGCGACAGATTGAAGATGAATGTCAACGAGGGTGCAATTATGTCTGCAGATAATTTTAGAATTTTTGGCCTCTTATGGTTGAGGCAACACTATCAACGAATGTTGGAGAGAATTTTAAAAATGTATCTGAGGATTGGTTAATATTATAATTTATGGGCTGATTGTCAACATTACTGCAGGACTCATGTACATGTTTCGCTGCTAGCTTCGGCCCAATACTAATAAAATAGTCAATACTGAAATGCATCTGCAGTAGGTTTAGGATCCGAGACTGACGTACCATCAACCAACAGCTCACTCACGTTGTTGGATCGGTCGGTCTTCTCCAATAAAGAATTAATTAATTTCCAGGTCTTTTCATTACAGCGCAATCAGTGATTTTGTCATGAAAGTATTTTGATTTTGCATTTAAGAAATCTAAAACACTTTCCGTGTTTACATACAGTTATATCAACACGAGTGGAATTGGGAAAACGAGAAATTGCGTGGAAACACGACGTCCGGAGGGCGGAGTGTTTGGTTATAACGCCATGTTACGAGTCACGAATATTTCTCTTTGATCATAATTCGCTTTTCAACATTCACTTTATTCCGCAGAAATTGAAAGCTTTTCCCAATGTATTTAATTTCCGGAGTAATCCATGGGACAGAGTTCCTTTACCCGCTTATGTCGAATCGGTGCATGTATATTTAAAATCTCATTAAAGAAAAATTTCCATACCCTCCAGCATTCATTGGGATTATTATATTGTTTAATTATATGCCAAGGCATTGTGGCTAAATCCCCAATAAAATATTCAGCATTGAAATGTTTATAGTCCCTAACTTCTTTCACAGTAGATTTAGATTTTGGAAATGTGAATTTCCTCACCGCATAAATTAAATCAAACTATGGTCAGACATCCCCAGATCTATAACACCGGATGTCGATATGTTTTCTTTAGCATTGGTTAAGACTAAATCAATCAATGTCGCCGAGGTATTGGTCCAGTGAACTCTAAGTAAACTGGAACGCTAACTCCTATGATCAAGTCCTATGATTCGTTGAAGCCAAGCTAGTTTTTCTGAGTTTTGAGTTGAAATACTTAACGCCGAACATTGGGCTGTATATGAAATTGAAGCTATTAAAAAGTTCTATTTGATATAAAGACTTTAGGCAAAATGGAAATACTTAAAAAATACAAAAACAACCGCGATTTTGTAAAATACGGCAAATTTTCCCTCAAAGTTTTAAGTATTTCCCTTTTACCTAAAGTCTTGAAGTTTTTATATCAATTATAACTTTTTAATAGCTTCAATTTCATATACAGCCCAATGTTCGGCGTTAAGTATTTCAACTCAAAACTCAGAAAAACTGAATTAAGCTGGCTTCAATTTCCCCCCCTGCGTTAGCGTTCCAGTCTATTATAGTTCAATGTATTGGTCTCCCTTGTAAGTTTGTTAATTAATTGGTCAAATTGATAAAGGGAACACAGAAAATTAAGTTGCTGTGTATGGGCATCTGGTGAGGCTTTCATAACGTCACAGTTAATATCACCAATTACAATCAGTTCTTTATTTTCAGACTCATACATCACAATCATTAAATAAGCTCATATTGGAATTCGGGGGCCTATACCATGTACATACAGTACAAGAAGCGACTTGTTAAAGGGGCGAGTGATTTCAGCACACAACATCTCAAGATGATCCGGCACCAAGTCATTCCTATCCAAATAGGATTCCAGCCCTATTACGGTCCTTTCATATCAGAATAAAAGCAGGAATACTTATTTCCCCAACCATTACTGATACGATTTGTTCTTTCTAGTTTTTCATGGCAATGAAACACCACGGTTATCTATGTTGGAAAGCAAAAAGCAAAAACAAATTTTCACTTTTTGGCGATTTTATTTTCTCATTGCTTTAAAGCAAAGTAAAATGTGCATGGTGACACAAAATTGACATAAGATACTCTCATTTTATATTTGCTCTCCATCGAAGTGATCAAAGACACTCGCATTATCAATAATACACATCTGATATTGCGAAAAAATAGCATTCGGAAACGGGGGGGATGTCACGGAAGAGTGAGGAGGGAAAAGGCAAACATGGCCCCGGCAACCAAATTTTTTGGGGGACATATATTTTCTATTACACAGGTTCAAAGTTGTTTAAATTTATTACTTTCTATATATTGAGATTCTCAAAGTAATGTCTAAATAGAACAAAGCTCTGGTGATTTTCCATTTCCTTTTTAGGTGATATCTAGCTTCCTTGTTTGTGTGATAGGCAATAAGTTGATGCCATTTGCAATCTTTGCACTACTGGTCGAGGTCAACAGCATATTTCTTCACACTCGGCTTCTAATGCGCATGTGCGATTTCGACCCGAACGGAGTGGCTTATAAAACTAACAGGATTTTACTGATAATAACATTTGTCATTTTCCGCTTCGTCAGCTGTGGATGGGTAACCATCTGTCTTGTAATAAATCGACATGCTATCAATCCATTTCCTTTCGCAGTTGGATTTGGTGGAATGTGTATAGCGACCGTGCAAAATTTGTTCCTGCTGAAACAAGTTTGGTCGAGCGATGCAAAAAGTAGCAACAAGCATATTAGCCAGACTCAAAACGAGAAGACTGCTATCGAGAAGGACTATAACGCGAATAGGAAAAATACTTCAGGAAAACTGAAAGAGATATTGAAGATGACAAATGCTTGTAGCGTAGCTGAGTAAAAGATGTTCCACAGTTTAAAACGCTTAAACTCATTAAAAGAGGTGTAGCCCGTAGGCAGGGATATTTTCAAGCACTTTTCTACTACCGGTATACGGCAAAAATACTCAATCTTCAATCGAGTTTTGAAACTCAATCGGCTGTCCGTGACTATCTTTACAAAACTAACGTCATTATCTTAAAATTTTTTTTTAATTTCAGCATTTTACACTTACCTTTTGAGGTTCCATGAAAATTCCATGCAGGAATCGCTGGAAATGCGTTCTGGGGCTTCTGAAATTCAAAATTTTCTGGGGGAGCATGAACTATACAGAAAATTTAGAAACTCAATCTTCTGTTTTCCGAAAAAACGGTAGTAGACCTAAATGCTTGAAAATATCCCTAGTAGGAAGTACAACGAAAAGACGTTGCTCCATAGAAATCTCACATCTGATCGACAAGATGTGTTCGCAACAGACTTGTAGCAAACTTGTCACCAAGTTGTAACAATGTTGTCATTTTATCAAGTTGCCACAAGGTTGTCACCCACAACTTCATAACAAGTTCTTGAATTCCAGGACGATAACAAGTTGTTAGAAAACGTGTAACAAGTCTGTTGAGTCAACAACCTTGTAGCAAATTGTAAACAACCTTTGACAACTTGTCAACAAGCTGGGAACAATCAGTGCGAACACATCCTCATAACAAGTTGTTGAAACAACATTGGTACAAGTCTGCTGCAGGTTTGTTACAACTTGTGCGTTTTTACGTGTGTACGAGAATATAGATGATTCAATTTCAAACTAACCATGGTTTTGTTTTTCAAATTATTCGATTTTCTTTCTCAATTGTCTTCTAAACAACACGGGAGCGAGAGAAAGCAGTGCAGAAATTATAACGATTGCGATTGATTGAAATGTCATCACATCTCCTGTAGTCGTCAACTTGTGTACTTCAACACCAGCTGTGATGTAACCAAATGAGGGTGGAGCGACACCTGTAAACACAAGTAAATAGACCATATTATCTTTGGGAGTGGTGGAGAGACGCATTGTAAGAAGAATCACGAATGTTTCCGTTTTCACTCTGCGAAACACCGCAGAGATGAAATGCCGCAGAAATACCAAAAAGAGATGGTCCGTACTAGACCTCTATATATAGAAAACTGTTTAGAACCGATATAACTATCCAGTATAACTGGAGTAGGGGGAACTGTTTAGAATTGAAAAGCAGGGGGCGTAAGAGTCACCCCAATGTTTAACAATTGTAACTTTGTAGGGCAAATTTTGCCATGTTGGTCGGGCAAAAATACATTCAAGGCATGTTGAGTAAGAACAGAAAGCCTTGAAGACCAGTTTGAGCAATTTGAAAAATTTGCTAATCTAATATACAACATTTTCTGACCATCAGAAATCTATAAAATCTTTCCCCAAAGTGCATAAAATGACGTCTCAGAGACTCTACATTTCAAAATTTTCTCACTCGATACCTGTGCAATCCCTCTAGCGGCATGAGCACATGAGCACCCTCACAAACCTTTTTGGCTTTTGCCGGCCCCTTTCCATTATGTCTTGACCACGCCCTTTCGTCGGGCAAAATGATTCAGCCCCCCAATGTTTAGAATTACGCCCCTGTTGAGAAGAACTATAGAGCAGCATAAAATACTGCTAGCATAGTTCGTTTGAGAAGTTCTATTATGCAATTGTCGTCTGTTACAGTGATCTTAAAATACCTGAATCTATAAGTTTAAATACTTGACTTAGTCTATTGGGCTGGTTTTTCAAATCTGGTGTACAGTATATATTAATTGAATCACCTAAAAGTGTTTTGAATACAAGAAGGAAGGTGCATGCAGCTTTTAACAAAAAATCAGGTGTTTCAAAATCACATTACCAGCACCACAAGATGTATGGTATAACTTTCCAAACGAACCACAATTTAAAGTGGAGAAATTCAACGAGTAAGTTGACTTCATCCATGGACGTTTATTACCGTGGCAGAAAAGACAACGAAACGGTGTTTTTGATGGTGAAATATTATCGAGTTTGAGAAATAAATACAATAATTACTGTATTGGTGGATATCAGTGTGCTATTTTACGGGACAACAGATGGTCATCAAGTTCAGAAAAAGGGCTCAAAATAACGGCTGATAGGTCTCCGGTCAAAATGACCGGTCAGCTTGATCTTAGGTCGGTCAAAATCTGTTTTTAACCGGTCATTAATACGCATATACTAACAGTGAAACAAATCATAAGAATTTGTTCAGAGACATCGCTTTTATTGTTTCACGGTGACGTTCTAAACGCTCAAGACGTTAGCAATCACCGTGTATTTAGGTGAACAGGCAACGCCATCAGTGGATTTATCATAAGGATTTAAAATTCTAGCGGAAGGAATGAAAATGTGGCCGGTCAAAATGACCGGCGAGGTTTAAAAGTGACCGGTCAACAGGCATTTTTGGCCGGTCATTGACCGGCCGTTATTTTGAGCCCTGTGATTTGCCTCCAAATACAAGATTACTACATATCAATGAGACGATGATAGTTCTTAGTGAAACCCACCTATGAAAATGCACAAGCAACAAAAATAATTATACAGATGCTTACCTACGAATGTTCCAATAAAGAATGGTAACAGAGGAACATCGATAACAGGTGACGAGATATTGATAAACCAGTTGGGTAGAAATGGCGTAATACGAAGGAATATTATATAACTTAATAGATCGTCTTTGTGTTTTTGTACCTAGAAAATAGATTATACAAACTGTTGGTGGGTTTCAGTTGAGCATTTTATATGGTGCTGAAGATTGTTGTCAATTTTAAATGTATCGACACTTTTCCGAGAAAATAATGCTCAATGGTTCCATTTCATGCACTTGCCGCCAAACATAAGGTCAGTAAATAAAGGGTAAACAGATTACAGTCTTTTCATTAGTATTCGCCAGCCGTGTGCTGCACCGTACCACTTGGTGAAACTCACCTATCAGTGGGTTCCAGTAGGCATAATGCCGGGTAGCAGATGTAAGTCAATTTCAGAAATATTGACACTGGTAGAAGTAAGAAAATTGAACTTAATCTCTCAATTCTATGTATTGGTCTCCAAATACAAGACTACTATAGTAACTAAGTGAGTGAGTGGGGGTGCGCTAATCACCTTTACTTGCAGCTGAGAGCTGAGCTGAATTACGAAGGACGCAGCTCGACTTGATCGAGTCGAAGGCTTATTAAAGGCGCCTCTGGCTGCCACCGTATGACTCATGCGATGTCTGATCAGGGAGCACAACTGCGATCGAAGGGTTAATTTGGAGCTTATCCAAACCTACCCTGTCAACATTCCCTGTGGGAGGAAACCGGAGTACCCGGAGAAAACCCACGACTTTCGGTAGAGCGTTGACTGACTGTTTTCACATAAGTGTCATGAGTCCGCACCCACGATCTCAGAGGAGAAAGGGGCTTGCTCTGACGACTGCGCCACCGAAGCCCCATACAATGTAATGTAATGAAAACCATTAAAAATGTAAAATCAGTTATGATATCACGAAATCTCTGGCAGTCTGTGATATAAATATACAGGTATATTAGATATCGAAAGAAGAATTAAAGTACAAAGTGTACTTTCTCTGAAGTGCCAGAATAAATTTGAAAACATTTTAAATGAAAATAGAGACACTTAATTCATTTGGAAAATCTGATGAAATCGGTGACGATGATAAGGAAGAAACAGCTTCCTTGTAAGTTTATAATCACGGTAAAAATTTAAAAAGCTTTGCCAAATAGAGAAACGCGGTGTTCTTAACAAAACAAAATAATAGCATGCAAGAAATGACTTACATTTGTCTGCCATTCAAGAATTCTTTCAGGAAAATAATATCTGATAATTCTTGTTCCAACTAGATAGGAAAGTAAGTAACAGAACGAAGCACCTAGGCTGGAACACTGAAAACAAAAATATTTTAACATTAGAACAGGACCATTGAGGTGTTTTCAATCTTCAACACAAATCCAATTTTATGTTAAATTTGTTAAATCCCGACCCTCTTCCAACTTACCAAGCAGACTAAAAATAGAGCGAGTGGAAATGGAAAAAGAAATCCTGATAAAATGCTCAGAAATACAGAACCTGGAATTGCAAATGATTGTAAACTGCCAGTGAAGTTAAGAAAAAATATCACGAAATGACGAATAATATAAATTATACATAATGAACTGAGGAGTGCTTTATTGATTTTCTGCCACTCTAATAAAAGTGATAATCTTCCAGTGGGATTATGATAATCACACATGTGACGATTAGTGCAGACTAATTTTCAATTACTCGAAATATATGTCATAGTTTTGCACATCCATGTATGTATTAAATAATTCACCATTCAACAAATACACTGACTCGATTTCACCGACATTTGCAAGAAACATGTCAATCCTTAAGGCTGAAAGATTGGTAACGAATACCGCAATTACAGTGCGTAAAATTTTCTAATAATTAAGCCCGCTATCTAATGACGTCCAGATCAAATCAGAATTTTGTAATAGACGCCCCCCATCGGTTAAACGCTCTTACTATTACAGTAGATTATTTTAAACATTTATTAGTGCAAATGCTTGTTAAATTATCAGTGTTGGAGCATATAAAATGCAATGTAATGTTGAAGAGTTTGGACTTAATTTGTTCACTCGCCATACTTTTGGAAAGTGATAAACTGCCGTATGTAAGAATAGATGTCCATCTCTAAGAGATGCCCCTTATCTAATAAACGCCCCCCTTAAACTACGAAAATTTAATAAACACCAATGCGCGTGTATTGGACATTTACGGTATAGGTGACGTTTATTCGCTAGTACAATGATTTAGATATTATGTTGTAAAACTCATTAATAATTCATGAAGAAAACACAAAAGAAATCATTAGCGTGAAGGAGTTTGTATATCTGATACAGAATCATGCTGATTTACATAAACTTTAAGTTCAATTTTCTCACCAAAAATCATTCATTTATTTTAAATTGTTGAAGAATACGAATGTTCTCATCAAGACGTTTCACAAGCCATTTACAACATGAGCGGCCGTGTTGTATCGGATATACAACGCTCGTCTTCGGCTCGAGTTTGTATATCCGATACAACACGGCCGCTCATGTTGTCAATAGTACTTAAAATTTTGCTGAAAAACCTCTCAAGCGATCGGATTTGTTATTATGGATGAACATTAATAATGTGCATGCAGTGTGAGATTACTAATTAAAGTGTCGTTCATCTTTAAATTATTGAACGTTCATCATACAAAAAGGATACAATACGTATGTGTAGAAGAATGCTAAAACGACAGTAAAAAAATAATCATCTTTATAATTGGATAAGACTGTAGCCAGAGCTTTTGCATCCTCCATATTCATTGGTAGTCTCATCTTGTCCGCATCCTCTCTGCAAGAAATATATTTTCACATAATCGTCGTGTTTTGTGGAAAATCTATGTTGATTTATTTGACAAAGCTTTCGATCGTAAGCCCCAATCTTCAGTTACAGCAATGACTAAAAGCTCAAAATAGACTTCAATACCTGGGCTTTAGTACAAAACAAGTTTTGGGACCGTCGAAATGTTTTAAAGAAGCTTTTTTCGAAGTTGAAGAGCTAAGTTTGCTTCGGCACGTTCAAACGTTTGCCATTTTTATGAATACAAAACTGGTACCCCTCGAATTTTTGCTGGAAATAAGTGTAGAATTTTTGCTGAAACTAGAATTCTAACTAGAATTTTTGCTGGAACTCCTGTTGTTATGGTTACTAAACAGGGAGAAACAGGACATATATTTCGATGGGTTGGAGATGCAAAGACTTACGGTAACCAGTATCCAGTGGGATACCAGATTCTCAGGGGGATACTGAAGATATATTCAAATTTAAGAGAGTATATTAATCATATCAACAGAGTTCTTTCAGGGCTTTTTAGGGCTCTCAATCATCTCATCAAAAGTTTCACTGCAGACTCAATCTTATTTGAAAAACAAACCCAGCAAAAAATTCTGAAAAACTCCTATCTATCTATCCATTTAAAATATAGAGTAAAGTACATACGGTTTTAATTTAGGAAAACTCATGTACAAAAACGCCATCAACAGAAGAGATGAAATAAATATCAATGTCAATACTAAAAATGGCCCTCTGTTGCTTTCATTTGATGCATCTATATAGAATAAGTAAAGAATAATATAAGTTTATAACCAATGGACCATTCCCCTATTAGACTAACTTTTGAACTAGGAAATTGTATCAGTAGTCTCAGTACAGCTGGAAAGAGCATCCTAAGTTTTTAGTAAAATTGCAAAGTTTGGTTGCGAAATGTTGTAAAATGTGGAAAATATAGCCCTGTGAAGTTGGTAAATTTTGTATAGTTTTGTATTACGCACGCAAAACCGTTACCACTTTTTTAAAACTACCATTGTAAACAATGACAGACAAATTAAAACTGTTTTCGAGATGTTGGCGACAATTCAAGGGAGCATTCCAGTCGTGCGTTTTTTGTACGCACATACACACACGGAAAAGTTTAAATCCATTTAAATGTTACTTATGAAATATATAACCAAATGAATAAATGTACAGAATTTAGTGTTCTGTAAGGTTTAGTATGCATTTGTTAACTTATTTGTAAAATATTAAAAACTTAGAAGGATTTAAACTTAATTTCCATGTGTGTACGTACGTATAAAAAACGCATGACAGTGGAAAGCAGCCTTAAGTTAGAAACTTCAAATTCAGGCAATACCGAATAGGGAACTATTTGGGGGGGGGTGCCAGTATCGAAAAAACTCTTCAGGGTGCCAAATTTAACACTGGCCCGCTTTAAAATTTTGGAGCCACAATGCCACTGAGGTCACTATGGGTAACTACAATTTAATATGGCAGCCTGAAATCAGGAGGTTGGCAACTGGAGGTATTTGACCAGAAAACTTTAATTTTAAACTGATTTACTTGATGATAAGCACATATTTCTGAGGTTCAGATTCATACCAGCATTTGAATTAGAGAAGAAAATTTGACTCTCAGATTTTCTTCACAGAGATTTCAAAGGAAATTTCAATTTGGAAATATGGAAATACTGCTTGCAAAAACAAGATGGTGGCCGTTTTGTTGCGAATGTCATTAAGATTTTGAAGGAATTTCTGCTATTTAATTCATTTCGCATGCATCAAAAATTGAACAGCAGAAATTGAAAACAAACTCATCATACTAAAAAATCTTGACTCACAAAAATGCAAGTTGGAAAAATTGACTCGAAAATTGCCAATTTTTATACTAGAGACAGGTCATCCTACAAGAGGCAATCTGTCTAGTGAGAGATCATCTATTTTAGTGTAACGAAATTATTAAATAATTATTAACTGCAAAAATCTGCTAATTATCAGTCACAGAACATCAATATTTCTACTGACAGTTCATCTAAATATGCCGTATGGACAAATCACCCATCAAGACAAATTTCAGATGATACAACTTATCTCTTCTTTGCCCCGGGATTGCTCAAATAAATCATAACGAACTTTGATTGCATGTCCCCTACCGGACGGCAGAGTAGGTCAACGTCACACACGAGTTTTTTGAGACAGAAATTTTAGCGCACCTAGGGTGTACTTTACAGCAATTTTTGCACTGTAATCTGCCCCCAAATCTCTAATTTCCATTGCTTTTAACATGTATTTGGCTAAACTTTTGTACCCTTGACTGCTTGTTGATGCGCACTTGGGAACTGTCTTGCACACTGGGTTTTACATTTTTGCACACCCAAAATCTTGTGGAAAACTGGCCAACTGAACTCTACAGTCCCCACCCCCCTTCATAATTACAAATAACATTTCATGTACAATAACACATGGCTACACTAAATATAACACATTAAAACTTTACACACAAAAACGATGGCAATTTTATGTGATAGAAAGTATCTAAAATTTACAAGATAATAAAGATCAAACGTTTCCCGGCATGTGCAATTGATGAAAATCGATGATCGGAAAACCAATCGATCAATCGATATCAATCAATACCAATTAATTAATTTATATCGATTGGTATTTACCAATCGATGACCAATTGATAGTCACAAAATTCAGTCCCTTTGTCAATCGATATTCATCGATTGGTATCGATTTCATCGAGTTTTTAAATTCCCGGTCTAGCTGATTTGTGTCTTTTGTGAATATATATAACTTATAACATACCATGTAAATTTGTTTAAATGCTCTGAGAATGTTGTACGTACTGCAAACAACGAAACGTTAGCTAATAAAATGTTCTTATATATTATGTGTGGTAATTTGCTGGGCTCTTATTCATTGGGCGTAAATGACAAATCTGCCTGTGCGGCTGTGGCTAATAAGGCAAATTTTGTAATGTCAATCTCACCCACGCAAACAGTGTGCACTATTAAAATGTTCCGTTTGCATCTATCTTTATGTCAATTGAAAAAGGAAAAACCAACATCAAATTAACAAACGACTTAGAGAACTTAAGAATTTACAGAAGAACTGACAACAAAAAGATAAAGGTTTATATATAAGCTTCACCGGAAAGTGAGTGCAGCCAAAGACGACGAGACAATAGTGGTGACAGCTAATATCCTGTTATATTTATCGCGGTCAATATCACAGTTTGCAATCTTAAACTCTTAAGGGAGATACACAACCTTCGACCTTTGCTCACAGTGTTAGATCTCTTCTAGCTTATCACCCGCGGCAGTAGGGGTAGCACACAAATACTATAATTATAGTAATACATTTGTATTTTGATTCCTTCGTTCTCTACATGGTTCAATTAAGTCTTGATCTTACAATGAATTGAGCAGTCGAATTTCTTGTGATTAGAAGCGGTTTGATTGCCAATTCATTTCCCACTAAATTAACATTTAATATTGAATTTTATGAGAGTGTTTTGGCACAAAGTCTTCAAGATTGTAGTGGCCTTTCGAATTCAGCAAGCCGGAACAGAAGATCAAGATAACTCTTGTATGTTGACCTCAATTTTTTGGCATGGTCGAGAATACCAATCGAACACTGTTAGTTCATCGATTGTTATTGATAATCAATACCAATCGAACGCAATTAGTCTATTGATTGCTATCGATAATCGATACCAATCAATAAGGTCACAAAAGCCTTCACCATCGATTGTTCATCGATTTTCAATATCAATCGATTAATTGATATCGATTGATATTAATTGATATCGATTTTATCAATTATCGATTTCATCGATTGCACACGCCGGGAACGTTTTCATTACTGACGATTAAACATCGGGCCCTCGCAAGTCACAAAATAAAACCACAATTAATTATTAAACTAAATTTAATAATAAATCACAAATTGTAACAGCTCTAACGACTAAAATACAAGTATTTCAGTTCACCTTGAAAGAAATATTTCCATTCTGGATATTTTTGAGGCAAAGGACGCCTCGATTTAATCTGTGGCGTCATTCTTGTTGACATGTTGTCGATCATAATATGTTGTCGACTTGTCGAATATCAGAATTATTCTATTTTCTGAAAACTTGCCCCCCTGAATATCATTGAAAAAATACATATTCCAGGGGGGACAGAAAAACTACAAAGACGGGCACGTGGAGCTAACAAAAGATCAGATGAGATGTGTTACATGAAGTAATAGCATCATTTCGTTCTGAAAAAATTCAAAGGTTTTCTGGTTTTGTGAAATTCAATGGTTTTTGAGTTTTGACATTTGAACAAAATAATAAATATACCGAATAAAAACATCGAAAATGTCCAGAATTGCTTTAGTCGGTGCTTGTGGAGCATTGGTTTGGTTTCTACGGCGTTATTTTAGCGGCGGAATTTGCCGAAACAACGTAAATTTGCGAGGGAAAACAGCACTAATAACAGGAGGAAATACGGGGCTTGGAAAAGCAACTGCCCTTGCATTGGCTCAGAAAGGAGCAAGGGTCATTCTGGCTTGCCGTAGCCTCCAACGAGGCGACAAAGCTGCTTCTGAAATAAGATCACAAGTACAAAATGCACAAATCGCCGTCTACTTTCTGGATTTGTCGTCATTGAAGTCCGTACGAAAATTTGTGCAAGATTTTGTCAGGACTGAAAATGGCTTGCATATATTGATCAATAATGCAGGAATGTATGGGTGCCCACACTGTAAGTCAGAGGACGGTTACGAAATGCAATTCGCTGTCAATCACCTCGGACACTTTTTGTTAACGAATCTCTTAATGGACACGCTGGCCCGGTCCGCGTCGAGCAGGATAATAGTCGTTAGTAGTTCACTTCATAAAGGAGCTCAGATAGAGTTTGATGATCTCAGCGGTGACAAGGATTATAAGCCCAAGAAGGCATATGCACAAAGCAAGCTTGCAAACTTGTTGTTTGCACATGAGCTTAACAAACGCCTTCCGTCAGGTATATACTAATTAATACACGTAATATCAGAAGACTGTCACCCCCACCCCACAGGGTATGCTGCACTCTCCCTTGCTGTCAGTGAGTGCCAGGAGGAAGGGCACCACTGTGGAAAGTTTGTATCGCACAACCGAGATATTGGGCGCACAATTTTGACTTCCCTATATATTTACTATTCAATTTCTGAAATCTCAGTTGTGCGATTTCCAAACTTTCCAGTCAGGGAAGAGCCTAGGCCAGAGCCAATGCACTTCTATTCAAAACTATCTGCCAGTGTCTCTTGGTAACCCCTAGATGCGCCCTACTGTAGTATTTTACTGTCTAATGCCAGACGATTTTACTCGTCAGTGGTAGGGTACTGCCAGTTAATGCGTTAATGTCCAATACTCTCCCCTTCACAGGCTAATTTCCGACTCGTGCTTTAAGAAAATTGGGCTTTGCCGCACATCTTAATAGTTTGAGCAATGTGCATATTTTTGTTTTCTAGGAGTAACCGTCAATTCAGTTCACCCTGGCATTGTTTGGACAGAACTAGGGAGATACAGTACAATCAATCCTGTTCTTAAATACCTTGCCTATCCAATGTTACTGCTTATATTAAAGACCCCATGGCAAGGAGCTCAGACCACGATATACTGTGCCACTGAGCCGTCGTTGCAAGAGGTGTCTGGACTGTACTTTGGTAACTGTAAACAAAATGAATGTGCTCCGCACGCAAAGGATGATGGGATTGCAAAGAAACTTTGGGACGTCAGTGAAAAAATGACTGGCTTGCATCAAGAATAGATGTTGCTTTAAATATCAATTTTTGTATTCTGGCAGCTTAACAACTAGTTACTGTACTGTATTTGCTGAAAATAAGCGCTGCACTTATTCACAACATTACGCCGCTTAATCGAATCACCGTTGAACAGAATTTTTCTAGAAGTAAACAACTACCGGGTGTCGCAAAAAAGTTATCCTGTTTGATTTGTATAGGTTATCATGCGATGGCGAGTACAATTAGGGATTAATAGTACGAGTGATGTTTGGAAATTTTGCCAAAATTTTGCCGGGGCGAGTCCAATTTGGCAAAATTTCCAAACATCACGAGTACTATTAATCCCTAATTGTACGAGCAACATCGCATGATTACTTGTTTATTATTAGCATGACAAAATTTCCGCCATTTTGTTTGTTTTGGGAAAATCATTAATTGTACTGCAGTACAATTAATGAAATAATTGTACTCCTCTCAACCAATCAGCATCCAGTAATTTTGTCATGCTAATAATAAAGTATAATACTAGAGGGCGACGCTCTTTAAAATTAAATATATTTGCATATGCCTTTACAACGGAATCGTGCATTTCCAAGTTCTGGAGAGATTTTTTAATACTCAGTTTTGATATACGCTGTGTACTGAGATGACTGTGGCTAAACTTGAGTACAAACATTTTTGTACTAAAGTGACAAGAGTTAGTTGGAAATGGCCTATTAAGTAAAGTTGATAACCCTTTCAAAACTTCGTTTCAAAGAAGTACAAGTTGAAGTTTGAATGTTTCTTTAATAGATATATATTCTCTGTTAGTTTGTTTTACGATCTTTGGGACTTTGGGAATACATGAAAATTAACTTATAAGGCCATCATGTTTTGATTAAAAGCTTTCTTCTAAATATTCCATGAAGAACAGCCCTGAGCAATCAAACTCTCATGTGCCAAGAATGAACGTCGCGTCGCGTGTTTCTTTATGAATATGCCTCGTTTAACGAAAGACCAACATTTTGGATTTGTTGAAAATATACAAGGGGTAAATAATACTCAAAAGGTAATGTGGCGATGGGCTGGTCGCTTGGTTAACCTTCCTGGCCCCAATGAACGAACAAATTTGTTTATTTGGCCCATTTTAGCTAATTCTCCACACTTTCAAAAATGTCTACTCAAGTTTAAACACAGCTATCTCGGTCAATATTGCATGAAAATGCACAAGGCGTATATCAAAATTTAAGTTAGACATTACTAAATGCAAGGAAACTTGTTCAAGCGTTATAGCTCTTTTAGGTTTGAAGGGCCTGTTTACATGATCCCGGCTAGGCGGGACGGGAGTCGTCACGGGACGATTTCGTCTCTCTCCTCCGCAGAGGTTATTTATTATATCGTATTTATTATCTTGAAATCTTATATTAAGTTTCTTGTGAGGGGTGCTGTACAAAAATAACGAAGGCGCGGAAAACGGAAGCGAAGGGAGAATATAACCTCTGCCATATTTCTCATCCAAAATGGTGGCATCAGGGGGGTTAGAATTTTCTGTCAATTCTTATATGGAAAAACTATATAGCTTATTTTGTATTTTCATATGTAATTTACATTGTACTTTGTACAGTAACCAAGGTAACCTAGTGTAAGCGCGGGAAAATATCAAATATTATATTCTACTTACATAAAGTAGTTCAACCACTATGTACAAGAAAACGACACTTTGTACAAGAAACCGACAGAAATATGGCAGAGGTTATATTCTCCCTTCGCTTCCGTTTTCCGCGCCTTCGTTATTTTTGTACAGCACCCCTCACAAGAAACTTAATATAAGATTTCAAGATAATAAATACGATATAATAAATAACCTCTGCGGAGGAGAGAGCGATTTCGTCCCGCCTAGCCGGGAAACTCGCCTAGGCGGGATGGCGTGTTGGTATGGACAAAATACATTGCCGGGATGAAGCCACCAGTTAAGTGCATGACGTCATATTTTCTTGCAGAAAAGGGATTTACGCGTGCTCAGAAGAAAAGTTCATCCCGGCTAGGCGGGATAGAGTGTTTATATGGGAATTTTTCGTCCGGCTAAGCGGGATCCCGGCAACAGACGCCGGGATCCCGTCTAGGCGGGATAGAAGCAGGATCGCATAAACACTCAAAAGGGTTTAAATTACAAACGGGATCTCGGCAACTGTCCCGTCCCGCCTAGCCGGGATCATATAAACAGGCCCTAAGACATCTGACTATAGGTATTTTTATAAATATTGTTGTAACATGAATTTCGTATAATTTTTATACTTTTTATACTCTATGTAAACACATTGTAATTCATTTTATTATGCGATGATGTGTCAATAAACATGCAATTATTATTATATTAAGGGGCTGTTTGTATGGAGAACTTCACTCGTGTTTACATGAGACTGATCAGATGGGGCTTGGCTCGCCAAAACAAAGCACCCGGGGGGCTAAATTACATCATGTAAACAAATTTTCCAACAAACCTGAAATCATGCTTTCGCAAAGACGTTTTACAGTTATAACTCACAGAAACGATCACAGAGACCTTTTAAGATCGAAAGCTGTCGAGAAAATGTCTTTAATAACATATTCGCGTGAACATAGCATTTATTCTCATCTCGGGTAGGCGAGCCAGCTCGGGTCATTGCGTTTATACACGTATGGAAAATCCAGCCCGCTTAAGCGACTGGTCGAGGCGGGATCTCGCTTAAGTGGGCCAGCTCGGTCCCCATATAAACGCAAGATGAATTTAATAGGAAATAATAGCAAACGTGGGAACTCGCCAAAACCGGGCCAGCTCGGGGACCCGGGCTAGCTCACCCCATATAAACAGCCCCTAATAAGCACTGCGCTCAAATAAGCGCCGCATCAAAAACACTAAATGCGCTGCGGCATTCAAATAAGTAAAAACGTTACATGCATGTAAGTCAATTTGTAAACATTTTAACTAATAAAGTAAAAACTTATATTAATGAAAGAACCAGTATATTAAGACCCACACTACTCCACTAGCCTTAAATTTAGGCAATTAAACACAGCACAATACAAGAACCACCCACTCCCCAGACTAACAAACAAACTGGTTCTTAAAAGAGCCTTCAACCTTTGCGCTTTATTCTAAGGGCAGTTACAAATTGGAACATACATGTGCAGTAAACATTAACCCATTAGCTGGCAATGCGCCCAGATGCGCCCTACTTTAGTATTTTACTCTGTCTAACGCCAGACTATTTTACTCGTCAGTGCTAGGGTACTGCCAGTTAATGGGTTAAGCAATCTATCCAACTACTTATATACACCTACTGTACGGAGCTACACAAATTGTCTATTGTGTCGCTTTTTTTGCCCTGGGTCGTCGGTAAATTTTGGAATGAGAACCTCCAACCCCCCGGCCCGCCCCACACACACAGTGGAATCGTTCTCGGTACGCCACTGGACCACTGATCTGAAACTAGAACTGGATAGAGCATCCTATTGAATTCAATGAGCCAATTTTGAAGCCAGAATATTTTTAATGAGATCAGATTTTTAAATCTGTCAAATTCTTGACCAGTCAAATCGTTAGCTGTTTAAATTAGTTATGTTATGAAGCAAATATATTTTTCTATGCAACGTGAAAAATATAGCTTCCAACATCTCTTCTAATGAGTTTTAGAACGTTTTAAACACCACATAATGAGGCTTATGGCGGCCACATCGGTGTGCCCTCCTTAGTTATTCACCGGCAAATTTAGGAAGAAAGAGAGGCCACTGATGACAAATTCTTATCGAGACAATATTTTTCCTTTCCTACCAATAACTAGAACATGTTAGAACCTCTTTAAACATGTCCCCAACGGCCAACACCACAGTAGATTTGTTGTGGTTACGCCGATATGGCCACAATTGGCTTCATTTATGCATGGAAGATGCACTATCCAGTCCTTGTTTTCAGATCAGTGCACTGGACGTGCTCCAGTACATTACTTCAATTTTCAGCCTATAGCATCCGTGCAATGTTTAAAAACCCTCAGCCTAACAGCCTCGTTTTTCGTCCTACTCCTCGTGTGTGGATCCCCAATATAATGTCCATAAAGATAACTTCGCTAGTCCTACGTCTTATTGTCTAATGGCTAATGATTATCGTTCATAATATGCAATAGCTGACAGCTATCCATCCCCATTACTAATTAGATTGTCATTTCACTAGAGTGGAGGTCCGAAGCCAGGAATATTGGAAAAAGTTTGAGAATCTGCAATGATGAAACAGTTATGACACAATTAGACACATCAATACCTCACATGCCTGTAAATAGTATTTTTGTGGAGGTAGCCAATCTTCGATGGAACTAGGCTATGCTGACGCAGCCATTAACTCCAAATCATTTACACTTACTCATTAGAGGTTGTGGTACGGCACAATCTCCCTGAACAGGCACAGGTTGACAGTTGACAAGCCATTGAGGTGCTGCCCATTGTTGCCACTGAATAAAACACATAGAAATATTTTAACCCATAAATGTCGAATTCACCAAATGGAGTAAAATTGCCTGGCGTTAGACAGAGTTAAATGGTCTGACGTTAAATAGAATACAAAAGAGACCTTACGATTTAAGACGGCAACGTGACGACGACGGCTATAAATACAATGAAGTTTAGAGTATTTTAGAATAGAAATGTATAATTAAAATCCCACGGGAGTTTTAGACGTCATCCACGCTCTGTTTACAACGGTAAACTACAGATTTTTACGTCTTGTGTTCAACGTCTGCATTTCAAGCCGCGAGAAGTGGTACTCAGCAAATTGGCTGAGTTCTGAAGTAGAAATCTTCTAAACAAAAAAGCCCTTATCTCAACTTCCCCAAACTGAAGTGAATTCATACGATTGATAATACACGACAAGTTTTATTTAATTGATTTATTTGAAGGAGTTTGTTTTGGCCGTCGTCGTTCGCGTTGCCGTCCTACATCGTAAGGTCTTTAATAACAGAGCAAGACGCAATGATTAGGGTGCACTGAGGCTTAATGAGTAAATAAGAGAAATTGGAAGTTAGTTAGGGAAGCACGGGTGGCAGATGCGGTTAGCGCGCTGCCCCTTACCTCTGAGTTAAGCCGGCTTTACAGCAGGTCGAGGACATGGATTTACTCAGGTTGGGTAACGTCAGTGTGCTTGATAAACTCATGTAAGTTGAGACTGGTTGGTTCTCTCCTGTGCTTCGAGTGTTTTTCTCCGGGTACTCCGGTTTACCTCCCTCGCTAAAAACTAACCCTTAAGCACTAACCTTAACTAACCCTCGGAACCTTTGTCAATTGGTTGCAAAACCTGTTAAGGCTTTCCGTCCACCTCAGAGTGGTAAACACAATAAAATAAACTAGGTTATCCTTTTAAAGAACAAAACAAAAACCGAAAACATCTTGAACACTCAACATAAGGACTAAAACAAGACGAAAATCTAAAATGATTATATTTCGATCCGATATATTACAGAATCATCATCAGACCAACTGATTTACTATGCAAATCATACTATGACTAAATCTTACAGTAGTTATTAGACAAATCTTATCAGTAATAATTTATTAATATATTGGGACATTAGACTTACCCAGTTATTGCCAGGAGCAGTTAGGGTAATAGGAGCATGAATTTCAATATCTGGAGCCCAATTGACTTGCATTTCAATATCAATATGATATGTACACTACAACATAGGAAAAATGAAATACTTAAGGATTAGTGTCATACCAGGGTATTGCGGGCTCAAATTTCTGCTGGCGGCCATTTTATGGGCCGAATGGTTTAGTAGAACTAGAAAGGTTTTTTGTAATCCGTCATATATCTTAACCAACGAACCAAACAAGGTGCAATATTTTTTTGTTATTTGTCGCTATTGCAGGGTAAGATCATCAGCGCGTAAGATAAAACCAACAACCACCGAAGCCCGCAAAGCACGAGCCTCTAATTCCCAGGTGCGTTATAAATCCAAATTAAATTCCCCCTCTAATTTTCTTGCGAGTGGTCCGGGGACACTCAATTCAATATATTACACTGTCAGTAGAAATATTATATTGAGAACCACAAACCAAACTAAATAGGATTTTTGGTATGTGTATAATATCTGAATCATTTTCAGAAGAAACGTAAATTGATAAATATATTTTTGGTAAAATGAAACGAATTTCGTGGTTTCAAATCATAGGCTACAGTAAACTATTTCCATGTATATAACTTAAGTTTAGTCATTCATGTTCTGTTTTTATTTTTTTCTATTTTGTATTTATTTTCATTTATATCTTTGGTTTTGTATTCTTTATATATTCTAGCACACCCCCCATGGCAATCAACTATTGCTGTCGGGGCTAGCGTGTTGAAATAAAATTTATTAAATTTTATGTATGTATGTACTCATAAGATGTGTCAGAACTACATTTATTCCGATAACTGCGTGTGATACTCTAGCCAGGCTAACTGTATTATTACTGATGTCACCGAAGTGTTCAAACCTCGAAAAATCCGTACGACTGCTACGCCCAAAAACATTCGTTGCCCCTCCCACAAACATGCAGAAATCCGAAGTAATTAAAGGTTCGAATGTGTTACTCGCGTATGAAATGTTTGTATAGTTTTATGCTCACTACCAGAGTCATATTCTACCTTAAACTCATGGCTTCTACTCTTCCAAGTCTTCTAGAGAGCATTTTGAAACTGTATTGCACTATAACAAACTCGTATAATGCAATCAGCAGATAGACGTGTTTATAGGCGGAGTTGTAACGATTGAAGGGCGTGGTGATCGTGTGATTTTCGGGAGCTTGATAACACTTCGGTGACACCGTAGTATTTTATGAGACAAAAAGCCGCCTCAAATACCTGGATATGTCCGCCTTTTGTCGTCGGCTGAATTTCACCATCACCCGATCTCAATGCCAAGTCAATGTCACTACACAACAAAATTATATTTTACTCATTTAAGGTGTTAGGCTATCTATAAATTTCCAAAAACACTGTTTCGCTCCAGTTTCGAAACAAGGCAAGACCTAATTAGTATAAAATACCGACATTCACAAGATTTACCGTACATTAGTCATTAAATAATAACATTGGTACACGGGATAGTGAATGTGCCTTTACTAAACATCTGTAAATTCACGCGGTTCGATTCCAGCAGTATATTATAGTTTTCTCCGTGAATTCACACTAGAACTGAGCTGAAATTCCATACCATGGAAGTACCGCATACTTTTTCCCGGCACTCCTTTAGGGGATTGCCCTTACTAGACCTCCAGGCAGAATTACTGTTTAAAACGCCCCGTTTAAATGCATGAGATCGGGACGAAGTTAAACCGGTGTCCCAGGAAGTTCGTCCCGCCGTAATATCGTCCCCCTGGGGGCGATATTTCCTAGGAATATCGTCCCCCCATTAGGAATTTCGTCCTCCCCTGCGATTTCCGAAGCAATATTTAATTTTGTCACCGCGACAAAACCAATATTTTAAGAAGAGAGGTTATGTCTGAATAGGAAGCACATCTATCTTTCATAATTATTAGCATCTGTTGTTGTTTGTACTTTGGGAAGTTCTAGTATGTTCGATCCTCGAAGATCATAATATTGTAGTAGGGGACTTTGAGTTGGTTAAAGCATTAAAAACAATTTTTGCTATTTTACAGAGCCGTTCATTTGAGAGCGTTAAAAGCCCCATCTTCTTAAAGGTACGTTCACACGTGCAGCGATTTGTCGGGCCGATTTTAGGTTTTGCTGAATGTTAATGACGAATATTTTCAGTTGATCATGTCGCCAGATGACGTTTGCCACGTATTTTTCAAAGATCATTAACGTGCATCTGAAATCGGCCCGACAAATCGCTGTGTGTGAACGTACCTTAAGAGAGTTTCATATGGTGTAATTCTATCATTGAAAACGAAGCGGATGGTCCGTTCGTAAACAATGGCGGTCGCGAGTGGCTTTGCCTTTCGTGCACTCCACCACCTGCTAAAAAGACTAAACTAACCCTCTGAACTAGTCGACTAGAATAATTTTTGTAACATATTAAATTTACTAGACAATGTTCTTGACATGTTTTGATTTTAAATCGAAATCGAGAGGGGGTCGAATTTCCTAGAGGGGGTCGAATATCTTACGAAATTCGCCCCTACGGGGGGGACGAGATTTCCTGGGTTAGGGGGGCGAATTTCCTGGGGGGACGAATTTCCTGTGACACCGGGACGATTTCGTTTCGGTCATAGTATTATCTATAATTGTGTCTGCTATATAACTCTTACGTCGCGACAAGCTTTCACGTTGCTCAAACGACGTGAAAATGTATAGTTTAACGTTGTGTTGAGAATGACAACGCTGTTCGGGATACCTCTGGGACCACAAATTATTCATACTTTTTGTCTTTCAAGAAGAATTTGTTTGTTTCAAAAGCGCGTCGTCGAGCTGCCGCGTCGTAGATCTTAAACTCTCTATTAAAACTAACATACCATTCCTTTTTATCTCCGCTTTTACATCCGTCATATTTGCTTTCACACACAGTGTTTGTCAACGACACTCTCGTGTCTGCATCGCTATCATCGTCTTTCCCTCGTAAGTGGATGACTTGCATCAGCTGCAAAGACAAAATATAAATTGCAGGCTGTATGTTATACCGGGTGGCGCGGTGATTTAGTATAACTTAAAAACTAAAACTAGTTTCTTCGCGTTACACTTCAACAAGTTTCTTTGCATTCAGCGATGTCTAACTTAAATTTTGATATATGCCATGTGCCTTTTCATGCAATATTGACTGAGATAGCTGCGTTTAAACTTGAGTAAACATTTTTGGAACTGTCGAGAATTAGGTAAAAACGGCCTATTAAACTAATTTGATAACCGTTACCATTTTATCGTAAGTGTTATTTCAATGAAGTGAAGTTGAAGTTAGAAATGTTTCTTGAATAGATATGCTCTTTTATTCTAACATTTGGCCTTCTAACTTCAACTTCATTGAAACGAATACTTGCGTAAAATGCTAATGGTTATCGAATTATTTAATAGGCTATTTTAGCTAATTCTCGACACTTCCAAAAATGTTTACTCAAGTTTAAACGCAGCTATCTCGGTCAATATTGCATGAAAATGCGCATGGCACATATCAAAATCTAAGTTAGACATCGCTGAATGCAAAGAAACTTGTTTTAGTGTGATAGCTCTTTTAGTTTTTAAGTAATACTAAATCACACAGTCGTACTTTTTTTTGCGCCACGCGGTATATGTATCGCATGAGCGCCCATGTTGTGCGCGTTGTATAAAATATACAAACACGAGCCGAAGGTGACTAGGTGAGTGTATCCAGGGATGGAACCAGCTTGGTCTGGTAAGGGCACTGGTCATGAAACAGGGCGTGACCGTCGACTGGGGCAGGGTGCATCGTCAGTGAGGACCCCGGCGGGTCAAGAGGCTGAGTCAAACATGGTCAAAGAGGCCCCCTGCAATAGCCCAACATTCAATTTTTGTTTGATAAATGCCCTACCAAACCCAAAATTTGGATTTGATATGGAAATTGTCACCCCCCCCCCCCCCTTGGCCAGTACCCTGCACCCGCCAGTAAATCCATCCCTGAGTGTATCATGCATGTATATCTTATACAAGACGGACGTGAATGCTGTGTATAGCTTGTGATTCGTCTAGATGAAAACGTTCGTTTATCGTATTCTTCGATACTCTTAAAGACATGGATCATATATTTGGCGAGACAAAGCATATATGTACTTCAGCAGGATTTTGTATCAGATATATAACAGCTCCTTCACGCGGTCATGATTTCCTCATGAATGAGAATTCGAAATAATCTTATCATCTAGAACACTAGAACACAATCCGAGACGATTCAAGATGGCCTCGCTATTGATGTAAAAGTTCATTCAGCTAGAATTATTCTTATTTCAATTTCTCACTAAGTTGCAGAATTTCCAGTAATCCATTATTTGACCTACCTTGAGTACGAAGTTATCAATGTCGACACTCGAATCATTATCAACATTAACATGAACTCTTGCAGTTGATCCAGCTTCGTATACATTACTCCCCAACCTACAGTGAACATCAACGCACGATAAGGAACGATTCGATGGTACTTAAATCTGTCAATCGTCCTACTATATGTCGTACCTATCATGACATACATTCAAAAGGAAGAAGAGAATTATATTGACAAGAAAGGACTTGGGAATGAGGTTGAGTACAATGAATGCTAATCCAAAATAGACTGATGCAATATTGGAAAAATATTGAATATCGATATCGAAAAAAATATATCGATACTATCGACTATATCGATATTATGCAAATTAGAAAGCCTATTATATTGGCTGTTTGTAATGCGGCACGGGGCGCGTGTAAGAGCAAACACATAAACCGCAAGGTAGTCAAGTTTATGTATATACAACTGCGATTTTCTTGAAAGTTTCAACTTTAAAGCTTGAACTTTCACGCACGTCTTTTACGTTTGTGAAAAGCTATGCTTCAAAGTTCGAACGTAGCTTTTTAACAAACGTGCGAAATTGTTCACGCTTCAACGTGATTGTAAGTATATTCAATCCACCGATACAGTATTCCAGTCGGTAATTATTAGTATTTAAAAACTCATTAATAATTCATGAGGAAAAGACAAAGGACCGTGTCAGTGGTTTTATATGTGATAAAAAATCATGTTAATTTACATAAACTTTAGCTTTGATTTTCTTGGCTTAGACAATGTTTATTTTTAAAATTACTTCGCCAATGAATTCATAAGATGGGTCGTTTTTAAAGCCATTTAAAACACTCGCAGTTCGTGCTTTATCAGATATAAAACACTCGTGCTGCGCACTCGTGTTTTATATTTGATATAGCACTCCTGCTCGTGTTTTAAATAGTACGAAAAGAACATAATCAAACCACACAGTCTACACGCATGCATGCATGTGCATGTATAAAAGCATCAAGAGAGTAAAACAAATCCAAAACAAACACAAACATGTTTGTCTTGTTCGGCTAAAGTAAAGCTGACTCGCTTTGGCGTTACTATTTGTCTGCCTTTGTTGAATAATCTTTCCTTTCAGTCGGTGCATTGCTCGCTGGAATCGCCAGATATTGTCGGAAATACTATGAAAGGATGCCATCGTATACCTATTTTCTCAACTTTAGCAGAATATAACTGCCGAAAAAGAGAAATGAAGTTGTTACGTTGAAATGTTCGATATTTTCCACATGCGTAAATTTGAATATCGATGCTTTTAGATATCGATATTTTATCGAAAATATCGATATATATCGCATCAGCCTAATCCAAAAATAGGGTTTTTTGGCATCTCGTTCGATACGACTAATAGTAGAAGCTGTTTGTAGATGGAATATTCGAACAAAAATCTATTTTATAAAAATATTTTTATCTGTAAAAACACATTTTAAGTTGAAAATTTTCGATTTCATCAAAATCGTCTTCAGACTGGTTTACAAAATTCGATTCTAGGTAATAGTTTTCAATACTCAAGAGATAACGACGACTGTAACGAGGACCAATTCCATGCACGAATCGCCGGAAATGCGTTCTGGGGCTTCTGAAATTCAAAATTTTCTCGGGGAGCATGAACTATACAGAAAATTTAGAAACTCAATCTGCTGTTTTCCGAAAACACGGTAGTGGACCAAAGGCTTGAAAATATCCCTGATAAGGACCCATCACAATTGTTCCACCTCTCAAATAAGCGCCCTTCAAATGTGCATGATACAAATAAGCTCAATAGAGGATCAGGTATAACTCCAGTGATCTATCGAGATCATGAATTGTGTATATATTCAATGGTTTTTACCTGGCCTGTAACTTGACAGTTCCCCTGGGAATACAACAACACATTCTCACTGTCCCTTCCTTCTCGTGAGTTTCTGATTGGTTGATTTGCGTCCTTGCATCAGTCCTGATCACTAGCGGTTGCGTTACCTACACGGACATATAAAATGCCTGAAGTTGTAACACATGCCACATACAGTATCTACAATACACGTAGACGGAAACCATATATATTCATAAATATATATGGGAATTTAACTGGCATCCAGGCTGACCGGTACCATTTTGTTGTTGTTGTCCAAAATATCAAAACCTATGAACTACGAGCACCTCTAAACTTAATCTTATGCTCTGTCTAAATTTAGAAAGATTTGTGTCGATTTGTGCACGTCCAGGTTCTTATTATCCGTTTTGATCTAATTTTCGAAGTTGTCAGGCCTTCCTAGCCTTGTTTATGTTTTAATAGCTATTTTACATTCTATGAATTGTTTAATGTTTTATAAAATTTGCAAGCCGCTAACTAGGTATGTTTGTGAAATACAATACAATGGAAACTTCGAGAAATTGTTTGCTTATCATCAAGTTTCAATTCGTGTTTGATCATCGATTTTGTAGCTACCTGGTGATGACTTTGAACAAGTAAATCGAAGTTTCCGTTGTGTTTTATTTCTGTTTTATTATAATAATCTATGCTGTTTATGGTATCTATTTAAAGGGCCCACAGTAATTGGTGCCATACTGTTGTGGTGACCCTGCCATGAATGCATGATAATGGCGAAGTTAAATAAATACATAAAACTACGGACATCACTCGAAATAAAAATTTGCAAGTAAAATATTGAACCAATTGTTCAACATGAATACTAAGTGGTGAAGAATAAGATTTTGGAACAACTTGGAACAACTCTGTTGAATCAACAACCTTGTAACAAGTTGTCAACAAGCCGTTAGACAGCTTGTCAACAAGCTGGGAACAAGCAGTGCGAACACATCCTGATAGCAAGTTGTTGAAACAGCATTGGCACACGTCTGCTGCAGGTTTGTTATAACTTTGTGCGGAATAACTTTGGGGTCGCGAATGCAATTCGACCGAGCTTTGCGTTCATATACTTAGGGACTGGTCATAAAGTATAGGTGGGGGTGGGCTATGAAAATTGGGGGGTGGGTCATCAATTTTCCAAGTCATAAATGGGGGTGGGTCATCTTATAATCAACCTTTACATTACATACACTTGAGAGTATTACATTATATCTGAACTCATGCAACACAAATGTTATTATTACTTAACTATGTTTTTTGTAAGATCTTTACAATAAAAATTACCAGCAATGTTAAAAATTACCTTCAATATTAATTATGAAGCGCAAATTTGTGCTGCATTTTGCTGTGCAAGTTCTTAAATTTGTCCCCCAGAAAGTGCAGGAAATGGCATTTCCGAATTCCGACCCTCAATTGTTAACATGTTCCCGGGGGAGCATGCTCCCAGACCCCCCTAAGTGTCCGACCTCTAACTTTAAACATGTGCCTACGCCACTAGAATGTACATTTTATTTGTTTTCCCAAAAAAATATGTCACTGGACCATGACTTGAAAGAAGAGTCGGTACAATATTTATTTGATACTTAATATTAGTGGGAGATAAAAAAGCAAGTGCGTCAAATTGTACTAGGGGTGGGTCATTATGTTTTCAGCTATCAGATGGGGGTGGGTCATGTGTATTTCTCGACAAATCGGGGGGTGGGTCACCTCAAACTATCCTTTGTAAAATTCAATTTTCATAGCCCAACCCCCCCCTGTACTTTATGACCAGTCCCTTAATATCAGACATGTATTCGAAGGTAAAAACATGTCTGATATTAAAACTGATTGCCGCGAAGGAACACACTTCATACTTGTGCGTTTTTTCATAGCGTGTGAAGGGAATACACCAACTATTTGTAAAACTATTTATATAAAATTGCAAATCACCTTCAATTTTCCGTCATGAGCCTCCATTGCTGCTTTCACTTTGTACTTAACATCTGCTTCCCATGAATTGTCGTCACTTGAATGTGATGTCCTTCCTCTCATACGAAATGATCCTATTACACATAACATAATAATGAAATACCGTTAATCATCGAATGGAAGCCCTGGTCCTATATTCGTTCGTAAGAATTTTGCGATGGGCTCATATGGAGATCCAGCAATGCCTGGTTCGGCAATTTTGTCGGCCATTTTCTTCTTCCTGGTCGATGTGATCGAGCGAATGACATGTCAACTTATCAACGTACAGTATGCCTTTGTAAAACCATAGTTAATAGAGAGGGCTGGTTTGGAAGCTTCATTAAAGTACAATATAACTCATTATCTATGTTATTGTCCAGGTTTATGCAAAAATGTAGTCCTTCATTATCACGTGTGTATTGTATTTTCACACAAACAACCAATAGCAATGTTTTGGTTTATTTACCCATCCGTAACTTAAACAATTGCCCAGTTTTGACATGGTTATTGGTTGTTTAGGTGAAAATACAATACACACGTGACGACGAAGAACTACATTTTTGCATAAACCTAAACCAACATAGATAATGAGTTTCATTGTACTTTCGTAAAGCTTCCAAACCAGCCCTCTCTATTAACTATGGTAAAGCCGATCCCATAAATGTCACATAGTTTTGTTTGTGAGTCGCATTGCTTCAAGAGGACAATAAAGCTCCGTACAGACGAGCAAGTTTTCCTTGACAAGTTTTATTCGCTCGTGTGTACGGCTAAATATTGACAAGTTTTCTTGACAAGGAGCCTTGTTCAAAAGCTAGACATAACAGCTTTTGAAGAAGGAAACTTGTTCGTGTGTACGACCGGCAAGGAAAACTGGACAAAGGAATGAGCAGTACGCCACTGGACATCATCTTTAGGCACTATACTATTGGTACACATGAAGTATTCATTTGTGTCAAGAAAAAATTGATCGAAAAAAACTTGTTTTCCGTACACACGAACAAGTAAACTCGTCAAGGAAGACTTGCTCGTCTGTACGGGGCTGAATCGCCGACAAAATTGCTAGTGTGAACAAGGGTTAAGGGCCATCCCTTACCTAAACTAAACTAGTGTAACGTTATACTGGATAGTTCTATCAGTTCTAAACTGTTCTTCCCAGTGTACCAGTAAGGACCATATATTATTAAACCAGTGTTACTACAAGAGAGAACATCACTAAGGCAAAAAAAATATTCTGTTTCTAGTCTGTGGAGTTAATAAGAAGGCGCTTTCTTGGAGAAATGGGTAAGTATTTTTCTACTTTTTATAAAGTGTATAGTGATTTTTTATGCTGTTATTAAATGCTAAACTGTCACCAAATTTGCAGGTTTAATAGAATAAAATTTTTATTTAAGAGTACTTCATTTTGCAAGGATATTTGCAAAAAAAAACGTTGACGCGCTATTTGACGCGCACAGTTAAAAATGACGCGCGCGCTGACCAGAAACAGAATAATTTTTTTGGCGTAAAACTAAAATTATTTACACTGCATATAGTTTTAAACTGTTTCCGTAGATGTCCAGTAAGGGCCATGCATCTCTATTCATCCAATGTTACTGGGCAGAAAGTTTATCACAAATAGTTTACCAGTTACACACTGTTGTCCCAGGAGGTTTAGTACCCCCCCCCCCCCCTGCGGCCGCTACCGTTTTTTTGTCTATTTTTACTACACAGCAAGAAATGGAAGTGCCCAAAGAAAACCTACTGTGTTTCATACAGTCGAACTGGGAGTACTGTGAAAATAGAGTACCTAATGTAAATTGACAAGTTCGTTGCAATTATGGGGTGAAATATTATTGTTTAACCCATTGCACCCAAATGCGCCATACTTTAGTATTTTACCCTGGTAAGGTACTGCCAGTTAATGCCAAGGGTTAACAAAACTATCTGCCAGTGTCTTTTGTTAACCTATCAGCTTGCAATGCGCCCAGATACCCCTGTGGGCTTCGGTGGCGTAGTCGTCAGAGCAAGCGCCTTTCACCTCTGAGTCTTGAGTTCGATTCTCGCTGAGGACTTTACTCATCACACTCATGTAAAAAGAGCAAGTCAACGCTCTGCCGAAAGTCGTGGGTTTTCTCCGGGCACTCCGGTTTCCTCCCACAGGGAAAGTTGACTGGGTGGGTTAGGTCAATACAAATTAAGAAAGTAATATCACAATTGTTGTAAAAATAAATAATGCAGGCTAAAATGCTTTTTTCCGCTGAACTGTGGAGTTCCACAAGGAAGCTGTCTTGGACCGGTCCTTTTCCTATTATACGTGTCTCAACTGTTCCAGATTATTAACAGACATCTACCTTCTTCCCATGGGTATGCAGATGACACTCAACTTTATTTATCTTTCCGTCCTGAGTCACCCGTTGTCCAAGATCAAGCTATTCAAACTATTAATAATTGCATCGTCGAAGTTCGTGCTTGGTTAGTTTCACATAAATTAATGTTTAATGACACTAAAACGGAATTCTTGATAATTGGAACTCGCCAGCAGCTGTCTAAGGTTACAATCGACTCGATTGAAGTTGGTGATGCTGATATAAAACCTGTACAAGAAGTCCGAAATTTAGGTTCGTGGTTTGACGAACATATGTCTATGAATGTCCATGTGGGCAAGGTTTGCAGCAAAGCATTTAGGGGCTTGTACAACATTCGACAAATAAGGAAGTTCCTCTCCATCGAATCAACTAAAACGCTCGTACATGCCTTTGTGACGTCACACTTGGACTACTGCAATTCTCTCCTGGTCGGCATTCCCAATACCAACTTCAGCGTCTTCAACGAGTTCTCAATGCCGCTGCTAGAGTGACGTGTCTTATACCAAGATGCGCTCATATTACCCTGTCCTGATGCACCTTCACTGGCTGCCTGTTAAGTTTCGTGTTGATTTTAAAATTGCACTCCTGGTATATAAAGCTCTCCATGGGATGGCGCCAGGCTACATTATGGAACTGTTGTTAGAAAAACCGAACTGCTGTTACCAACTGAGATCTGATGATCAGGGACTACTTTTTATCCCAAAAACTAGAGCCAAGACTCTTGGTGATCGAGCATTTGTGCATGCAGCTCCGTCAATTTGGAACATGCTACCTTATGGTATTAGAAATAGTAAAACAATTGACTGTTTTAAATCTCAATTAAAGACTTTCCTTTTTAAGAAAGCTTTCGATTCTAACTTTTAGATTTATAGACACTTATACCTTAATTCTTAATATTTTAGCTGCTTGTATATAGTAGAACTTCATTGTTGTAAAGCGCTTTGGAATATTTTATATAATTTAAGCGCTGTATAAATCTTTATATATTATTATATTATATTATTATTAAGTACATAATATAGGTAAGCTAGATACTTGATGTAATCGGTCACTGAAAAGCCCCAACGGGAGTGAGCTGAATAATGTATGTATACTTTAGTACGATTTTTCTCGTCAGTGCAGGTATAGGATACTTCCAGTTACCTTGGTTGACGACCAAGATTAAAAATTTTTTCTCAATTTTATACATACCTGGAATCTCTTGTTGCAAAGTGTACTGGAAAGGATAAGCGTAATGTCCAATGGGTATGCCATCTAAAAATTCCAGGAAGAAATTAAATTATTTGATTGAGCAAGACAATGAAATATAGTTTATAAACGATTGCAGATCTACAATATCTCGAACGTGTGGTGGAAGTGTAGGCAGAGGCTTTACGAAGATACTGCGGTTAAGTTCGATCAATCTGCCTGAAAAATACTGTACAATAAGAACTTCGACATTTCGAGTGTAGGCCCTTCGTCTGGAAGTTAGTGAAGTATATATTTGACGTTAATGGATTGCTAGAGTTTTTAAAGTGCAGGGAGCTCTCTTGCGATCGATGAGCGGTTGGCTATTATTACAATATCATTATATGGTTATAGTTAAACATATTGTTTATAGAAAAATAAGGAAATAATGGATGCGAATACTTCTTTTGAATGTTAATACAGGTGGAAATACGGAACTTCGAGAGTTACTATGATGTCCATATGATTTTTAAATAGCAAAATTTAAGAGCATTCATGATTTGTGAGCATTTTTAATCTGTAAACAATATGGCGGGAAATCTCAAAGTACATAAAATATAACATTAATACGGAAAAAATCTCGAAATTTTATAGCCAAATGGATGAAAACATTCTTAAATCACAAAAATGCTTTGAAGGCCAAGGAAATATAGTTAAACAACTTCAAGAGATTGCATTTTCAATGATTTTGCTCAAAATATAAACAAAAATCGTCCATGTTAATAAATTCACCAGTCAATTTCAAGTTTAAAACTGTAAAATTTCATGCAATTTCCAAGATTGTTTGTTAGTTTTTATTCCGGAATAAAAAGTAGGTCGTTTTGTGTTTTCTCTCGCTCTTCGCCAGCAGTAGGCTAATGCCTGGTGGCCCTCTAGTAGAGTAGCCAATCAGAATGCTGGATTTGCATTAGCCTACTAGTAGATTTATACTAAGAAGGGTTGGTCCTTACTAGACATCTACAGAGAGCAGTTTACAACAGAAAGAGCTATATAATACAGTGTAACTAAAGTTACAGTAGTCCATTTTTGTCCAGTGTCTGACGTGTTTTTAATGGTAATGCATAATATTCAGTGTTTAGTTGCGTACGATAAACTGTAATAGTTGGAAACACAGTACCGTGGTACTCGACCAGTTTAAATTCTGTTTTAAAGAATGTCTTGTCTCCTTTAACTTTGCCCTGGACAGTCTCCCATTCTGTCGTTCCATCAGGCCCTTCTCTGCTCACTTGCTTTGCATACTCCCATTCACCTGAAATAAGATAAACACCACATCAGACTATGACAGTAGGGAGTGCTCATCATTTGAATCAATACTATAATGATCCTTAATCTTCTGGGCTAAAAATGACTAGCAAAATTGAGCTAAAAGGACCATTTTGGCAGTTCAAAACTACTAGAAATATTTACTGCAGGAAGTAATTTACTTGACCTGCCAAAAAGAAAATGGTTTGTAAGGTCATATCAGGGGTGCACATTAGGGAGGTGTGGGGGAGTGTGACACCCTCCCAAAGTGTAAATTTACACTACTTAATTCGGTCCAAGTTGGTCCGAAACATCCTGTCTAAAAAACGTATAATAATAAGAGGTAGAGAAGGCTCTGAAAATGCCATTTCCGACAATCTCCAGACTCAAGTTTTTCAAAACTTCAAGTTTTTCTCCAGACTCAAGTTTTCCCTGTCGGCGCCAACCATGGTGGCAATCCTTCTACACCCTGGCACTACACATATTTTTACATTAACTCGTAATACATGTTTTGATGTGGTCAAACAAATATAAAAAGTCGGTCCCTGAACAATGGACACCCCTCCAACTTTTTTGGAATGTGTGCCCCTGGGTCATATATTGTTTTCTATTTTGGGCCATATGAAACAGTCACACACTAGCAAACAAACAATTAAAATGCAAATAGCTTACATTTCTCATAACCTTTCAGTTTCAATTTGATATCCTTGGCAGAAGTTGGAGAACAGATCCACAGATATACTGTCCTGAAGTTTGAAAATTTAATTCCTGTTACAGTATAAATGAACTGAACTAACACATTGTTATGGCCACACACATACAGTATCTTTGTAGGCAAAGCACCTGAAATCAACTGACATATATCCATAATTCAGTGTCTTTTGAGCAAGAAAAAGTATTGATGTTAGTTAGTATACATTGGCTGATAATTTTTCAAGTATTGAAGAAATATAACAAAGCAAATCAAAATTCTCGTTTTTCAAACATTGCCTTCCATAAGGCCGTTGGAATTAAGGCATCAGTTTACCGTCACTTAAATTTTCGAAAGTTGATGCGGAAATGTTTCATTATTCATTATTTCATGGATGGTAGAAAAAAACTAGCGTGTGTTTACAACTATACAGTGACCATTATTGCTCATTAGACTCATTTTGAATGAATTCTGATAGTATCTTTCATTGTGTATTATGATGTATTACATAAAATAGTTTTATCAAACACTTTAGCTTGAAAAAATTAGAAATAATAAAAAAAATATCAAATGAAAATTTTGCGCGGATACCCAAGACGCACACAGGCGGGTGACGGTAAACTGATACCTTAATTCCGACGGCCTAAGACAGTTGGACAGCCGCCTGGCTAATGCCTGTGTGACTGGCAATCCAAGGGAAGCTAGGGGTTAAACTGGTCAAATTTGGGAAGGAGGGCCTGCAAATTTGGGAAGTTGGTTTACTGTACGTTCAAATGCCCAAAAATCACACCATATAACACTGCTATGTATCATGTTTAGCATCAACAATACAGTATGTCAAACATATTGGTTGATTGTTGTATAGTGTGTATATTTTAAAAATAGTTACAGAAATTAGCTAATACAATATCAAGTTGTCGTTATATATCGATATATATGTCAATTAGACACTATTTTATATATGCACAACTTTATTGAAATATTTAAGACATTAAATAGGAAGAATAGATTAAAGCTTTAAAGATAGGAAGCGATTTTACGGTCAATTTGAACGAACATAATAAATTATTAAATTGCTACAGTCTTCACAACCTAGTGACCTACCCATATATCGTTTCCCCGCCAAAATATTCCCCTTTATTCGTACGAATTGAAATCTGGTTCATGATTTTAATACACGAAAAATAAGCATGTAAACAACCAACTTTGATGGCAGTTAAATGTGTTTTTCTTGAAGCAAATTATCTTCCTGTGCAGCAAGTCAGGCCGCTGAACGATATTGGATCGAGGAAAATATGTAGCTCCGAAACTCCCCCCCTGGAAGGATATATATTTTCCCAGCCTCGTACCCAGGCGCAAAAGAGAGAAAAAAAAGCACTACTCCAGTGTTTTATATAGATCAGTGGTTATGCTGAGCGAGCGCGCGGGGGTGCTTGGGGAGGACGCGACGGGATTTTCTTCGCGTCCTCCCCAAGCACCCCCGCGCGCTCGCTCAACAACTGATCTCTATTTATTTTTTCTCTCTTTCGAGCCTGGGTACGAGGCTGTATTTTACCTATTAATGTTCCTAAATTTAGTCCGACAAAAGAAAAAATATAATTAAAGGAAAACAATTTTCTATGTGCTAACTCAGAGCCTCTGGTGCTAACTACCCAAAGATGACACAGTTTGATGCATTATAAGAAATATTTATAATTAGGCTAAATAATATCTTAAGCACATATATATCCGGGGGAAGTGCTTTATTTCTTTTAATATGTTTTTCGATAGGAAGCTCTATTCAGTTATATATTTGAGATCAGTGTTTGATCGGAAAGACTCGTGCAAAATCGTGAACCGTTCGAGTCTTTAATTATTAACACTAATGAACTATTTAATTGAATAAAATTATGTCAAAATGGCGGCTCGAACACTTACGAATATTCGGCTTTTAGCGAAAAATAGTCTCACTCAATCAAAATCCAAAGGTTTTTTTCACGAAGGATTAATTCCCAAAATATTGCGGTCAATTTCAACAACTTTTAAAGTGCTTAGTTCATCCGAGGGGGAAAATAACGATAATACAAAATATACAAAAGTTGATGCTAAACAGACGCGTCTGTTGCGCGTTGCTGTGATTGGCGAGCCAAATAGCGGGAAATCTACTTTAACAAATCGCTTGGTTGGTAATCAAGTTTCTGTTGTTACAAACGTTCCACATACAACAAGACAAAGGACTTTGGGCGTGTATACTGAAGGTATTCATTGTAGAATCTATTAGTACAGACTGTTATATAATGTAATGTATGGTTTTCACTTGTTTCCATCTATCAAACTGACGTTACGCAATTTTCCCGATTTTCATATTCGTTTTTCTTCATCAATTTGGTTAGGGTTAGGTTTTGGGTTAGGGGTTAGGGTAGGTTTTAGGGTTAGGGTCAGTTACAAAGTTTTAAACTTTACTTCAAAGTTGAAAAAATGACGTAACGTCAGTTTGGTAGATGGAAACAAGTGGCGACCGTAATGTATGAGTCAATTCCAACTGCGAAATCCCCCCCGGGCGAACCCCCGGGATTTGACCAGAGTTTAATTCTGCACAGGTGGGAATTTGACGCTAAACCATTCCCATCCCGTCGGGTATTTGACACATTTGTTCAGTGGTCACACATAGAACTTCATAATCGACTAATTTTATTGGCTTGAGAAGTTTTCACATGGAAATGTGGAAATTTATTGCATAAAGGCCTGCCATATAGCAATATCATACATTCACTTTTTTATCTAATTTAACACACCGAATTAAAATTTTTACGGTGATACTCCTCAATCTCAATGAAAGTGCCCTTTTGTAAAATTCTGCCCGCAGCCCTAACTTGCTTCCGGCGCCTCTGATTATGGTGTCAGCAGTTGTTGCTTGAAATAAAAAAGGGTAGTCGATCTAATTTCACGTTTGTGATGTCAAACAACAACATCTGTCACCATCTATAACGGCTCAATTTATTTCCGGATTGACGTCCGTGAATCAAAAACGTCGCTTGCTTAAGCTCTCTATTAAAAAGATCAGAACCCTCTGCATGAGTTGCAGCTTGAAAAGTGTGGACAGCAAGTATACATGCATGTATATGAACAACTTTATGTTCTAGTTGTTAAAAATGGTAAAAGTAATACACAATTTCATTCAAACCAAATACATTTAAAGTCCTGGTCCTCTTCACATGCACATTAAGAATTTATTTATAGGAATCTTACGAGGCAGATTGGTATTTGACTATGTTTTTTTTACCCCAGTGTGGGAAATTTGACAATGGTTTTCACCCACACGTTGGGGTGACAACATTTGTGTGACATTGCCCTTAAATCTTTTCCCAAAGTGCATAAAATTGCATTTCAGAGGTTATAGATTTCAAAATTTTCAGGGGAAGCATGCGAACATACCCCCTAAAGGTCTTGCTCCTTCAGCACTGACTAAACCAATAATTAGGTTCATCCTTACTTCACCTCAAGAATTGTACATTTCATGTATCTGTTAATACTGTGTAAAATATAGTTACTTTTTATTTCGTCAGATAACAGTCAATTGGTGTTACTGGATACACCAGGCGTGGTAACAGTCGAGGATGGCAAACGTCTAAAAATGACCAAGGAACACATGCGTACGCCTGCAAACTGCCTGGAAGAAGTCGACTTGGTGGCTGTACTCACTGACTCGGCAAACAAATATCAGCGAATCAGAATCCACCATGAGATAATCCACTTATTAGAAACACGCCCTGACCTGCAGACCATACTGATCCTGAACAAAATCGATCAAATTCGACACAAGGTGAAGCTGCTGCATTACTCAGCGATTCTCACAAATGACCGGCAGAAGGATAAATGGGGTTATCTACCCCAGGGAGGGACGAGTAGGTTCGATCATGTACTCATGGTGTCGGCATTGACTGGAGATGGTGTTGATCAGTTAAGACAATATATGGTTGCCAAGGCAACCCCAGGAGGGTGGCTGTATTCAGCCGGTGTCACAACAGACTTAGATATTCAAGAACAAATTGCTGAAGTATTTCGAGGAAAATTGTTGAGTTTGTACAAGCATGAGATTCCTTGGCAAACTAAACAGGTTGGTATGGTAACACTGATCTCAAAACTTGACTGGATAACTAGTGCAAGCCCATTGAACTATAATAGACTGGAATGCTAACGCAGGGGGGGAAATTGAAGCCAGCTTAATTCAGTTTTTCTGAGGTTTGATACTTAAAACTTTCAGGGAAAATTTGCTGTATTTTACAAAATTGCGGTTGTTTTTGTATTTTTTTAAGTATTTCCATTTTGCCTAAAGTCTTGAAGTTTTTATATCAAATAGAACTTTTTAATAGCTTCAATTTCATATACAGCCCAATGTTCGGCGTTAAGTATTTCAACTCAAACCTCAGAAAAACTGGCTTGGCTTCAACAAATCATAGGACTTGATCAGAGGAGTTAGCGTTCCAGTTTACTTAGAGTTCACTGTGCAAGCCATTGCTGACTGGTGCAGAAAATGAAGCCAGAGTTATAATTACATCATTAAATTTAAAACATAAAGCGTCTTTAAGCAATAAATTTCCAGCATAATATGTTAAAAAGGCTATTTCAGTGGGGTACAAAACTTGAAAGTCCTTGAACTTGAAAACAAAAATTCAAGGCCTTGAAAATCCTTGAATATATAAAGAGGTGCTTGAAAGTCCTTGAATTCTTCTTGCTTTTGTTTTTGGATATGTGTTTTCTGAGATTTGTGGGTATGTGGCACGATTGTACAGTTTGACAGCACCTTTTACCAACATCTAACTTAATAACATCTGCCCTAAATAGTCCTTCTTGATACATGGCCTGGAAAGTCCTTAAAAAGTCCTTGAATTTTATTCTTCCTCACCTCATAGATATTACTGTCAAATAGTCTCCCAGAATGATAGTCTCCAAAATAATACCATTATAGCAAAGTGGTGTGAACTTTTGTTGAAACATTGACGCTATTCGGCCCAGTCCCAGCCAAACTCAATACAGTACAATTCAAATATAGTATAAAAGTTCAAATGAGATAAAAGATTCAAATATTCTTTTCTGTGATGTCTTGTTTGAAAGTCATTTGCTGGGCTTTTATAATTATATCTAAATTGCTCTTTACGCCTTGCAGCGTGCCAATCGATACAGTGTTCTCAAACTCAATATATCAAAAGTATCACTTAAATTTACAGCTCAGTAGCCAAACCTTTTGGTAACCAGGGTCATATACGCAGTTACACACAAGCCCTAAATAGTCCTAATCAGGCCTTAAAATATCGGTCAGCAGTGCCGTCGGTCAAAATGTCCGGTGTCTTTCAGAATGGGTCGGACATTTTTATAATTATGTCCGATGGCCTTATGTTTAGTTTGGCGCGAAAATGTATTATTTTAAAATCGTATACTGACGCTAAATGTTGGGCAGTTATGCATTGTTACTTTAAGACCCGATCAAACGTCCGAGAACGCAAGTCATCGCAAGTAAACGTGCGTTGACTTACGATGCGACTGGTCAAACGAATACCCGGCTCCGCTGTCACGCTTAGCGGACCACATAACAGCACGGGGTAAATTTACGTCGGACAAAGTTAAAGTTTGGTCGGACATCAATACAGTTGGGTCGGACAAACGGTAAACCTCAATTTTCCTTCGGTCGGACAGAATGTCCGGTGCGTTTCTTTCTTGGTCGGACAATTTCACGAATGGGTCGGACAATGTCCGTGACCGACCGATATTTTAAGGCCTGAGTCCTAATGCATGGATGAATTCTTGCTGTTACCATCATCCCCCCCGGGCAACCCCCGGGACAATGCAGCAAATCATGTTCCGGGGGCCGGGAATTGGTTTGATGATTTTGTCCCGGGGGTTTAGGCCGGGAATGCGTGAGATCTGGGGTTTGGTGACTGGCAACGTACAGACTAGTCTCTAGTCCTCTGTGCGCACGTTATTTTTCCGTGACAGGCAAAAGCCCATCAAATGTTGGATATATAGCATCTCAAAAAGATTGTTGACAATAGAAGAAGGGCTGCTGAGAAAGCAAAACAAAGAAGCACTTTGATTTTCTGTTGAAAGTATCTGGGTTTTTTATGTTAAAGTCCTTGCATTAGTTTTTCACCCTTGCCCGGGGGTTGGGAATTGTTAATTTTCAAATTCCCGGGGGCTGGGAATGTGCAGTGACCTTTAAAAAAATTACAAATCCCCGGGTTGTTACCCGGGGGGGGGGGGTGGTAACAGCAAGAATTGATCCATGCATAAGTTAACCAATTGCAACACACATAAATTCTAAATATTCCAATGACTAAATGAAATACGAAAGATAGAAATTGATTTTTCTCACTATTTTACTGTAAGTGTTCTGTTCTGAATGCCAAATATTAAAACTTTTCATGTCATTTAAACAACTGTATATTACTGTATGTTCTACAGGTGAATATATTTTGCGAACAGAAAAAGGACGGTGTTCTTAAAGTCCATCAAAAACTCTACTGTCGTCGAGATAGTCAAAGGAGATGCATCTTGGAGAAAATAGATGAGCTACGGCAAAATGCAAAATTGGAAATCGAGAATACGCTAAACTGTCCGGTTGATTTGACTGTAGAAGTCGGAGTTTCTAAAGCTATGGTACATAATCCTGTCCCGATGGTTTGAGTAAAACTATATAATTTTATGCTTCTGGCTACAGACTGAAAATTTCAAAATCAGTGCAGGATTGTTAGTTCAGCTGTATTGTAAAAATTCAGGTTGTAAAATATTTTATCACTATACTATATAGTCTATAGTCTATAATTCTAACTAGCGTATATTAATTATATTTTACTATTTGGTTTCATATGTTTATATTGTCTGACTTGTCTCTCTTACCTAATTTTATGAATTTTTATCAATAGGTCTGCCAGTCCGGACACTATGGGGCTTCGGTGGCGCAGTCGTCAGAGCAAGCGCCTTTCACCTCTGAGTCTTGAGTTCGATTCTCGCTGAGGACTTTACTCATCACACTCATGTGAAAAGAGTAAGTCAACGCTCTGCCGAAAGTCGTGGGTTTTCTCCGGGCACTCCGGTTTCCTCCCACAGGGAAAGTTGATTGGGTGAGTTAGGATATACAGATTTGGAAAGTAATATCACAATTGTTGTAAAAATAGATAATGTAGGCTACGTACATAATATAAGTAAGCGAGATACTTGATGTAATCGGTCAATGAAAAGCCCCAACGGGGAGTGAGCTGAATAATATGTCTATGTGTCTACCCCCCCCCCCCCCCCCAGAAGATTTGGTGACTATACGCCCTTTAGAGTGACAGAAAATACAACCAATGCTGCCCATTAAAAACAATCCACGACAATAATTTTTTAATGAAATAAACCAGGGTGAATTCCATGTAAACTCCGAGGAGAGAGTTTAAACTCAGTTCGGTACCCTTTACGCTCCATATATAGAACATTTAGACAGTGATTTAGATAAGTGATTTAAATCAATTTCGAAAGGTTTAGAATTTAGTCGGTTTTCCTACAAAATTTCATTGGACATTTCACTCTATCACTGCACAAATTGGTTACTATTGCCTATTGGTTACTTATCTATAAATTGCACACTAAATGGACCATTCCCCTATTAGACTAACTTTTGAACTAGGAAATTGTATCAGTACAGCTGGAAAGAGCATCCTAAGTTTAGTAAAATTGCAAGGTTTGGTTGCGAAATGTCGTTTTATGTGGAAAATATAGCGCAGTGAAGTTGGTAAATTTTCTATATTTTTGTATTACGCGCGGAAAACGGTTACCACTTTTTTAAAAGTGGTAACCGTTTTGCGTGCGTAATACAAAAATATACAAAATTTACCAACTTCACAGGGCTATATTTTCCACATTTTACAACATTTCGCAACCAAACTTTGCAATTTTACTAAACTTAGGATGCTCTTTCCAGCTGTACTGATACAATTTCCTAGTTCAAAAGTTAGTTTAATAGGGGAATGGTCCATTAAATTAAGTAATACTATTCTCGCTTAAGGTTACATCACATGATGTACGTGCATGCGTTGTGGTTGATTGGACATTGCGCAACGAATTTTAGGTGTAGTTTTACCAAATTTTCAGTGAAAAAATGGTGATTTCGAAAAACGTCGTTTGACGGGTGTTCAGGTAAACTTCAGTTTTTGTCTGACTGAATAAAAATATAGGTACTCCATAAAAACAAAAAATAATTTGAATTTGAATCTTCATAAGTAAAGTAAAAAAAAAACGTGTGCGGAAACTTTCTCTTCTTTAATGGTTCATTTTTTTATAGTGATCTTAATTGATCTTGTCATGATAGTTCACGAAGCCGTAAAACAACACGGCATATCAAAATAACCATTAAAGAAGAGAAAATTTCCGCACACTAATGAAGATTAAAATTGCGACATCTAGACAAACTGTGGGGAAAGCTGTACACTTATTTCTTTGTTTTTATGGAGTACCTATGTTTTCAGGTTTAGTCAAACAAAACTTGAAAGGTTTTACCTAAACACCCATCAAACGACGTTTTTCGAAATCAGCATTTTTCTGGCTTTTTTCACTGAAAATTTGGTAACTACTACATCTAAATTTCGTTGCGCAATGTCCATTCTACCATATCGCACGTACATCATGTGATGTATAACCTTAACGTACATTTTAACGTACATGTGGCGCTATATTTTGTGTCAAGGTCATTAGTTCTACCCTAGTGCTCAAGAAATGAAAAATACGTTACGTTTCGTGACGGTTGAACGGTGATAAACAGATTTTAGTGATTCAGTACTACGGAACTCCCACCCCCCGCCGCATACCCACCCCCCGCCACATACCCACCCCGCCTACAAAGAAACACATGTGTACTGATTATATTGGTTTGTACTCAAATTTGGCGCCTAACGCTGTTCACTGCATCGTCGGCGCTACTCAATTCACAACTTTCAACTTTGGACAACTCACATGCCCAGTTACTATTGTTCTAGTTTGCGACAACATACGTACATAATTAAGAAAAACTTGAACTGTGTGTTAAGAAAGACTTTTGTCTTCGTTTGAGACCTGTTTTAGATGACGAATTGCCGTCCACAACGAGATTTTTCATATTAAACTTGACGAGTTAAATTCAACGGAAATTCGACATGTAAACAGGCCTCAAACGAAGACAAAAAGCTTCTGAATCCTTTCTTAACACACAGTTCAAGTTTTTCTTAATTATACCCACGTGTGAATTGAATACAATAGGTTGTTTGACAGCAATGCTAATTACAATTTCAAATATTTTTTTGGGACACGCTGTAGAATAGACGAAGGTAACTAAGCATTAGAATGATGAGAATGAATGAATAGCTCTTATCTCGGCTCTTATACTGTACAGTTATACATAACTCTATAATGCTTAGTTTACTGTTACTAGGCATGTAAAGTTATCCAAAGTTTTGAATTGGCAACGACGTACCTTCTGGCGCAATGGTGCATTAAACTGATTTTAATTGCATGGCTCAGCGGAGGAGAGAGTAGCAACGATGAACGATTTAAACAGCGTTAGCCAAATGCACATGCATTATTAGAAATAGTCGCATACTTAATTTTATGAATTTGTTATTACTGTACAGTGCGGACACTAGCGGTACCCCCAGCCTTAGATTTAGTGATTACGCCCTTTAGAGTGACTGAAAATACAACCATGCAATGCTGCCCATGACAAGATGTTTTTAAATAAAATAAACCATGCAGGGTGAATTCTATGTAACCTCCGAGGAGAGACGTAAAGGTCTGAATGTCTGATTCCACGAGTGTTTTTTCTCAGCGAAATGCGAAAAATTTCGCACGAAATGAATTGACGCATGCGCAGAAAACATAAATCCGGCTTCGCGAATAAAAAGTGGGGAAATTGAATAGAATCACTGATGTGCAGCCATCCGTATTCTGCAGACACAATTTCTCGCGAATAATTTCGCCGTGGAATCAGGCCTTTTAAACTCTGTTTGGTACCCTTTTAGCTCGCGATAAGGGACCGTTCATTATTTAAGAGGGGGGGGGTGGGCCGGTGGATTTGGGGCGTGGGCCAAAGTTTTAAAAATGGTTTTTGGGGGTGGGCCAGGGTAATTATATCTAAGGAAAGGGGGTGGGTCTACCTGATTTTTAAATAAATTTATTACGACCATAGTAAAATCGCACAAAGCCTGGGTACCAGGTTGAAATCGCACACTCTTTGAAATTTACTTAATAATGCAGCCATCTGGGAGAAGTAAAAAGTACAAATGAGGTTTTTCATATTAAAAAACGTTTTATTGAAATATTACTCAAAGATAATTGTTTCTATTTCTAAACAATTGGTCCAGTTTTATCATATTTTCCAATAATAATATCTTTCAAATGGATATATGTGTATCTTGATAGGGGGAAATTAATCAAACTATATTGGGGGTGGGCCATGAATTTGTGTTCAATGACATGGGGTGGGCCACAAAAATTTAACCGTTGTTCATGGGTGGGTCAAGAAAATGTTATAAATCAATGCTGCAAAATTACCGGCCCACCCCCCCTCTTAAATAATGAACGGTCCCTAAGACATTCTAGATAAGCGATGTAAATTAATTTCGAAAGTTTTATTGAGTTATATTACTTAAGAATTTCTCACAACAAATGTTATCACTGCGCAATTTTACTGTTTATCATCGCACATTTTCAATTTATTGCTGCACAATTAATTGGCTGTCGTTGCACACTAAAATTAGGTATGAATAGTCGACCACGATTGGCTGAAGCCTGTATGGCACTTTAGACATGCAGTATTTTAATTTGCGCTACGCAATGAAGCGATGAACAAAGCCCGTGTTTGTTTTGTAACTCCAAGATCGAATTTGACAAGTACTGTATTAACTTATACTTAACCTCCCACGCACTCACAATTATTGGCTGATACATTATAATCACAAGGCAGACCGCTATTCCTGTATCCATTGCACAAGAACACATTATAGCGAAGTTACAGTCGGTTTGGTCAAGGACAGCGAGACATTGCACCTTAGCCGGGATCAACAATTTGGTGAGGCATAATTATGTATTTATTTTAGTTTGCTACAAGTATTTGTAATTTGTTTTCTGTGAGGGCACCTCGGTAAAAGACTAGCACAAAATCGAATGGCATTACTTGTCAAATAGGTTGTACTGTTAAGTTGTTAACTGTTCCAGCGAATTACTGTGCAAATAATCGGTAGATCCTATCCTGGGCTTTACTAATACTGAAAGGAGTTGATGGTGGCACACTAGTTAGTGCATGTCGCCATGTGCCTCAAGTCAGCTTTGTGAGTCTGGCTGAATTCGATTCTTAGTTTCAATACGCTGTTGAATGTGGGACTGAAGACTTGATGTACTCCTGTTCATTCCTGTAGCAACACTGGATCAATAGGGGATGGCCCTTACTCCATGGACCTCTAGGAAGAACAATTTTGAGCTGTCCAGCATGAATAACATTAGCTAGACTTTAGAGTTATTCAAAGAATGCAAAGGCTACTTCTGTCACTATTACTGGTGCCATGTGAACTTGTTTATTTTGTTATGTGATTCTATCTCAAAACAACTGATAAAGGTTAGGTTTAAAGTGCTGAATATTGTATGTATACATGACAAATATTGAGCAATGTCCAATGAACAATATTACCATTTACCAATAATTGTGGGCAAGGGCAAGAGAAACGATCGACATCAGTGTAAAGTTCAAGATAGCGGGGGTTCAAGACAACCAAATCAGTGTCAACTTGCAAAAAGATAATTATAATAATTATTACAGTAAATGAAATTAAATTAACTTGGCTGCAGATCCAACGATACGACTGCTATTTGCGAAATATACAATAAACACTGTCAATACAGTATATATTTAACAACTGGGCTGTAAGAGTTGTAGTTTACGTGCATGCTTACGCTGCAAAATCAAGTACGCGCACATATTTCCTAATAAAACAACGAACTGAAGCAGTGCGAGATAACCGGGTAAATTCGGTGAAGGAGGGGGACAAAGGTACCCTGGTTCCAGAGGCTCTTAAGCGACACGTTTACGACCATATGGAAACCAGGCCTTAAAAAACGGCGAGGCGAAATAAATACGAGGCGAAAGAGCCTCTGGTCAAATCGATTGCGAATCTCACTTCCATACTTAATTAGGTTCAGAATCTGAACCTCGCAAGCGAGTTTGTTGTTTGGAAGTTTAGCCGGTTATTGCTAAATTGACCTTTCAATATGTGAAAATATCTCGAACGTGCATTGCCAGTGTGGGTAGAGTGTAGCAAATATTCGGCGGTTGACTGTTGTGTAAAACTACCTGAAAAATACAATAAGAACTTCGACGTTTCGAGCGAAGGTCCTTCGTCTGGAAGTTAGTAGGACGTTAGAAGTTTTTTAGTTCCAGACGAAGGGCCTTCGCTCGAAACGTCGAAGTTCTTATTGTATTTTTCAGGTAGTTTTACACAACAGTCAACCGCCGAATACTTCAATATGTGGTTGAAATTTGTTGCACGCGATGAGGCTAGAACACAGTATATATAGAGACGACCAGTAGGGCCACTCATTTGAAATTTTGTGTGGCCGCTCATTACGCATTGGCAGCGAGTCAATTGCTTTTTCTGGTCAATAAGCAAGCTGGACTAACTTTTCTGGCCAGTAAACTGCATATTTTTGCATAAAAAGCCGGCTTCATGTTGCATCGCCGAGTGGCCCTACTGGTCGTCTCTATACTGTGGCTAGAACTTGAGACTAATTAAAACCACTGTATAAGGGATGGAGGGGGAGTGAGAGGGGCGAATTTCCTGTGACACTGGTCCCATATTCACACAACCTTAAAGCATTAAGCCTGGTTCACACGAGTGAGATAAGCATAAGGAAAAATGCAAAAGAAAATTCCCTGTAGGGCTTAAAAAGACAAAGAGGAAGGAATTTTCTTTTGAAATGTCTTTTGTTCCGGCTTAGCTTATTCTTATACAGTAGAGGCTTATGCTTGTGCTTATGTCGACGTTTATGTTGCACACTTCACTGCATCCTTTGTTTTACCTTTTGTCTTTCCTTATGCTTGTGCTTATCTCACTCGTGTGAACCGGGCTTTAACCTTCAATGTGGCATCAGTTAGATCATTACTCGAATACGCGTGGCAAGTTTTCCATCATGGACTCCCCCAATACGTATATGTGATGTTATAGAGAGGATTCAAAAGAGAGCATTACGGAGCATTTACCCGGATATGTCATATAGCGTAGCCTTAGACACTCTGGATATGATCACCTTGTCTGAAAGAAGAGACAAACTGTGTAGCAGACTATTTAAATCAATCTTAAACGATGAGAACCATCAACTTCACCACCTTTTACCTCCGAAACCTCAAGATACATATGACTTCAGAAATCCAAAACAATTTTACATTCCTAATTATAGAACAAATAGATTTAGAAATACGTTTATTACGTCAAGTTTTTTAAATGGAACTTAATAGTATTATATAGATTATAGCAGGTAAATAATGGGTAACAGTTTTATTGTAAATATTTTCCTATTTAGCCGGAAACGTATATTTTAAATTTCTACTTTTAAACTCACAACTATGTGAAAATCATGTAATTCATCCTTTGGGCTGCGATATGATCTTAATTAAATGATTTATCTATCCATCTATCTATCTATCAATGTCCCATCATGATTTGTGATTGTTTTAGAACTCGTACCAAAAATATCTATGTATATTATATAGAACATGTCATACGACGGATACACAACATTCAAGATCGAACTGAAAGAAGGAGTTGCCTGGGTTACGTTTGATTTTCCTCCAGTCAATGTTCAAGGCAAGCCCATGTTGGACGATCTCAACCGCTTGGCTGAAGTTCTAGAATCAGATCGCGGTATTAAAGTAGTTGTGTTTCAATCAGCGCACCCAGACATCTTCGTTTGTCACGCTGACATTGACATGCTGTGCGAAATACCTGTAGCCGAACGCAGTAGATCTGAACCAATTTTGTACCTGCAGCAAGTAATGCAACGAATCAGCTCACTTCCACAAGCAACCATCGCGAAAGTGGAAGGAATGGCCCGCGGTGGTGGCCATGAATTCATGCTTGCATGTGACATGAGGTTTGCAGCACGTGGTAAAGCCGTGTTCATGCAGATGGAGGTTGGAATGGGAATTGTTCCTTGTGGAGGAGGTATTGATATATTCTATTTATAGTGCATATAACACGAAACTGTTAAGTCTGTTACTAATCTTAAACAAAAGAACTCTTAAAACTGTAGATTAAATTTCCGTATAAGAAATACAACCAAAATGTCGTTTATATATAATGAGATCTTAGGGAATGTCTTATACTCAAGAAAGAAATGCAACCAAAATGTCGTTTGCTTATAATAAGATATTAAGGAATGTTTTATATCTTTATGCCTGCTCTGGGACCTCGATCAACTCGCCTTAACTCGCCTTAAATCGCATCGCTTAAAAGTCCCAATTTTCCTTAAATTGCCTTAACTCGCCTTAACCACAGTTAATCCTATTTCTATTAACTGTGCCTTAACTCGCATTATTTCGCCTTAAATCGCCTTAAATCGCCTTAAATCGCCTTAACTCGCATTGCTTAGAGTCCCAAGTTTTCCTTAAATCGCCATAACTCGCATTATCTCGCGGATTAAGGTGAGTTACCGTCCCAGAGCAGGCCTATTATCTTTTTTTATGATTCAAGTGCAGTCCCCATTTTATATAAACGCTGACTCGCCGACAGTCGCACACAAGACGAAAGTGACTATAAATCATTTAAAACTGTTAAATTCACACAAAAAACTCTTTTCCCGACAATATTAGGTTGCTGGTATTAGCGTCTCGATATAATACCTTAGGACCACGCGCCCATATCCAGTAGCCCCTCTCGGGAGTATCCCTGTTTGAGGCAACAGGTTCCTTATATAAATATTACGATTTTGAGGCATCTCGTTCGATATGTTACGAGATGCCCAAGAATTTTTTATATTTACCAATACTTTCGTAACTGGCATCACTCCGCTATATATATATACACGAATTTGCGATTAATGCTCAGCAACTGGACTCTGTAGCTTAGGGGCCGGTTGTATATACGAAGCCCGTTTAGCTTAAACGGTGGATAACTCGAAAATATAGATCAAGTCTATACATTCATCGAACAACCAAGCTAAAATATTTCAACTTGAATAGAACAATTATATTGGCAGCTACATATTAAAGGAATAAGATTTAAGTTCAGTCATTCACCAAATGTGTTTTTAATTTTGGCTTATCCGCCGTTTAAGCTAAACGACCTTCGTACAACCGGCCCCAGTTGGTTAGAGCGCTGCACCGGAATCGCAGGGCCGCAAGTTCGATTCCTGCCAGAGGGCCTAAAGTTGCATTTTTTCGCAACTGCTCCTTGGTAAGGTCTAAAAATGTATATAAAGTTTGGTTCCTTATATAATTATTCTTATATACAGCAATTCAAAAAAGGTTGTCCTTCAAAATATCTTAAACCTTAAACATTGAGCGCGCAAGGTATTTATAGAAGGCTATAAGCTCTCGTGTCTAAAAATATGTCCTAATAGGCCCTTTGTATAACGTCACAAATATGTCAAACAATGAAAAGTTATGCTATGAGCCCATTACCATCCATCACGTTCGTTGTTCTCTAAAAGCCTTTATAGTCTACTTACCATACAAGGGTAGACATCTCTTCAAGAGGTTTCTCATTACCAGGTACACAACGTCTCGCACGTCAAGTGGGAATGGGTCGTGCTATGGAGATTATCCTCGGAGCTCACGATTTTGATGCAGACCTAGCCGAACGCTATGGTTCTATCAACCGTGCTCTTAATCCAGAAGAGATTGGACCATTTGTTGAAGAACTCGCTAACCGTATAGCCAAGTTCCCAGCCGGCTCGATTACAGCATGTAAGAGATGCGTCATTAAGGTACATATACCATTTAGAGTTACTTTGTTATGGGGTTAATTTAGTTCTATAACATTGTTACACACGTTACATGTACACAGACACTACGGTATCAATGGCAGTACATGTTGCATAGTTTTACACACTTGTTACGCAATATTACATGCTGTTACACAGTATTACAGACTATCACGTAGCGTTATATATATTTAGTGATACATATAGTAATGCATAGTGTTGTTATACACAGGAGCGGACTGAGAGGTCGGGAAATCGGACGCGGACCGAGGCTCGGAGAACTTTGGTGGCCCGGAATTACTGTAAAGAGGACAGATTTAGACTGAAAATTCACCTGGCTTCTAAGCTAAGATTCTTGGAAAACGATTGCCTCATGGGCCCGGATTTTATTTCTAACCAAGGCCCAAAAACTGTCAGTCTTCCCTGGTTATACACACTGTTGCATAACGTTACGAAGTGATACATGTTGTTACATAGTGTTATATAGTTACATGTAGTAACATAGTGTCACATACTGTAACATGCCCTAACTCTAATCTCCTAGCTACCCTAACCCCTAAACTGAACCGTTGCTTTCATTGGCAATTTTTATTAAAAATGTAAAGTAGTTCTGCCATCCTTACTCTATCGTGTATAACAGTTGACACTAATACCCAGATGGAGGGGGGGTGGGTGGTTAAAATGAGGTGATTTTATTCCCCCCTGTTAATAATGTGAAAAAATGTATCCCCCCCATTTCCCCCTTCTTCCCAATAAGTAAAGATACATACCTTATTTGTAACCCCTCCCCTCCTTTCCCCTTTCTTCCCAATAAGTATAATGATCTATTTTCTTATACGAAAAAACTCTTTAAACTTTAGGCAAATACCATGCACTTGCACAAAAAATTTTGGGCTCCCCTTTTTCCATGCACGAAAATATCTTATCCCCCTCCTTTTCCACCCCCACCCCCGTGTAATTAATGACATGTCCCTAATGCGTTCTAAGTCGTGTATATCATACGTATTATAAGGCGGTGGAAACTCCTATAGAAGAAGGTCTCAAAGAAGAAGCGTACCAATTAGGACAAGCAATTGCGTCCACACCTGCCGCCCGAAGATTTGCATTTGGCAAAGAGAAAGGAATTCAAGATGACTTGGAAACCCAGAAGAATTGGGATAAAGGAGTAATGGATATTCAAAGCATTCAATAAATTATAGTGTATTTGATAGCTTGGCGTGGTTTATGGTATATTTGATGCGAACGAACGAACGAACGAATGAATGAATGAATAAAAATGCACTTTATTTAAATACGCTAGCCTCACACAACTATTCGAAGAGTTGATTTTCAGGAGGGGCGTATGAAAACTAACTATATATAATATACTTTTAAAAAACTTTATTGCCAATGCGGCCTATTCGTTACTGTTACTGTATATATACATATAGAGTTTAAGCTTTAAATATATTCGTCGTCTACGACCTCATCAGAAACTAGTCTCTGATGAGGTCGTAGACGACGAAAGCTTAAACTCTATATGTATATAACAGTAACGAATAGGCCGCATTGGCAATAAAGTTTTTTTAAAGTTCCAGACATGTTACTGAAGGATACCTTTAACTTGTATATATAATATAGCTCAGAGTTATCTTGGAAAGTCGGTAGTGCGCATGGCACTTATCAACATCAATATTGTTTTACTCTAAGGGCCTGTTTAATTGTTTATATATGCATGGAGGCGAGTTACCCGACAAAGCGAGTTACTCGGCAACGGCGATATCCCAGCTATTATAGAAACTTTTTTAGTTTTTCCTTTGAAGTAAAAGTGTATTTTTGAAATGGGTTGACTATGTCATAAACATTGATTTAGAACGCGTACTTTGAAGGTTCACTGGCCAGTACATGTCAGTGTACCTGAATTTGAAGGGAACAAGGTAAAACTGTATAAGTACAGGGTTTATATGAAAACAAACGAACAGACTCGTAAGTTTGTAATTAACGCAAGGATAATTATGAAGTCTATATGTAACTGGACTAATAACTTCATTCAGTTGCCAACCTCGTACCCAGGACTTTTACGAGGTTGGTCAATTGCCTGAATGACAGGTGAAGGGAAAGATGGCGCCGGATTTTGTATGGCTAGCCAGTTCGGAAGAATTAAGATACGAATATGCAAAAGTTGCTCGAAGAACAATTAGTTTCCGCATGGTTCAATCGCTTTAAACTATTTGGATGGGCAGTCGAAACTCCGAATTGGCTTATTATTGGTCTATTGGACGTTGGTACCAGCCCAGTATAGAGACGACCAGTATGGCCACTCATTTTGTGTGGCCGCTCATTACGCATTGGCAGCCAGTCAATTGCTTTTTCTGGCCAATAAGCAAGCCGGACTAACTTTCCTGGCCAGTAAACTGCATATTTTTGCATAAAAAGCCGGCTACATGTTGCATCGCCGAGTGGCCCTACTGCGGGTCGTCTCTATACTGTGGTATACCAGTCAAGAGTGCTGCTTCACACTGAGACAAAATAAGCAATATATTATCATTTCGGCAATTATTATTAATTGATCTCGCTATGCTTAATTAGCAATACCCGATGGGTTCCAATATAATAACGTCGCTTCGCTTATCGATTCGGCAATCCTCACAATGTAAGCCGCATTCTAAATAAATGGCTTTTCATTGCTAGCCAGCAAATTCGACAACTGTATATTGACAAATTTTAGAGCTGTCTTGCTAAATAGCAAAGCTTCTTGGCTACAATTGTAATATGTATATAGCAATCATAATATTTAAAAAGAATCTTGTAATTCAGTTTATATTAGTGGCCGATCATGTGATATATTAGTTATTACGCATAAAAATTGCATGAGTTTAGACTGCGCGATTGAAAAAAACGACAATGCTATATTTTTGTTACATTTTATTGTTTATTTCCAAATTCCTAAACTAAAAGTTTATCATATATAAATTTATCGTTTATAGATCGCAAATTTTTAAAAAACGCTGTAACTGTCATATAGAAGCAAGGTTAGATTCGTATCGGGAAAAAATCCGGCAGCTGCATGTATTTAGCGAACTGCACAGAGCACCTGCAATTACTTGTACTTATTACTAATTAAATTGAAGCATCGTCCATCGATACAAAAAAGAACATTAGTGTTACGATCGTGTCACGCAACTGACTTCAGGCAATGTAGAGCGATTATATCGTACAAACTACTGCACAGGAATTTGAAGGTAGGATCCTATTAAAGATAAAATCATGTATTTATAATAGTTATATTAATAGATACTAGCCGATTTATGGATAACTGATCCTATCGGCTATATTACGGTCTGACATATGAGTAATTTTTTTTGACA